>CM017471.2:4686241-5286241 GCA_007827005.2 Populus simonii | reverse complement strand
AAAAAATAAAAAAATATAACTAGGAGAAAAAAAAACTTATGTAAAGATATTTTTATTACTCTTTATTTGTCATTAGTTCTATATTCTATTTTCTTTGAATTTATAAAGGGGAATTTTTAACACAATCATAAGACTCGGTTAAACCAGCTCGGCACATAAATTTACCTAACTCGAGCTGGATCAATAATTTTTTTTTTTATTAAAACAATATTATTTTAAATTATTTTAAATTAAATATTTGATTAACTTAATCAATTCATCTAATTATGGACAGAAGCTTCAACCGGGTTAAATCTTGTAACTATGTTTTTAAAGGTGGTTTTTTCATTAATTATAGAACGTGGAGACTTTACTTGCATCGAGTACATCACGTTTGTGGTGCAAAGATCAACATGCTATTTAACAAATCTTTAATTAAATTAATTGAACTTGCTCATCCTTTCCTTGTATTTCATCCAGCGTGAAAAAGGATTGAATTGAAACGAAGGTGGGCATGAACCTCTCCTAAATCCTGAAATTAGGCCATGGGAGATTGACCTCTTCGGGGTCAATTAACACCTCAAGAACATTTCATGAATAAAAGTATAAAACCACTACCCCAAAGGGCAACACATCACAAACAGCATACGCCACCGACTAAATGTCAAGACTCGGGCGTCATTGCTGCTACAAACGACAACGTATCATTTTTCCAACTTTCCGACAGAACCTTCTCGAACTGTCAGTGTCATATGTCTAGAAAGAAAAGAAAAAATCAACTTTATATGTCTTATTTTTGTCCTCATAGTTAATTACGTCCTTCATATCACGATTTCTAAATTTATTTAACCATCCAATAAAATACAACTATTGACAAGAAGTAAATAATATTATTAGGTCACTTGAAGGTATAGCTGCTGTGATCAACCGTATAACTTGTTCCGCTCCCGTCTCGGGTTCGATTTTCTATGTGCACGCCTGTCACCCCCGCGGTGCCTTACCTGCTCCTGGGCTTGCAGGATGTCCAGTGGGCCGTGGGGAATAATCGTGGTGCGCGCAAGCTGGCCCGGACACCCCACGTAAATAAAAAAATAATAATTTATTATTAAGATTTTAGATGCATTGATCCGGAAATTTCATAATTAAGATAATGTTTTAATTGGAAAAAAATAAATAAAATTAGAAAAATAATTAAAAAAAAAAGAGCACACGTACCTACCAAAAGATGGAAGGAGGAGAGAAGGCAGCCACAATAAATGAAGAGAATAATTTTAATGTTTTCCAAAAGGGTAAAAAAAACTTTAATAAACCCGCGTAATTACATTATGATGGTAAATTTAAATAAATACACGAACTAATACGCGTATAATTCAAACCCAATCTCCACGCTTATCAACCGCGCGTGCCTGTACCACAACCCCTCCTTTTAAATAACAGTAAAAAAAAGCAAACTTCATGCTAGTCTCCCAACTATGTATAGCTTCTTAATCGAGTCCCTTAACTATAGGTTTTCATTTTCTCTTATATTTTAGTACACGGTAACTAGGGGTGATCATTTTTTATTCGGTTCAGTTTTTATTAAATTTTTTTTAACAAAACTGAATTTAAAAAAAAAAACAAACCGAAACCGGTTCAAACCAACCGATTTCGGTTTCGGTTTTTTAAGACAAAAACGAGCTTGGCTTGGTTTTTTCCGGTTTGGCTAAGTTTTTTTCCGGTTTGGGTTCGGTTCGGTTTTTTCAGTTTCAGACTTATAAAACCAAAACCAAACCGGCCAGTTTTTTCAAAATTTTAATCAGTTTAATTGATTTTTTTTCACTGTTTGGTTTTTTCGGTTATTTTTTTCCTGGTTTAATCAGTTTTTCAGGTTTTTTACTTACCTCTACGGTACAATGGTGCATGGAGAGTATTAAATTACCGTGATTAGAGCTTGCTTTGCTTTAACTTATCTTAAAATATATTAAGTATTTTTACATTTAAGCCTTGAAATTTCTCTTCTTAACCTTGAATAATATTTTCACACAAGTATTCCACAGAGGAAATGTATACAGATAAGAGATCCGATTGATAAAATTGATAGTTTGGGGACTCGTTCAAGAAACTACACATAGTTGAGGACTGATATTAGGTTTGCCCAATAAAAAATGGGAAGAAAATGAAATCACAGAGAGGATCACCGATACCTACCTTGCTTTGTTGTTTGATGGGCAGTTTCTCCTCTGCTTCTCCTCCTCCTCCTAAATGGAGTATATATAGAAACCTGCAAAAACTTCCTTCCCCATTTCCATAATCCATACACGGAGAGCAGAGGCAGCGCATACACGGTTGCTCATAAATTTCTATGTCTCTCTCTGGGACCGAGTGAAGAAAAAGTAAAAGGAAAACCGCGTTTTCTTGAACAACTCTGGCATACATATACATATCAAGTTCATCCTTCACATTTTGACCATTCTTTGATTTTTATTCAAGAAAACACACCCGCTCCTTGCTTGTTCTCTTCAAGAAAGCCTAGCCCAGATGGTTCATTTCCGGTTACACGCCGGCGTTTTATTCTTCACCGTTGTTGTTCTTTTCCCTTTACTTTGCTTCGGGATTCGTTCAATACCGTCGAGGGAGGGGAATAGCGGTGCAGTTGAAGTGCTCAACGGGTTTCGATTCGCTGAAGCGCCGGAGTATCGTAACGGGAGAGACTGTCCTGTTTTAACAACCAATGGCCGGTTAGTCTCCTCCTGCGACCCTTCTTTAGTTCACATAGCCATGACTCTTGATTCTGAGTATCTACGTGGCTCAATCGCTGCTGTCCACTCGGTCCTCAAACACGCTTCCTGCCCAGAAAGCATCTTCTTTCACTTCATTGCGGCAGAGTTCGACCCAGCAAGCCCGCGGGTCCTTTCCCAACTGGTGCGATCCACTTTTCCATCGCTGAATTTCAAGGTCTATATATTCAGAGAAGACACAGTAATCAATCTAATCTCTTCTTCCATCCGGCAAGCACTAGAAAACCCATTAAACTACGCAAGAAACTATCTGGGTGACATGTTGGATCTCTGCGTGGATCGGGTCATTTATCTGGACTCTGATGTCGTAGTTGTCGACGACATACACAAGTTGTGGACGACAACGCTTAGTGGGGCTCGGGTGATAGGGGCACCCGAGTATTGCCACACAAATCTCACCAAGTATTTCACGGACGTGTTCTGGTCCGACCCGGTGATGTCAGGGACGTTCACCTCGGCGAGGAGGAAGCCGTGTTACTTCAATACTGGGGTGATGGTGATGGACTTGGTGAGGTGGAGAGAAGGGAATTACAGGGGGAGGATAGAGAAGTGGATGGAGGTGCAAAGAAAGACAAGGATATACGAGTTGGGTTCACTGCCACCGTTTTTGCTAGTGTTTGCTGGGGATGTGGAGGCAATGGATCATCGGTGGAACCAACATGGGCTTGGCGGGGATAACGTGAGAGGGACTTGCAGGTCATTGCATCCCGGTCCAGTCAGTTTGTTGCATTGGAGTGGGAAAGGGAAGCCCTGGGTGAGACTTGATGCTAAAAGACCATGCAAGGTTGATCATCTGTGGGAGCCTTATGATTTGTTCATCAGAAATAATAAAGGTTATTCCTATTCTCGCAATGATCATCACCGGTCTTCAGGATAAAACAGGGGCGGGTTCGTTCTTTTTCAAAATTTTTTCTTTTTCTGGGGGGGTTTGCTTACTTCCACAAATTTTGAAGAAATTCTATTCTTTGATATACTTTTTGTGTACAGATTAAAAGGTTGGAATCGGGATTGAGATGGTTTGGGGTTCAATTCTTTTATGTTAATCTGTGATGTTCTTTCCATGTAGGATTTCAATTCAATGTTTATCAGGTTCCAGTGCTTAGAACATTTTTGCTGGATTTCATTTTTTGTATGTAATTTAGCCATTGAGAGAGGAATAACATACAGTTCTTTTTTTTCTTCAAGTTTCCATATTTGTTTTTCCGCGTTTTTGGCGCTTCATTTTGTTAGAAATCGCTAGTTTAAACGTGGATGAAACTGTTTTTTTCTAAAAAATTAATATTTTTTAAAATTAATTTATGTCTTTAAATCGTTTTTAAAAAAACTTCTAATTTCACTTAAAAACTAGCTCTAATAAATTTGATTCAACTTTAGACAAATGATCATATAACTCCATCACAGTTGTTTGTTAGATCTGGTCCAAGCTGGTATTTACTCTAGTCGACTTAAGTTTATTATTATTTGTTTAAAATAATAATATTATTTTTTTTAAAAAAAAAAATTTCGAGATTTAGATTGAATTTAATGAAATAAACTGGACTGTGAATCAATAAAATTAATTAGCTATGGATTCAGGAGTCGGAAGAAGCAATGAATTTAATTTGTCCAGCTCACGGGCACGCTTCCCTCATTAAAATGCCGTGATACTGTTCTTGGCGCGGTGGAAGAGGAACTCATTTGATTCCGTGTCCACCATAGCGACTAGCAAGTATAAAAGTAGAAGTTTTCATGCCTTGGATCTTTCCTGGAAGGAGGCTTTTGACCTGTTCAATTATAAAGAACCCGCTTGACCTTTGACTTCCAGACTTGTTCTTACACAATCTACGATTATATCTAATCTGTGTTTTTGAGATAGTTTTTGTGATTATAATTTAAAAATATAAATTTAAAATAAAGTATGGTTAGGTAAGGTTAATTAGATTTAAATTTTCTTTTTGTAAAAATTGTGATTGAAATTTATGTGTAATAAAAAATTTGTATAAAATGTTTGGTAGTTGTGTAATTGCGGTTGTTTTTCAAAGTGGTTTTTACTTGAAAATGCATTAAAATAATGTATTTTTATTTTTAAAAATTATTTTTGATATTAGCGCATCAAAATGATCTAAAAAACAAAAAAAATATTAATTTGAAGTAAAGAAAAAACAATTAAATTTTTTAAAAATGCTTTTAAAACACAAAAACAAACAGTGTTTTACAAAATTCGGTTAAAAAAACATGTAAAAACTGCATCATAAAAACTGTGTTTTAAACTTAATTTTTTAGTTGATTCCGTAATATAAAATATAGTTTTTATAATTACCAAATATTTTATTATATTTTTTAAATCACAAACATAAAAGCAGTTACGGAGACTAATAGATTATTGTTTTCAACAGCATAATCTATCAACTATATTTCTTCAAGTGTTTTTTAAGACGTGAGAATTTGTCTAATATAATTTTAGAACTTTCTAGTTTAAAAATTACATGTCCCATGAATGATCATTGCTTTTGTTCAAATTGTGCTTGAAAGGATCAACTTTTTCCCCAGCAAAATCCGCCCCGACAGTTCCTTTCTGGCGTTCCTGTCATAATCAAATTCATTGTGGCCTCTACTTTTATTATTATCTCTACTATTTCCATACGCAAGCTAAAAAGACACGTAACAACGGCTCTTTTTTATTACATGTACTTTAAACAACATAAGATACAGAGGGATGAGTCGGCGAGCCTAATTAAATTTATTATGTTCACGAATCCAACAGCTATGGTACCGTAAACTATTACGGCACTGCCTTACAACCACATATTTCAACATTTTTTTAATTTTAAATCAATATTTTTTAAGTGTTTTTTTATTGTTTTGATGTAAGAATATTAAAAATAAAAACATATTATTTTAATATATTTTTAAGTAAAAATCATTTTAAAAAATAATATCCTTTCTCGAATAATATCCGTTGCCCATGCAATGCAATGACTTTCAAGTTTCAACACAAGAAATAAGTTACACGTAAATAAATATTATTACTGTTATTTTTTAAAAAAATTGAAAGGTATGTATAATTACTTATCCTCAAAAGTTTCAGCGAATTCTGAAGTTGCGTAAACACATAATTACTTGTATTCGCAAAGCCTACAAGGAGGGAGCCCTTGACGCGGATGGCACTTCTGAGGCCTGTGGGTGAGAGTGGAGTGGCACGAGGCCGTTTGGCTCGAGGTCAATCTGGGCCATAGTTAGGCCCATGGTGTTTAGCCCTGGTAAATTAGTGATGTTGCTGTGCAGGTGAAACAGATTTTTTTTTTCTGAAAAACATATTAAAATATTTTATTTTTAGATTTTTTTATTTTTCGTGTTAACAAAAAACCATCTAAATTATTTTTTCATATTAAAAAAAAACATCAATTTTATATTTTTTCAAGTTAAAAGTATTTAAAAAAATAAAATAATTAAAATGATATTTTAAATATCATCATAATTTTTCAAACAAGATTATAGTTTTGGTAATGATCTTATATCTATTACTTTGTGAATCATATATTGACTTAATTTGCAAGATTTATAAAAAAATATATACTCATGAATATTAAATGAGAATAATATATATATTTATTATAAATTCCTTGCATAATATCTTCATTGTTATTTTATTTTTTCCTTTTATCACTTACAAAATACCGGGTCATGATTTTTACATCTTTTTTTTTTTTACCAAAGCTTGCTTTTTAAATTATGATAGGTTTTTGTTTAAAAAACAACGATTCTAGTAGAAAAAAAATATTTTTCTCAAAATAAAAAAGAAATAAATGAGCAAATTTTTGATTAAAGAGATATATCCTTTCTTTTAATTCAAATGGTTTGATTTTTATAAATATATATTTTAATGATTTTTTGTTTTTTTAATCAAATAACATTCTACTAATGAAAAAAAATGTTTTTTTAAGAATAAAAAATACATCAATAAAATATAAAAAATATCTAATAAAATATATTTTTTAAAAAATTTAAATAGTTGCCTTTCATGCATTTAAGCGAAAACCTTGTTAGATAGAAATTTAGAAAAGGGATTTTCAACGCTAAACGTTATAGGCGCAACATTTTAAAAATCTTGCATAGCGCATCGTTTCTTCCCATTGATATTAATATATGCCCCTCTTAGAATCGAGCTTACGCTAGATGGTAAAGCAGAGGATTGTAATGGGACCCTGGCTCGATCGGGAGGAGGTATGCAGTGGGTACACGCTGGATCGCCTGTTCGCACTCAACAGGTTAAATTGTAAGACACAGTTTAAAAATAGAGTATTTTTTTAATTTCTTGAAAGTTAGAGCCTAAAGTTTTGATTTTTTAATAATTTTAGAAAAATTATTTTCAATATTATCCATATTTTTCATTTAAAATTTTCTCATTCCCTTTGAAATGAATAAAAGACATGAATAATCTACTCTCTCTCTCTCTCTTTTATAATATAAGTTAGGAGTGAGGGGCGAGCAAAAAAACCGAAAAACCAATTAAACTGAGAAAATAAAAAAAATAACCAAAAAAATTAAATAGTGAAAAAAATCGATTAAGACTTTTAAAAAACCAACCGGTTCGGTTTTATAAGTCTAAAATTAAAAAAACTAAACCGAACACAAACCGGAAAAAAACCAAGCCAAAAAAGCAAAAAAATTGAGCCAAACTGGAAAAAATTGAACAAAACAGAAAAACCAAGCCAAACCAAAAAAACCGGTTTTTGTTCTAAAATAACCTAACTGAAACCGACCGGTTTCAGTTTTTTTTTTAAAAAACCTAGTTTTGTTACTTTTTTTTTTTTATAAAAACCGAACCGAACTGAAAATAATTACCTCTAATGTAAGCATCTTGTTTAGTGATATAATAAATTAAAACTAGTTTTTTATATTTTCAATTCAGTTAGTTTCATAAATCCAATTTTTATATAAATATAATATAAAGATTTTTTTGAGTTAATAATATAGTTTTTTATGAAAATATTTAAATTAAATAAAATTAATATTCTATAATTAAATTATCACAAATATAAAATATTACAGTGACTATTATAAATCATGGTTTGATTTTTTATATAAAAATATAGTTATAATTTTAATGTATTTTCTGATTTTTTTTATTAGCAGAACTTCTTTTTTCTTAACAAATGGATACATTTTTAATTTTTTTTATTAAAAAACTTAAAAAAGGAAACTGATAAGACAATATATATATATTTCTTAAAAAAAATTAAAAAAATATATTTTTTAATAAACATACCTTAGATTTTTATTCATGACTATCTGAAAGTAAACTAACCAGTAATTAACATGATTACTCACATTAATCCGTTTTGGAAATGTGTAACAACCCGTATTTTGAAAAGATTTAATTTTTTTGTTAAAAATTAAAAGAATTTTATATGTTTTGTATCGTTTTGATGTGCCAATTTAAAAAATAATTTTTAAAAAATAAAAAAATATTATTTTAATATATTTCATCATAATTTTTTTTTTAAAAAATAGCCATAATCATACTAAAAAAAATAAACTCTCTCATTATTTAGGAATTTTTTTTATTTGGGATTACCACAATAAACCTTAAGAACCCTAACCCTAACTTTCACTACCACTCCCTAAACCGCCTCTAACCCTCCTGATTGCCCACAATTATACACGCTTTTACTTTTCGCTCTCACAGTCCCGGATTCCTCATCAGTCATTTATTTAGGAAATAAATTTTATTTGGTACTCTCTCACGCAGAGTCATTTATTTAGGAAAGTTTTTATTTTGAATTTACTATAGTAAACCCTAAAAACTGTAACCCTAAATTTCACTACCCCTATATAATAGCCTCTAACCCTCCTGATTTCGCACAAAACTACTCTATTACTTTTCTTCTTACAGTCCCCGGTTCTTCAGCAGTAAATAATGAGACCTCCAATGGCAAGAGGTATAAAACGAACTCCTCCTTATTTAATCATGATTATAAAATCATGTTCCTGTTTGTTCCTCTATTTTTTAATGTTTTTCTAGCTTTAACCAACGCATAAATTAGTTCATTGCCATAATTTTAAAATAATCAAAACATAACTCGACAATTTCTTCTTTTTTTTTCCCCTTCTGCGTTTGTTATTGAAATATTAGGACGTGGTGCTGGTCATGGTCGTGGAGCTTTTAGAGCTCAAAATAATGCGGGGAGAGGATTATTTGTTATGAGCCGACATAATTAATATAATAAAATATAATATTTATTTTATTTTATTGTACATTAGTTGTAAAAAAAACTTGTATAATTTAGTTTTATTCAAATAATTTATTATAAACATATAATGATCTTTGTATAAGGTAAAAAGGTTTGAAGAAATACCAAATTGAGTCAAAGCAATGAAGTTAATTTCATCTTCATAATATATTCATCACTTTAATGTTGTTGGTCTTTATATCTATCAAATATAAATATACAAAGTATATAAGAAACATTAGCTAAAACGAAGCATTATTTATGTTCGATAAACTTTGAAATAAAGCAAAAAATAATAAAGAACTATTCTCACTAATCAACGCGGGTTCTTTATAAACTGAGGCGCATTGGAGTTGCTCAACCATAACTTTAACATTACACATTGGAGTTGGTTCACTAAGCTACAGGTTATCAATTGAAAAAAAAAATCAAATTCTTCTTATTTTGTTCATGGTTCAACCTAAAATCAAAATATATATCATGAGAAAAAATTGATAATTTTGGTGATTCTGCTAAAAACAAAACATAAAAAAATCAAAGTATAATCAAAACAAGCCAATAAAATTTATCTAATTAATTAAAAAAAAAGCACTATAACAAGAATTCAAAAAACAATTGGTAAAATTAACAGATCTGAGAAAAAAATGAAACAAAAATGGTAGAATTATATATAAAAAAACCTCATCAAATTATTAACAAACATCTCAAAACAAAATAAAAATAGATTTTAAATTTAAGTTACCTTGTTTTGTTTGATGAAAAATAAATTAATTGATGGCTCTGCTTTAATTTTTTCGTTGAAAAATTTTACTTATAATTTATATTTATATATATTTTTTTACTGGTTACAAAATTTATTGTGCAAAGTAATGATTTTATATTTATAGAATTTATATTAGGACTACGTAAATTAATTTTAAAAAAATCAAATTGAAAAATCACACTTAGTTACAGTAAAGAAAACTCACTTTTGTAAAATAAAAAACATCCTCCACACTTAATTACTTAATAATATATTTATATATATATTACAGGGGACGGAATATTTTAGGGGGGTCCCGGGCCCCTGCTTACCCCCCTTCCTTCTGCCTCTAGTCGTGGTGGTGGAGCTTTTAGAGCCCAAAACAACGTGGAAAGAGGTTTAGGTGTCCGTGGTCGGGGTCGTGGTGGTGGCCGAGGTGGGGCCAATCATCGTGGAGGGATGAGAGGTGGAAACAAGGAAGTGATAATTCCGCATAGACATGAAGGAGTCTTTATTGCGAAGTCTAAAGATGATGCTCTGCTTACTAAAAGCATGGTCCCTGGTGACACTGTATACAATGAGAAGCGCATCTCTGTTCAGGTTTTGTTTTGTTTTCTTTTTTCCTCCCAAAGTCCTAGCCATCTAATAGAAACTGATTTTTTTTTCACAACTTAACAATACTTGTGTGTTCTTGAATGGCCTTTGTATTTATGTATTTTCTCTTGGGCTTCTTTCAGAATGAAGATGGGACCAAAGTAGAGTACAGGGTTTGGAATCCTTTCCGATCCAAGCTGGGGCCTGCAATTCGGGAGGGTATTGACAATATATGGATTGTAAGTGATTGTTTCCTGGCTCTCTGTAATTAATGCTTTTATTAAATAGATGGAAATTTGGTTTCTATCTCACTACTGCTTATTTGCTCATCATACTATCATTTTCAAGGTACCCGGTGCTCGAGTTCTCTACTTAGGAGCTGCTTCAGGAACCTCCGTCTCTCATGTATCTGACATTGTTGGACCTGTAAGTTGGTTGAATATACATGCTCCCTCCCCCCTTCCCTGGGTAGTATATAGGCTGTTTCCTTTTAATGTTCTATTTGCTGGAATGATCCTATCCTTTCCCGTCATCTGTGATAGACGGGAGTAGTGTATGCAGTGGAATTTTCTCAAAGAAGTGGGAGGGACTTGGTCAACAGGGCTAAAAAGAGAACAAATGTCATGCCCATCATTGAGGATGCTAGACATCCATCAAAGTATCGAATGTTAGTTGGCATGGTAGATGTCATATTTTCAGATGTTGCTCAGCCCGATCAGGTTTGTTCTTCTTGTGCATTTTACAGCCTTCATAGTTCATGATCATGCAAGAACAATCCCAGTATAAGGATAGCAGATTTGAGCATTATATTACATGTAGAGAGTTCGGTTTATAAACGTAATCTTTTTGAGCTAATATGAAGTTGTTTCTCAAATTTGGTTCCCTTCTCTCCTCAATTCGTCTCAAGTTGTTGGGACTTTTCAACTCTCTGGAATGTGGTTAGAAACATTATATTCTTGAAGCATATCAAGAATGAGTGCTATTTACTGTCCTGTCAAGTTTCATTGTTGACAAATTCTCCTGCTTTTCAAATTATGCATATGACGATGCACTCGGTATTCACTTGATGTAAAATCAACACCGATTTTCTGATGCAATGCTTAGCAAAATCTTCTTTCATAACAAAAATGTTCACATATTTTGAAAATTTGAACTCTTCTTCTTCTTCTTCTTCTTCGTTCCTTTTCCTTTTCACTTTCTTTTTTGTTAAATGTGCTATAGAGAGTACAGAACCTACTGCTTCTCTCTTCAAATTCACCAGAGTTTCTCTAAGTTTTTTATAAAGAGGATACAGAACCTGCTTCTCGGATTCTCCTAAATTTAAATCATGCATATGACGATCAGCTAAGCATGCAAATTATGCAACACTAGCTTCTGATGCAATTTCTCGTTTTGTAGGTTCACCAGAAGGCACAATTGGCCCTTTTCTGATGCGATACTGAGATATTTTTTCAAAAACATTTAACATTAAACTCTCCATGTTTTTATTCACTTAACATAGTTTCAAAATTCAGCTCTTTTCATTATCATGTGAATCTGTCATATATATTGTTGTCTTCACAATTTCATTTTGCCAGTGACTTGAAGGATAGCATGGGTTTAAATGCTATGACATGCATATCGTTGATACACAGTTAGGCTATAAGATATGGTGCTGAAGAAGACACAGGATACGCTTTTTTGTGCTTCTTGACATTTTGGTTCACTCAGGTTTCCCTAGCAGCATTGCTCTATTATTTTGCTATTCTTTCCTTTGCAGGCAAGAATATTAGCTTGAATGCAGCTTATTTCCTCAAAACAGGAGGTCATTTTGTGCTCTCAATAAAGGTTTAATCTAGCATTTAATTGCTCCTCTATTCTGCACTCCCTTCCATTACTTAGCCATCTGAAGCAGCTAATAGATTTCTTTTTCTTGAAGGCAAATTGCATCGACTCAACCATGCCTGCTGGCAAAGTATACGATAGTGAAGTTGACAGGTTGAGGGCGGATCTGCTGAAGCCTGCAGAGATGGTGACATTAGATCGATTTGAGAGAGACCATGCCTGCGTCGTTGGTAGTTACAGAGTGCCAAAGAAACAAAAACCTTCTGCCTAACAACTGTTGGAGGTTCAACGCTTGGATACCCACTTCCTCAGCCATTTAGCTTAAAATTTAGAATTATCTCTCTGGGCTTTGCCCTTTCATTTGAAGAGTTTGTCGGACTAATTTTTATCAAGACTTGTGATTGGAGTCATTGACTGCTATTAAAGGCTTTTATATCATTTTTTACTTTCATCACGTTTCCACCTATTATTTTCGTTATCATTTTTTAATTTTTTTCAATCAAATATGCTGTATGAATCCAGCATTTTCTTACAACTAATAATAAAAATCCATTCTCTTACAAACAATTATTATTATTATTATTAAGAGACTCATAATATTTTTTTCCAACCCTTGTCGAGGCATTTGTTTTTGAAAAATATTCAACAAATAATATTTTTAAAAAAGTTACCTTTGAATATTTAATTATGTCAACTGAAAATTATTTTGTAATACCTGATAGAAATAAATTTTAAATGTTTTTTAATAACATGTCATCAGGTTAAAATTCTTATCTTACTATACGGTAATAAAGATGGAGATGGTGGTTAGGTTGGAATGATGTTACCAAAGACGACAACAATAATGAAGAAATTGTAATAATAATAAAATGATGATTTTAGTTAAAGATTGTATATATCTGTTTTTTTATTAACATGATATCCGGACCAGCATGTATGTATCTTGACTAATTCTACGGATCCTGAAGTTAACGATTATGTAAGTTTTCAGTGGCTATAATATTAATAACCACATATTCGAAACTGAGACTACAAGAAAGTAAATTTTTTAATTTTAAATTTTTACCATTGAATTACTTACTAGATAATTAAAAAAAAAGAGTAAAATGATTTGGGCTTTTGAGAGTGATTTTCCTATGATTTTGTTTTCTGTTTTTTTTAATATAAAATATTTTATAATGACCAAATTTTCTATTTGTCAATTGCTAAGCATAAAAAAACCCATAATTTTTTAATTACAGTTGGCCCGACATCATCAATCTCGGTAAGAGGACATGGTCCCTTAGTTATATTTTGGACATTTCCTCGATAAGGTTTCTAAAGTGAGAGATCTTTTCAGTTCGACAGATTCAATCCTCGATAAGGATCCCCAAAGATAACTTGAGAGATCTGTCAATCACTTGCTTAACTCTCTCTTCTACACTGCTCTCCCACCTTTTTATACGGACATCCTTTCTATCTTGTTTTCATGTCCGTTGTTGATACAGTTTTTACCGTTGTAGTTTGAAAATATAACTTTTTAAAAAATATATAAATTATAGTTTATTTATAATTTATATTTTAAAAAAGAATTTTTAATGAGATTCATGTAAAAATTATATTACGTGTACTTTAAAAAATATAATAGGATCAACACATAGTTTCAACCATAACTCACTATACAAACCTTAATTTCTACTACTTTAGCCTTTTTTAGAGATAATTAAATAGAATCTCTTATAATTTAATTAATTTTTTGTTTTGTTTTTATATTTTAAAAAATTATACTTTACTAGAAAACAAATCAAGTTATTGAAGACTTGATGCAATTATTCAATTTTTTTACTCACCAAAACAAATCCATAGGTATGGATATATTAACAAAACCTAAAGAATAAAATATATTATTCATTGAAAAAGTGTAATGAGTTGGTTATTAGGGGCAGTTGATTCTTTTTATAAGATCTATTAGTTATTATTAAATTAATTATGAATAAATAAATTTTTTTGTGTTTTAAAAGTATAATAAAATTACCAAACTATTATTTAAAGCAAAAATTTGTAAACTAGCATCCAAAGGCTTTTATGTATTTTTCATAGTGGTTTTTTTTGTTATTATTAGATTGACCGAATGAGTAACTTGATATTTTAATAATTATAAAATATAATTCAAAAATAAAAAGTGGCTCACACTCTTTGGGTGCCGCCTCCCAACATCTAAACACCAACTTCCACGATGGTGATGGAAGCGTCGCATTGAGACCTTTCTTTTAGGATGGCACACTCAGTGCAGTATAACTCTAGTGACTTTTTTTTTCTTCCTCTCCCACTTTTCTCTCCCATCAACTTGAAAATCACGTTGACCATTCAAAATTTTAAAGTTATCTTCTTATTATTGAGATGTAAACTTTGACCCTTTTTCTTTTGATTTTTAATTTTGATTTTTGATACTTTTGTAAAAATTCGATTTGTTTTCAATTTATCATTCAATCTTAATTTGTAATAAGTTATCTTTTTTAATTTTATCTTTATTCTTTTTATTTTGTTTTTCGTCATTTGTTAAATTGATTTTTCTTTTCAATTTCACCCTCCAATAAAAAATTAATAGTTGTCCTCTAATTTAACTTTTTATTTCAATTTAGATCATTTTGTAGAATTTTTTTTTTCAATTTTATCCTTTAACATTTAATTAGTTGAGAATTGAACTTCGTTATTTTTTTTAAATAAGATGTTTCCGGTCAAATGATCAGGTCATGAGTTTGAAAAGTTAATGCGAGTTGACATATTTTTGTTTTATTTTACTTATTTTACATTCAAGTTTCATGATTCGATATTGTATTTTTTTTTAAAAAAAATAGGCTTTGTGATTTTCTTCGTTTTATTTTCTATTGAGTTATCCAGATTTCATAACTTGAACCGCATGTTTAGCGGATTAATCTAGGTATGCTCGATTCTTTTTATAGGGTCATTTTTTTAAAAAAAGAATTTTAATCTTTATTCAAACATGATTTTTTATAATAATAATAATAATAATTCGACAACGTTGTTTTAGAGTTATACTGTTAAATGGGATGTTTGACATAACTTCTATTTCTGTTTTTAGATATTTTTTAAAAATATTTTTGACTTGAAAAAATATTAAATTGATATTTTTTTAATATTTTATGATAATTACAAGGCGATGATATTAAATAGAAATAAAAAAATGTTATTTTAATTATATATATATGATACCAAAGTAAACAAGCAGATATAACAAAGCAAATAAGCAAATATAAAAGCAAAGAATTCAATACGTGGCGTTGTTATACCTGAGAATGATCTAAAAGATCGGGTCACATGTTTCCAGCCTATATACTGATTTTATAAAGAACAAGAACAAAGAAAAGAAGCAGAAAAGCAGATTTCTGATGTGAATGAACAAGGCAAGACCAACAATGTCAGGATCCTTGATCAAACACAGATCATACTTAAATATGACAAGAAAAGAATAAGAACAGATATAACAAAATGTAGATAAAAATAAGATTGGCTTACTTAAATTTGTAATGAAAATTAATACAGGAGATATTGGTTACAGAGGAGAATGGAGATGAGTTACAGATATGGGTTACAGGGGAGAGTAAAATTTTCTAGGAAAAAATTAGTCTGCCTTCTCAGGATTTTGAAGTGGCCTTTTATAGATGAATTGGCATGGAAGGGGCCAAACTGTCCTGTTGAAAGAGCTCTTCAGCACCCATGTGAACCCATGTGGTATTATCTGCCTTGATTGGATGACGACAAAATGGAAATTGTCCATGTTTTTGGTGAAGCTTCCTTTGTTGTCATCTTGCCACCGACACTTGAATTGTTGGTTTGTAAAAGCAGGTAATATTTGTAGAAAAAGGCCTAAAACAAATGGGCCTAAAGATAAAAAGGACTCAAAACATATGAGTATAAAAGAAATGGGCTCTAAACAGATGAGCATAAAAAGGCCTGAAAATACTCTTTTTTTTTCTTTTTTTTTAACGTCGCGTGATAGATGGCAGGATACCAAAACAGTCATCTTCATTATCATTGCCAAGGGAAATGGTAGGAGATGTCGAGCCACATGAGCTGGATTGGGACAAGACCGTTTCTGGGTCTTGGCTTTGTATGATTTCTTGTACTATTTATAGGTATTCTTCCTCCGTTCTAGCAGAGGCAATGAGAGCTGCCGTTTGAGCCTTTCGGGCTAAAAACTTTGATTGAGGATGAGGATTAATGATGGGAGCTGTTTGATGTTTTTGTAACCATTCCGTAACAGCTAGTTTTGAACTTTTGGACTCAGCTGCAAAGGAATCCCACCACTTGATTTTGAATTTGCGAACAAGTACTGGGTGTTCGTTTTGTAGATTATAATCATAGAACCATGGACATACCCACGGAACAAAAAATTTGGTACATAAGATAAGGAGGGAAGAAAATTTTCTTTCAGAAGGAGCTGGTTGGAAATTATTTTTGAAATATAGATAACCATTTTCAACTAAAGGATGTTCTTTAAGGTAGTCAACATGACAGCCATAAAAGTCCCACCATTGAAGGAACCAGAGAGGGAGATTTGAAGTATTCATGGTACTGTGGAAGTAAAAAAGCCAAGAATGGCTATGATTTTGATTTTGTATGAGGAAGGCATTAAACCATGCATGTTGGTAATCCCAATATGTGTAGGTAGTATTGAAGTCTTGGGGGCTTGTTCGGTAGTGTATGGGGAAGGAGAGAGGTTGATGCAAGGGTTGCCCCCAATCTTTAGGGTGGACGACTTTATGAATAATGCATGTAGAGTATGCCGGTTCAGTGTGATCAGAATGTAGTTTGAAGTGTTTGAATTTGACAGAATCGGTAATTTCAAGGATGGTTGCATAATAGAATTGTGGTTGAGCTAGATTCCAAGGTTTGTAATACCATTTTGGAGGGAAAATTTTTGAAGCAGCAATGAAAGGGTTTTCATGGTAAAAGCCTTCTTCCATAGTTAAAATATTTTGGAAAGCAGTTTTGAAAATATATTTGGATTTAATTTTTGAAAAACTGGTTTGTTGTAAGGAAAGGAGGGGTTTTGAAGATGAAATGCCTCCTTGGGGTTTTGAAAGTGATTTGGAAAAACTACCTATTTGAGATACGAAGTCACTAGAGGCTTGTTGGGACACGTTTTGCAATGCTAGGAGTAACTCTGGAGATTTGGAGATAGTGTCAACCCAGTGTTGGACTGTGTCTGTTTGTACTAGAGGTGGTTTTGTAGTTTCTTCGTCTTCAATAACTGCCTCATACCAAGATTTGATAGGTTTGACAGCTAGGATGGCTAAAGACATGAGTTTTGTAGAAGGCTTGGGGCTCTCTGGTTTTGTAAGCTGTGTTTGAGGGGCTTTTCCCTTGTCTTTGGCTTTTGCTTTAGGAGGCATCAGTACCTGTTTTAAAGGAATTCGCGGGTTAGGAAATCAGGGATGGAATTTGATTCTCTTTTAATGTAAACAATATCGAAATAAAAAAATACTTAAAATGGCTTGCCAACGGGCAAAAATCTGTTTGGAAGCAAGATTTTGAACATCTTTTTGGAGAACTTCTTTTGCAGATTTCCAGTCAACAAGTAAGAGAAATTTTTGATTTAACAAATCACTTTGAAATTTTGTAATACAAAGAACAATTGAAAGGATCTCCTTTTTTATAGTTGAGTAATTTTTCTGGCAGTCATTCCAGTGGGCAGATGTGTACTTGAGTATTTGTTCTTTGTTATCTTGTAGCTGTTTAAGAATCCCACCATACCCTAGGTCAGAGGCATCAGTCTCTACAATCTTAGGAGTTCAAAGGTTAGCTAAATGGAGGAGAGGAATAGTTTGGACCTGTTTCTTAATCTGTTTGACCAGGTTGGTATGGAGGTTAGACCAAGGAATGAGGTTAGTTTTTAACCTGTCATGTAAAGGTTTGGATAGACGACTAGTATTGGGGTAATAGTCTAAAACATAATTAAGACTACCTAAAAATCTTTGCAATTGGGTTTTATCAGTGATTTTGTCAGGAAACTTATTTGTAAAGTTTAAAGATCTTTTTATTGGTGTTATGGTACCTTGGCAGATATAATGACCTAGGAAACGGACACAGGTTTGAAAAAGAGAAATTTTTGTCTTAGAAACAACTAAACCATTTTGTTTGGCAGTATGGAAGAAGGTATGTAGATGCTTGAAATGTTGTTCTATGAAATGTGAAAAAATGAGCACATCATCAATGTAAACAATGCAGAATTTTGAATGTGCATTAAATATGTTATTTATGATGCTTTGAAATTCGGAGGGTGCATTTTTTAAGTCAAAGGGCATTACATTCCATTCGTATTGGCCAAAAGGAACAGTGAAAACAGTTTTGTATCTATCTTTGGGGTCAATCTGGATTTGCCAAAATCCAGATTTCATGTCAAACTTAGAAAATATGAATGTGGAGTGCAATTTTTGCAATAAATCTTTTTTGTTGGGGATTGGATACCCGATCCATTTTATAGCAGAATTTAGAGGTTTGTAGTTGATCACAAGTCTTGGTGTGCCCCTTTCGATTTCAGAATTTTTATTGACATAAAAGGTCGCACACAACCAGGGTGATCGAGACTTTTGGATAAGACCTTTAGACTCCAGATCACGGATTTCAAGTCTGCAATGCTGTTCTAAATCAACATTCATTTGTATAGGTCTTGCTTTTGTAGGTATGAGTTTTTCTGAAAATGTATCTTCATAAGGAAGATCAACAATGTGTTGTTTTCGCTTCCAGAAAGCATTAGTTAAGTCTGAACATGTCTATTGTTCAATCTTATTTTGGAGATCAATGATTTTCTTTTGTAAATCAGAACTTTGTAATTGTTTGTTGATACGACAGAAAGAAACATGGTTTTCTAAACATGTAGATGGAATTGTTTCCCATGAATCAGTGCATTGATATGATAGGTATGTATGGAACATGCTTTAATCAAATTTAAATTTCTAGTCTTAGATTTTTCTAAGAATGGAAAAACAAGTTTGGTGTTATTGATTTTGGAAGTAATACAATTATGATGTGCTTGATATGGAGTAATCATGTCAATAAATGAGTGCCAAGAATGATGGTATGATTGATGTCTTTTGTAACAACAAAAAATATTTTAAGAGAAATGCCTTTGTTGAAAACGGAGGCTTGTGTTTTTCCTGCAATATGTAATTTGGAATTATTAGCAGTAGAGAGTTTTTCAGAGGTATTTTGTAAAAATCTTTTTGGAACCACGCCTTCTTTGATGCAGTTTAAATCTGCACCTGTGTCAAATAAGGCAATAGTGTCAAGCTGGAAATCTTCTGAGAAAACAAGAGTAATTCTAATTAAATACTTTTGGAAGATATTTGGGTTAGTACGTTTAAGAAATCACCGGAAATATGCTTAATATTTGTAAGTGTATGTGGTAATGCATGAGATTCAATAGTTTGATCTTTTGTATCAGACTGGCTTTCAATTTTGGACAGAAGGTGTTGTAGTATGGCAGAGTCTTTCTGTTGGGCCTGTTTGAGGGCTTGCAATTCGGATTTGAGGGTTTTTATCTTAGAATGTAATTCTGGAATGGTGATCATGGTTTTGGATTTTTTTTTGCCAAAGATCTTTGTAAAGTCATAGGTATTGGTGCTGGTAGAAGGTAATATAGAGGGGTTAGACGGGGGGGTGTTGCGGTTAGCTGAAGTCTTTCAATAATTTATCCAAATAGGTTTTTTGAAGTTGAGGATCATCAAGTCGTTTGATAGCCTCAAGAATGAATTCCTGATCTTGGGTCAAGACGTTGATGTGTTTGGAATTTGTAGAGGCATCTGAAGTAGCACTGGTAGTTGCGATTTCATCGATTTGAAATTCTTCTTCAGAAGTATCTGAAGAAGAGTGGTCAGTGTCTGTAGCATCAATGTAGAGACTTTGTATTTGGTTGATGATATCTTCTTCTATTTGGAGTTCATGAAGTTTAGTATTGACCTTGCAGAAACGGGATGTATGTCCTTTCTGGTTACATTTATAACAGGTGATGTTTTTGGGGTCAAATTTGGTTTTGGGTTTTGACTGGAAAGGTTTGTGGGGCTTGGTAAATTTGTAGGGCTTTTTGTAGTAAGGTTGATCTGGTTTAGAATAGAATTGCTGTCGGTTTTTATGTATTGATCGTCTATGAGGAGGTCTCTGGCTTGAATATTTTTTCTGTTGTGAACAGTTTCCACTGCAGGAGGGTTTTTTGGTAGAAAGGTCGAACTGGTGACAGAAACTACCAAGTTCTTGTCTGGTACGTTTCATTTCCCACTTTAGGTGCTTCTGGAGTTTAAGATCTTGACAGATCTTCTGTCCTTCTTTTTGAGTGAAGCTTACAAGTTCACCATATGTGAGTTGGTCATATTGTATGGTTTTTGTTGTAAAGGTGCTTTGATTTTGTTTCGAACCTTTTCTCCTAAGAGAATAGGTAGGCCTGCAAGGAATTTTTCGTTCCAAAAGGGTTGGTTTGAATCTTTCCTAAGCATGACACGGGTAAGGAAGGTGTTTTTGTACCATTGAAAGTCACTAGGCTTCTTGCATCTGAGGTTAGAAAGGAGTTCAGCATTTTTGTCTTTCAAATGGGAAGGGTCTCCAACAAAATGTAAGGAAATTGTGAGAATAAGGGTTGACACGGTGTCTTGGATAGTGTTTCCAAATGAGTCAAGGATGGGTGTTTGGTCCTTATATGTTTGGAAGGAGTTTAGGATATGTAGGTGATCGGTTTCAGTGAGATGGTAATCCCACCATCCTTTTAACTGGCCAGAGAAACCAGCAATAAGCAGCTCAGCAATAGCTTTATCTGGGGTTCTTGTCTGGGTTTTGTAGGCATTGGCTGCCATAGTCATTTGTTGGAGGGTGTTGAGGATATTATATTCGGACATTCCATCTATATTCCATTCATAGAGGGAAGAGGCATTATATTTGTGTTGAGTAAAGATAGTTGGTTCAGCAGTTATGGAAATATCTAGGGCAATGGTTGTCTTGGGAGTTTGCCAGGTAAGTCTGTTTAGGGTAAGAGGTTGGTTTGGAGAAGTACCTTACTCAGAAGACTCCCCGGGGCCATTTTGTAAAGTGTTGACTTGATTTGTGGAGGTAGAAGGGTTGGTTATTTATGGTGTGTCTGGGACAATTAAAGAGGAATTGTCAAGATGTTGTAGATGTGTTTTAATAGCTTTAAGAAAATCTGTGTGGTTTTCTTGGATTTGTGTTTGGCTGGTTTTTGTAATTTGGTAAGGTTTGAAGACTGGGTTTTTTAGTTTTAAGGCAGTTGAGGTTTTAGTGTCAACTGAACTTGTAGTAGTTCTTTGTATTTGTTTCTCTAGTCGTGTAAGCTGTTTTCCCAAGGTATTAAGGTTGGTGTTTGTAAAGTGGTTTTGGTTAATGATGTGTTTTGTATTGGAAAGGGTGTCATCAGTGGATAATTTGTAAGGAGCTGCCTCAACAGTCTAGTTATTGTGGGTTATTTGGATATTTCTCAAAGGTAGATGTTCAGACTCAACTGTAGGTCCACTGGTGAGGTTCCATATAGGGGTTTTTGACCTTGATGTGACTGGGCATGCATGTTTAATGGATGCAAAAGGATATGGAATGTGATGTTCAGATGCATAATATAATTCGAACCAATCAAAAAATAGAATCTGTATTTTGTGTAACTCAATGAAATTATAAAATTGTTTTTGGATTTCATTTCTGTGTTTGAGAAGTTTGAAAAAACCAAATTCATTTCGTAGAGTTACAGGCCAAATAAAAATCCTTTTTGAAGAGAGTTTTGTCAAGAACAAAATGTTTTTCTGAAGTCAAAACATTCAGCTCATTTTGGATATTTTCAGTAATAGCTGAAAAGGTTGGTGAGGTTGGAGGAGATGATTGCTCAAGGTTTGTATAGACAAGTTTTGGTATATTGGTAGTATAGTCTGCATTTTGGAAACTAGGAGAAGGGATATCAGATGTAGATTTTCTTGGAAGGTTTTCGTGATAAGGGATATTGATAACAGAATGGATTTTGAAAATTCTTCCCAAATCTATTGTACTGGAAGAGGAAGAGGCTTCTGAAAATTTGGAACTTGTAGAGTGGCGGTGGAAGGACAGTTTGACTTTTCCATCTATGTATTGGGTAATATTTTAATTTGGACATTGGGTTGAGGTGGTGGTAGTATTTCTGGTGGTGCTGCACCTTAAGAATCCAATCTTTTGGTAGGGATATATCTTTCCATTGGATTGCTTTTGGGATAACAGTGTTTGAACGGGATAAATCTGTTATAGTAGGAGTGTTTCGCCTTTTTGAGATTGGAATTTGTGTTTGCTAGCAAAGGCTGAGAACATGGCTTTGTAATGAATTTTAAATATGAGAGCAACAGAGATAGATCCTTCGAACATGTCCAAAATCCTGAGAAGACAGACTAATTTTTTCCTAGAAAATATTACTCTCCCCTGTAACCCATATCTGTAACCCATCTCCATTCTCCTCTGTAACCAATATCTCCTGTATTAATTTTCATTACAAATTTAAGTAAGCCAATCTTATTTTTGTCTACATTTTGTTATCTCTGTTCTTATTCTTTTCTTGTCATATTTAAGTATGCTCTGTGTTTGATCAAGGATCCTGACATTGTTGGTCTTGCCTTGTTCATTCACATCATAAATCTGTTTTTCTGCTTCTTTTCTTTGTTCTTATTCTTTATAAAATCAGTATATAGGCTAAAAATCTGTGACCCGATCTTTTAGATTATTCTTAAGTATAACAACGTCACATATTGAATTCTTTGCTTTTATATCTGCTTCTTTGCTTTGTTATATTTGCTTGTTTACTTTGGTGTGTGTATATATATATAAACTATTTAAAAAATTAACATGAACAAGTAAACAACAAGCAATATTAATATTTAGCTGAGAAGTTCGGTTGTAATCATTGTGCTTTCTTGCTTTTCTTTTCTTTGGTTGAATCTAATCATAATTGAGCTCAACCCTTTTAAGATCTTTTCATGTCTCTGTTTCTCTAACCACTGAACGTAAACAACAACCCCTAGAGAAAGAGAAAACTTTCTGTCTGATTATTGGGTTATCAGTAGTTTCCACAAGTACCAGAAACTGTCAAAGATCCATTAGGGTGGAAAAGGTGAAGTGATAATACACAGCTAAAAGTCCATCTGCTAAAAAAGAGAGGAAAAAAAAAACAGTACTTTGAAACCCATCGCATACTTTCTTATTATGTGGTTTTTTTCTTCTCTTTGTCTCGATTCATTGGCATTAGCTTCTTCTTAGTCTTTTTTTCATTGTTATTCAATGAATTGTTGGCATGCGTTTGCCACTGCAGGCAATGGGGTAAACTGTTTGTGTCGTAGTCGTAATTCATTCAGCTCTGGAGTGGTGCTGTGTAGTTATGGGTGAATCAATAGTTGCGGCCTCAAGTTATGAAGATAAGGTACACTCACTTGTCCCTTGATCTGTAAAAATGTTGCCCATTTGTTTAGGATCTAGTTATCGTTATTGTCTTCTTGAATCTACTTATTTTTGTTGTAGGTTCTTGATTGATTTCCAATCCATGCTTTCTGATCTTGTGTAGTTATTAGCAGTCATTCTGTTTCTTCTTGAATTTTGGTTTCTTGTGATTGCATAAACAGATAGGAGGAACAGCGGCCTCAGACCCTGCTCTTCAAGTATCAGTTTCATTTGGTAGATTTGAGACTGATTCTTTGTCTTGGGAGAAATGGTCGTCCTTCTCACAGAATAAGTACTTGGAGGAAGTAGAGAAGTGTGCCACTCCTGGATCTGTAGCTGAGAAAAAGGCCTACTTTGAGGCCCATTACAAAAAGATTGCTGCTAGAAAGGCTGAGCTAGTTGATCAGGAGAAGCAGATGGAACATGAATCATCGATGGAAAACAACCATAACATTGGAGATCTAACGGGCAAGAATGGCCAGACGGATTCCAGCTTTGATGTGTCCAATGGCCAAACTTCTGCTGAAGGGATTAGGCACGAAAGTAAATTGGATAATGAGCGGGATGGTGGCCATGTCGATGAGCCTTATGAAGACGCTGCAATTGATGTACATGGTCAAGCCTCATTGAGTGGGCTCTATGAAGACGCTGCAAATGATGTACAAAGTCAAGCCTCATCGAACGGGATAGTGAAAGAAGAACTGGAAAACAAATTAGATAGCCCCGAGTCAACCAAGCTGGAAGAATTGGCTTTAATAAAAGAGGAGGAAAAGGGATATCAAGATATGAGGGAATTGCCAAAGAACTCAGAAAAAGAGATGGAAAACATCCTAATGATCAAAGAGGAAAAAGTGAAGTTCGATCATCAAAGGGGATCTTCAAAGGTGAATTATTATGCTACTGAACTTGGCCATTGCCGCAGAAAAAAAAAAAACTAATTGCGGAGAGCTTTTTGTGTCCCTATTGCAACTTTGGTTCTTATTAATATCAGTAGCTCATATGTTTTGCTATACTGTTTTAGATTATTCCACTGAGCAAGGTTAGAGACATAGCAAGGACAAAGAAGAAACCAGAACCACTTGTAACTAAACAGCCACAAATTTCCACTCCAAAGGTCTCAAAGCGTGTGCCAACTTCTAGTTCACTGTCTGCATCACAGTCTTCCACGAAGAAATTGAATGGCTCATTGTTACCAAGGAGCAAAAATCCTCCTGCTGGAGAGAACAAGAAAGTGACTTCTAAATCCTTGCACTTGTCTCTGGCCATGGATCCCTCAAATTCTGAGCCAGATCCTCTTATAACTACTAGAAAATCATTTATTAGGGAGAAAATGGGGGATAAGGACATTGTCAAAAGAGCATTTAAGACATTCCAAAACAATTTTAGCCAGTTGAAATCTTCCGCTGAAGAGAGAGCTTTTAGAGAAAAGCAGGTCCGTCACCTGGTTAGGCTTATGGCATGACCTTTAAAATAATTTTACTACCCAGCGGATATGTTTAGCTTGTTGAATCTCAAAATCTCAATTTTCTTGAGCAGCTGCCTGCCAAAGGGACAGATGTTAAGGTTTCCACGTCAATGACACCACGAACGGAGAATATAGTGTAATGTTCAAATTGTCTACTTTGTATCCTGATTTTATCATTGCATGAATGCATTTGTGCAACATGGGTGATATTTTTGTCGTGCAAATGCACACTTGCATATTGACATACATGTGCAAATATGTTCATTTCTATCTGTTGGGTGGCTGGATATAGCTTTGAAATTTACGTTATTTTCTCTAACAAACGAGGCAGGTGATGGAGAAGGTGAAAGCTAATCAATGATAGGAGCAAAATTAAACTCCTAGAAATACTTGTGTTATGTGGTAAACTAGTCATCCTATAAACCACCATGTTTGTCAATCCAAACTTCCATTCTCATGGTCCTGTTCTTACTTTATCTATCATGCACTTCGCTTGTGATTAGCTTGCTTTAAATACATATGAATCCAATGCTGAGCTTGTATAATCATAAATTTCAACAACTTTATCAGTCTTATTCTTTGGTTGGGGCTCCTTGTTTGTTTGTTTTTTTTGGTTCATAGGAAGTCCTTCTGACTTCTCAGCTACACGATGGGAGTGATCCCTCTCCCTCCTTTAATCTCTCCTATCACAAGTTTGAATGGGATTTCATTCCAGGTTGCTTGGTACCATATCAAGTGACTTAACAACTAAGTTGGCTAGCTTCAACAAAAGCGTCCATACTGAAGTTTACCTATTTTGCCTTTTAGAAGTGGGATTTTTCATTTCAATGTTCTCAACTTCCTCATTTTATTTATAATTTGTTTCCTGTCTTTCTAACATCACAAAATTTGTGGCTTATGCTAACTAACACTTTTCTATTGGTCTGTGAGAGTACCATGTAGTTTAGCATTCGTATATATGATTTATAGAGTGACATCATGAAGAAATTTGAAACAGCATTGTATTTTACAGTTTACTTCCTCTAAGTTGCTCTTGTGCAAACACCTAAAAGATTTACCTTGTATGGAAAGTTCATTGTTGCGTCAATGTTTGTGATGGGTCTCTCAAATCCAGTCGGGTGGATAGGAAAACTGCTAAGCTGGCCCCATCTTCTTTTGCCTTGAAATGTGATGAAGGGACAAAGAGAAGGAAAGAGGTATATCCATTGGACTGCTATCCTTCTTTCTTTAATGGACAAAATTCTTCTAGTGAAAGATTTTGACATCTTGAGCATACAATGCTGTTTTCTGTTAACCACTAAGTTAAGATCATTTTTAAAATAAATTTCAGTTTTCCATGAAATTGGAAGAAAAATCTAATGCTAAGCCGGCAGAGAGCACACACCTTAGAACAAAATCAAAGGTACACTTCCATATATTATGCTCATTTTCTTTGTTGGTATCAAATTGCTATGATGTGGCAATGAACGGAAGACAGATCAATATAATTTGAAAGAAGAATGCGGTCAAGTATGTCTCTGTATGCATGTCTGCATACCAAAATATTTTTTTCCTGCCGTAGGTTTCCTTTGATGATAGTGTTACCTAAATATATGCTCCAAAACACTATGATTGTCACAGGAGGAAAAAGAGGAAGAGATTAAAAAGCTAAGACATAGCTCTAATTTCAAACCCACGCCAATGCCAGGTTTCTATAGAGCACAGAAGGCATCAAAAAGCCCATTAGATAAGGTATGTCCTGTTCCAGAGTCCTGCCACACTCTTATGAAGTAGAAATTACTTTGAATTATCTACATGGAATGGAAAACAATTTGAAACATTATACATTACTTGGAGGTATATAGCCAGGTCTTTGCCTCTGGCTTTCCTTTTTTGATTTTTCTGTCTATACGTTGGTATGTGCTCAATGTTTGAAAAAATCTTTTTTTTCTCCCTACAATTATTTGCTTTGTGGAAATGAAATTGGTATAGTAATAGTCAACTACCATTGATGTGCATCCATGGACAAATCACAAAACTAGAGAACCAATCCAATCTTTGAGAAAAGTCAATTTTTTATTTTATGATTTCAATGTTCCACCTTTTTTTTTTGTCAATGTTTAGGTAGGGTGCTTATTTATAGACACCAAACCACATATGAATATAAAAAAAACTATTAAATTCATAAAGAAAACTAGAATAAACTAAGTTGCTGGTTTAACTAATAATTGTTTGGTATTGTGGTAACTGTTGTGGTTGTGGTTGGAAAAAAATAATTTTGATAAAATCACTTTTTCTGTGGTTTGTGCATATATTTTGTGTGTTTGGTTAAAATTGTGGTTTGACTTTATTGTGTTAAAAACATGTTTGGTTAAAACTATGGTTGCGGTTGATGTTGTACATAAAATGACTAAAAAGGGCATAAATGAAATAATTCTTTGTGTTAAGAGGAAACAAAACATGCAGTCCAAATAAAAACCGGCAAAAAAATAAAATCGTTATTTGTTATTACAAAATAAATATTATTGCCCCATCAAACTATTTGCAATGCCATCATGAAAATAATCCACACGCGACGCCCTCTGGTGCCCACGTGGTTGTGATTGTGGAACGACATCGGGAAAAGTATCAGGAGGAACAAAATCAGGATGGCTATCAAACTCCTTAAATGCAACATCTTGGCCCGAATGTAGTTATGCAGCGCCATTAATGCGACAACAATTTTAACCTGTGTTTTGTAAGGAAACTCAGGCATGTTTTGCAAGATTCACCACCTTTTCTTCCAAACTCCAAATGTACGTTCGATTACACATCGTAAGGATGAATGGACACGGTTGAATAGTTCCTCTCGACTTCGCGGTTGTCCTCGTCGACGAAATTCTTGAGGATGATATATCTCCCCTCCATATGGACCCAAGTAACCGTACTCATTCGGATATCCCGAATCAACGAGATAATACTTCGCTGCATAAAATTGATTATTGTTTCACTCTTATTATATATATATATATATATAAGAACAACTGAACAACACCCTTTTTTTTGCGGGTGAATACCTTCCGATGGCCTTGAAAATTGTATATTTGTATTAATTCCATTCGCCTCATGAAATATTCTTGTATCGTGTGCACTACCTTCCCACCCAGCCCAAATAAATGTAAATTGCATGTCAAAGCTACATGCTGCCATTATATTTTGCGTTGGTACACCTTTTCTATCAATAAATGGGATTTGATTTTCTTGTGATACACATGCACGTACATGTGTTCCATCAATCGCTCCAATACAATTCCACAAAAACAAAAAAATTGTTGCCGAATCATTTTAATTGTACTTAAATATTTGATTGTAACCTTTTGAAATATTTAACAATTTATATAAAGTATTTGATACCTTGAAATGAGGCATATATCTTGGATTCATTGCAATTTTTAAGGGTGTTGCTGTGAATTTTGGATCTATTGGTTTGATTAAATCAGCAGCTAGCAAGCACACAGAATGAAGAACTTCGTTGAAATTTCTGGAAACGGTTTCACCTGAATGGTGAAACCTCTTCTGAACTTCCCTGTTCGAAGCGCCTAGAGCTAAAGTGTAGAGAAACATG
Organism: Populus simonii; assembly: GCA_007827005.2. Taxonomy (NCBI): domain Eukaryota; kingdom Viridiplantae; phylum Streptophyta; class Magnoliopsida; order Malpighiales; family Salicaceae; genus Populus; species Populus simonii. Next base: position 5,257,620 of record CM017471.2, on the reverse strand, counting down.
CCTACCTTTTCAATAACACTCATCCTTCTAGACTGTTTCAACTCGTACATCGTTTCCAAATCAACAAACTCTTCAATGTGTTTGCATCCATCCGAAACATATTAACACAACGTACCCAATGCCCATTTAAAATTTCAATCAACCATCTCATTCATGTGTTGTATGAAACCATACATGGTTTTTTTTTATATAAATATACGTATTATAATACAAAGCCAGTGCTTCAGCAGTGCATATTATTAATTTATTGCGATCACACTCTCTATGCCAAAATAAATCACCAACGTCATCGTCATCCTGTTGATTTTGGTCGTCCTCTTCCTCTTCGTATGTATTGTTCCCATAACCAGCACTGATACTACCTCCAAAACCACTTCCAGAACTTGTACCAACAAACCCATCAGACACATACCGAACAACATTATTCATAATATTTTCATATTGATCATCAAATAGCGCATTAAACCAATTCACATCCATATCTACAAACACAATATAATATTAATTTTGAACCTGCAAAGTACCGATAAAAATACATGTTCATGGAAGAATTTGTTTCGAATATTTTTAACTTTAATGGCGACCTGAACTTAACCCAAAACAATTACATTGGAGCAATCTGTAATTATCGAACATATTTTACTTATAAGTAATTCATTCAATATTTTACAACACAACCATAATTTCAATTTTCAACCTGCAAAGTACCGATAAAAAGACATTATCCATGGAAGAATTAGTTTCGAATATTTTTAACTTTAATGGCGAAGGAACAATCTTTTTGACTAAACAACAGCCTTAGGACAACAAAATCAGTAACGTTTTTTGCTTAATTATTTGTACAGAATATAGTTCACGCAACTTTCAAATTAGTAACACATATAAACCTCAAATCAGCAACTAACCTTCTAAATTCAAAGCAATTGACGTGGCAGTGTCAAACCAGCAACTAAACCTTCTCAAAACAAAGCAATACACGTGGGAATGCTTGAAATATTTGTTGGCAGCAAATGAACATGGCTGAAATGAGAATGCAGCTTAAATAGAAACACAGACATGACAGAAATTCAAACCATTACTGCCATTAAACTCAGCAACCCCTATTCAAACCATTAGCAGCCATTCAACTCAGCAACAACCATTCAACCTAGCTGCTGATTTAATCAAACCAGTAGATCCAGAATTCACAGCAACACCCTTGAAAATTGCAATGAATCCAAGATATATGTCCCATTTCAAGGTATCAAATACTTTATATAAGTTGTTAAATATTTCAAAAGGTTACAATCAAATATTTAAGTACAATTAAAATGATTCGGCAACAATTTTTTTGTTTTTGTAGAATTATATTGGAGCGATTGATGGAACACATGTACGTGCATGTGTATCACAAGAAAATCAAATCCCATTTATTGGTAGAAAAGGTGTACCAATGCAAAATATAATGGCAGCATGTAGCTTTGACATGCAATTTACATTTATTTGGGCTGGGTGGGAAGGTAGTGCACACGATACAAGAATATTTCATGAGGCGATTGGAAATACAAATATACGATTTTCGAGGCCACCAGAAGGTATTCACCCGCAAAAAATAGAGGTGTTGTTCAGCTGTTTTTTTTTTATATATATATGAAATAGGAAATAAGAGTGAAACAATAATTAATTTTATGCAGCGAAGTATTATCTCGTTGATTTGGGATATCCGAATGAGTACGGTTACTTGGGTCCATATAGAGGGGAGATATATCATCTTCCAAAATTTCATCGACGAGGACAACCGCGAAGTCGAGAGGAACTATTCAACCGTGTCCATTCATCCTTACAATGTGTAATCGAACGTACATTTGGAGTTTGGAAGAAAAGGTGGTGAATCTTGCAAAACATGCCTAAGTTTCCTTACAAAACACAGGTTAAAATTGTTGTCGCATCAATGGCGCTGCATAACTACATTCGGGCCAAGATATTGCATTTAAGGAGTTTGATAGCCATCCTGATTTTGTTCCTCCTGATACTTTTCCAGATGTCGTTCCACAATCACAACCACGTGGGCAACAGAGGGCGTCGCGTGTGGATTATTTTCGTGATGGCATTGCAAATAGTTTGATAGGGCAATAATATTTATTTTGTAATAACAAATAACGATTTTATTTTTTTGCCGGTTTTTATTTGGACTGCATGTTTTGTTTCCTCTTAACACAGAATTTTTTCATTTATGCCCCTTTTAGTCATTTTATATACAACATCAATCGCAACCACGGTTTTAACCAAACATGTTTTTACTACACTTTTAACCAAACACACAAAATATACACAAACTATAAAAAAAGTGTTGTTATCAAAATTATTTTTTTCCAATCACAATCATAATAGTTACCACAATACTAAATACGTTCTAAATAATAAATACTGTAATTCCTAAAATGCAAAAAATCTAGAATAATCTTACAATATTAAAATCTCTAAATAGTTGAATAATAATTTTTTTTTTGTCGTTGCTTTCACCATTCCCACACAAAACATTAGTGTTTGTCAAGTCTGGTGGGGCTGGATGATGTGACGAGGCCTATTGCTGCCTTGCTTGAAATTATGATAATTGTCTGTCCTGAGTAACTCAGATAATCTCTTGGGTTTATTTTTTAATCATAATGAGTTTGAGTTGATTTTGATTTACCGAATATTTACATGGTTAAATTCATGAAATTAATTAAAATATCGTACAAGAAAAAAAAAATTGTCTGTCGATCCATTACTCAAAATGGGTCACAAGGAGCTATCAGATGGACCTGTCATTGTCAACACAACATGGCATTTGATAAGTGAAATGCATCTTTTTGTGTTGCACATCAAAATTGTAGAAGCATTTGAGCTTAAAACGCATCTGATTTAAGCTTCTAGACCCAATCTGTTGAAACTCAGGAGAATCCAATTTATGAATTCTGGGGAAAATAGAGCAATGAATTGAAAAAGAAAATTGTTTTGCTGAATTATCTTGTAGACTGAAGGACCATGTAAACATGCTCAAACACTACGTTTTTAACTTAAATCCATTGCTCCCTGAATTTCCTTCTAAATCATGTCACAAACTCATTTTCCCCATTTAATGGTCTTCTTCTGAGGACTAGGGGAAGGAAAAAGATGAGTTGTGCACCAGAAAAAGAAAACTAGTAAACACAGTAAACCTGAGGGGGTGAAAGATATAAATGAATGCAAAAACTGATTAGACATATTGTTACGATGACATACGCAGGAGGGTTCCAAGACGCTTCGGATATAGAGTTATGCATAATCTACCAGGAATGAGAGATACAAGAAATTATTTCTACAAGAAACAGTGGGTGAGGGGTAGTCCATTCACATTGGAGGCTGCATGCATATATTTCTAGAGGATGATTGTACATATGGAGTGGAGGAATTGCTTTCCAGCAAGGAACCCTGTATATTGGAATTGCAACCAGAGAAACCGGATATCATTAACCATGCTGTCTAGATAGATGGGAGATTAGTTGTGTGACAGAAAACGGTAAGAAGTGAGCACTGCTCTGTTTTTCACTCATCAACTTTCGAGGCATGGATGTAGGACGTAGAAGTGAAAAAAAAATTTGTTGTGTGAGATCAAAAGTATCAAATCGTTAGAAATGCATGGAGGCCCTGTAATAGTTTGTGTGTGTATATATATATATATATATATATATATATATATATATTTTATTTTTTAGTTTAACGTGGGTGTCCGGGTCAGCTTGCGCGCACCTCGACTAATCTCACAGGCCCTGAAGTTAACGACCATGTAAGCCTCCAGTGGCCATCATATGAGCAACCACAGGGCTCGAACCTGAGATCACAGAGGAAGCAAATCTCTTGGTCCCAAGCTCTTACCACTGGGTCACCACCTAGATGGTTATAGTTTGTATATATTTACTTGTATTTGTGATGGTACCATCCTCTGATTTTGTAAAGATGTATTTTCCAGGCGTCTTGTCCGCAAATTTACACACCACGAGGTTCAATATTACTTGTGTTGGGCATGAACTTCAATAAGCGTGAAGGAATTGATGTCTCGGTAATTAGGACATGACAGCTTTAATCTGCAATGTTAGTGTCCGCCTGCAGCATTATTTAATGGGAGTTAACAAAAATATTCTACCATATGGGCAAGAAGTAAATTTTAGCCAAATCAACCAAGCCTGCAGGAGCGAAATTCAAGCTCCAACTACTCTTCAATTCTTGCATTGCAATCACCTTTGCCTATTTCTAAGCTTTGCATTTCTGTGATTCATCAAGTCAAGGAAGGAAAATTTCCTCCAGTCAAGGGCAACGAGAAAGGAAGGCGATAACTGATACAATCCCGTATTTCCGTTGTCCAATATTCTATTCAAACTGGTAAACATACCCAGTAGTGTGCTTTGTTTCTCACTCAATTGCAGCATGGAATTCTCATCTGTAACCGAAAAGAACTGCGCTGTTGTGTGCTCATGATTCCATTTCCATGAGAGAAATCAAGTGTTTTCCTCGTCTTATTATGATAATGGATATCCAAGTGCTAGTATAATCATAATTACATTCAAATATAATACCAATAATCATAGCTTAATCTTAATCTTACCTATCGAATAAAGATTTTGGAAAACCATATTCAAGCTATGATATATTCTGTATAAGAAATGCGTTATTTCTATAAATTTTTTATTTTATTTTTATTTCTTCTATATATCCTCCTATTACAAGAAAAATTTTACGATGTTCATAGAGTAATTAGTAACATCTTATTAGTTACTCTCTAGACTCTCTTTAAAGAAAAAAGAACTATAACTATTATATATTTTTATTACTTTTTGTTGTCATAGTTTCATCTTCTTTTTCTTCTTTGTGTATGTTTTTTTTTATATATATCATTTATTTTTTAAAAGTGAATCTGGAAAATAACTATTAAATTGTCACTAGTTATTCCTTGAATATCATAAGATTTTTCCACTTTTTTTGGGACTTGAGATTTATCTCTTAATCATCTTGATCACTTTTTGGATAGCATCAATTAAAAAGCATTTGCGTTTTCAAAGAAATTGACAAATCTAAACAATGATGAAAAAAACAAAAGTTTATTTGAATATATAATAAGAACTTGCAAACAATTTGATGAATCCAAAAATCACTTGCCCATATATACAGGGGAAATGTTTATGTTCTGAAATATTTTGTGCAACAACTATATACATTGGTCCACTCCCTTCCATGATAATTGATAAATATCTATTAAAAAATCTGAATCCGATTCACTAGAGCTGCTCATAGATTTTTCGAGCATAAAGCGTTCAGGCAAGTTCGGGAACCTTACTGGCACTCTTGATGCTGGTGACTTGGGCGAGTGTTCAATACTTGATGATGGCGTTTTCCTCCGCAGATTTCGAGCAATCACAACACATGCCTGGTCAACCATATATAGGAAGTCTTTAATGATGGCAAATAGTTGAAGTGCATGTGCTTCTTGATCCTTGGAAGCTCCTGCATGGTAATATTCTGTTGTTTTTTTAACAAGTTCCATCACCCTAGTCAGCTCTTTTGTCAAACTCTTCAGTTCTTCCTCTGCTGCTTCAAGAAAACCTTTCATTTCCCTTACAAATCCCCCTTCGCCATTAGCAGCAGCACATTGCAACACAAATGCCCTAACTTCTCTTGCACGAGCTGCGAGAACAGAGCAAGTAGAAGCAAAGGCATCATAATCTATTAGGGCGGCTTTCTTTACATTAGAGAATTCGGCACTGAGCCCTCCTACCGCAGGTAATCCCAGCATCATATATTCCTTCTGTCTTTTTTCTTTTGACGTTGAATTCTCTGAAATCACACTACTGCTGTTGCTTCTTTGGCTGATATTTCGACTCAAGCTACGATTTCGGTTAAGAACATAGCGTTTTCCTTCAGATCGGACTACTTCTTCCACGACAAAGTGAAGTAAAGTAGTTTTTCCATCGATGCTCTTAACATCGGATAGCTTTCGAAGTGAAGTTGGATTGAAAGCTTGGGCGTTTCCTCTAGAAATTCCCGAGTTCATGCGATTACCAGCCTTGAGAATTGCTTCCAGAAGTTTGATAAAGAGCCCTCGATTTCGAAGCTCCGTGCACCCTGAATCAACTATTTGTAAAGATTCCTTGAAGTGAAGAATCTCTGCATCATAATTTGATCTGAAAAGCATGGCACTAAGACGACCAAATGCCGATGGCACAGCTTTCAGAAGATAGAAGAGGAAGGATTCAGCATCAGCCAGTCTAGTGGGATTCCCACTGAATTCAAGGATTTGGGATTCTTCTTCTTTTGTTGGGGCAATTCTCATGAGCTTCTCAAGAGTATCTGCATTTAGACCATGACCATTAGTTAATGCATCCAGGAGTTCCTTGCGAGAGATTGACAGAGATTTGAGAACAATCGCCATGTTCTGGGATTTTCTGGCAGCAAGGATAGAAATTTGTGCTGGTGGAATGGAACTAAGATTCTTTGAATTGCTCGAGTTGTCTCTTTTGGGGGATTTTCTGTTGGTGGCAACGAATCCGAAGAGGGCTTCCATAAGATCATCATCAACCCTGAAAATATATACACAGAAAAACTTGAGAATCCAAAGAACAGGATATATTTATTGAAGTTGAACTACTACTTAATTATATTCATATTAAAACAAAAAAAGATGAATTACAATTACCTAAAAGAGCCACCATCAATTTTGTCCCACGCCATGGAATGGCCAGTATTCTTGTTCACCTTATCCCGGTGCAACGGCTTCACTTTTACCTGACCATTCCTTGTTCCTGCACTGGTGCTGCCTTGTCCGGTTGAAGATTCCCCTGATTCACCTTTATTAAATGGAGGTAGATTTGAAGATGCCGCCAAACCAGCCGCCTTGGGTGGTTGATGTTTTTGCTTTGCTGGGTTTGTTGGAGGTGGAGGCAGTGCAGGAACTTGCTTGTTTGGAATTGCCATCGAAGATTGTGGTGGTGGTGTTGGAGACCGAGTAAGTGGAGGATTTGATGGTTGGCTTGTTTTTGGTTTTTCATTGGCATTGATAGCCGTCCCAGCGTCGATAGATTGATAACTGACAGTGGGAACTGTTGCTTCTGGTACAACTTTCTTTTCAGAAGTGGAGAATTTTCCTCGAATCAATGGAATTTCTTGTGTGGGTTCAGACTTCCTCCTGAGCTCTTGTTTGTGAGAACTGTTTCTCTTGTCTTCCACTTGATGTTTTCTCCAGGACAGAACATCCAGTCCATTCTCATCAACAACCACTCCTTGCACATTCCCTTCGACTCGAGAAAACTGACCATGAGAGGGCAGAGGCGCCACTGTCTGGCCTCCTCCAGAATCAGCATCATCTCCTTCCTTTCTTCTTCGAGGAGCAATTATGAACCTCTGGATAAAGAAGAAGAGCAAAATGGCAACAACAAAAGTGCTTGCAGCTGTTGCAGCTAATGCCTTAATAACGTTTCTGTTGGATGATGACGGAGGCAAAAGTGCTGGCACTGATGACCCCAATGAAGTAGAGTTCGGAGAAGCAGTCGGTTTTGGTCCTGGAAATGGATAGAAGGTTTCAATATTTTGAGGAGAATTTGACTGGGAAGAAGAGAAAGGAAAAACTAAAAGGAAAAACATTAGCTGGAGATCATGCCATGGCTGTTTAATGACGGCCATGAAAATGGAAATCCTTGAAGAATTTTGCAGATTGAGATCTCCAGATCTAGGATTTTAACTGTTTTTTTTTTTTTTAATTTTTTGTTCAATCCAGATCAGTTGAGGCCCTTATCGACCCGCCATTCCAATCCAAGCTTAAAAATAATGATATCACCTTGTGTTTTGCTTTGGTTTTGTTCACCTAGACAGTCTCAAAAGAGTAGATGTTGCCTGGTGGTTCGGTTGTTTCCATTTCGTTTTGGTAAGTTGTCACCATGCTCTTATCTGCGATATATTTATATAACTTAGTCTTTTTATTTTTTATCATAATTAATTAATTAATTAATCCTTATAGTGTTAAAAATAATTAAAAACCCTTGCGATCAAGGTTCCACATTCTGATCAAATGTTTCTATCTCGCCTACTTCTCTTTTCTTATCACTATTTTCTAAAGAATAAAAATAAACAAAATAAATTGCAAAAAAATATGGAATTGATGGAAGAACTAAATTCTTAACAGATTTTAAAAACATAAGGATTAAATAATAACTTTTATAATCATGAGGACTAAATAATTAAATTTAGTAAACTAGGGGGATATAATTAACTTGGCAATTGCTGGTGAGGTACCGTTTGCCATAGTTATTAAACTCGGCATAGAGGTTGACCCGATCAAGAAAACAAGTCTTAGATCACATGGGTTGACTAAAAAAAAATAAAAAAAAATTGAGATTTTAATATTTCACATGAAAAAGTTAAGAAACATTTCATGTAAATCTATATTGTATATATAGTTATCCCACGTAAAAAAAATTAAAAATTATTTCATGTGAATATAAGTTTTATATACACACACGCACACCACATAAGAAATATAAAAAATATTTTTGTGCATGTAAGCTTTAAAAAGATTATATGTGAGACTATAAATTCAAAATTAATTTTATATATTATAAATTTATTTAAAAAATATATTAAAAAATCAATTTCCATACTAGATCATTTATAAAAAAGTTTGATCGAACTAATTATAAATCTGAGTTTTGCTTAAGACAAGCCAGACCGGGTTTTTTCATCACCAAGGCATTTTGCAGGGAATTTCAAAGGGGTATTGATTCTTTCTGTGGTTTCCAAATGTCAATTTTCTAATCATTAGTGGTGGGTTTTGGCTTTATATTCCGGGAAGTAAAGTGTGTGGAATTAATTTGCAAAGGGGCAATCCAAAACTCCTTGTCAAATTTGGTGTCATCTCATAAACTCTATGGGCCCAAAATCATTTATTTTGAAAATAATGGGAGTGTCTCACTACAAATGATTCATCAAGATCTTCTTGACCTTCTCTATGGGCATGTAATGTAGTAGTTGAGGAAATGCTAGGCTTGTTCTTGCTGCACCGATCACTTTTCTCACTTTTGATCATTAAACAATTGACCAGACCTCAGCAATGTTGGTGAATGTTATCTACCAAGAGTGTATTTATTTTTTAGATAGTTTTTGTGGTTGTGATTTAAAAAAAAATAAGTTTTAAAAAAATATGGTTAGTTGGATTTAGATCTGTATTTGGTAAAAAATATGGTTGAAGTTTATGTATAGTAAAAAACATGTATGCAATGTTTGGTACCAGTTGTGTTTGTAAGTGTGGTTGTGGTTGCTTTTCAAAGTGTTTTTTACTTCGAAATGTATCAAAATAATATTTTTTTATTTTTTTAAAATTATTTTTAATATCAGCGCATCAAAATGATCTGAAAACACCAAAAAATATTAATTTGAATCAAAGAAAAAAAAATTCAAATTTTTTCAAAAACGTTTTTAAAATACAAAAACAAACAGTATTTTAAATGAATTTTTATGAAACTCAATTAAAAAACATATAAAAACTACAACATAAAAATTATATTTTAAACTTAATTTTTTAATAAATCCCACAACATAAAACATAATTTTTTTATTATTAAATATGTTATTACGTTTATTTCACCACTAACACAAAAACTCGTGGAAAACAAAAGCATCAGTGTTTTTAAACGGTCTTAAGGTCAATTATTGACCCATCAACTCTATCTCTTGCTCATACGGGGTTTTAAATTATTGACTGAGATTTTACTTGCTCATAGCTTTTATGGTTAAGATTTTAAAAGAAAAAATCATACAAAACTGTAATATATATTAATTAATTAAACACTTTAAAATTTATAATTAAAACAAAACACAAGACACGGACAGCGTGAAATAAACGTAGCCTTGAGCTTTGCCAACCTTTTCAAGCAGAGATGAACTGAGGTCCGATTTGTTTACATAATAGAAACAGACTCGTGCGCCTTTAGATAGAGACTTGAGACGACCAATCAAACGCTATGTTTGCAAAGCGTGGATGACAAGAACACCTCGTGGAGCCTCCACGTGGAGTGACCACATTCTCTAAGCAACCAGCAAAGCCTGCCTCTCTAACGTAGGGGTCCACCGATCTTCACCCCCATGACAGCAGAGCATTTGCAGGTCTGCCGCCACTATTAGATCAGAGAGAGACCATCAGACACAAACTGCAGTGACGATCCATGGCCAACTCCAGCTGGCCCTCCTTCAGGAAACATGTTCGACAATTCATTCATTAGATCCCGGAGTATTTTTGAACTCCAGCTCAGTAAAAAATATCGATAAAATAACATAATTTTTAAAAAATATATTTAGAAACATAACACGGGTTAAAGTGTAGTAGATAAAACACTGCAATTCATGGTTTTTTAGTATTTTTTTGATAATTTTAATATGATAATATTAAAAAAATTATTTTAATAAATCTTCAAACAAAAAATACAGTCTTAAAAAATCACTCATGAAATAAAGCTCAAAAGGCTCGTATTATTTAAGAATAAAAAAGTTGTGCTATTGAACAATTAAATTAATCCATCAAGTTAATTATTTTTATATTTTATTTAAAAACTATTTTACATTACAAATCAATATCAAAACCAATTCAAATTAAAATTCAACCAAATCATCATTTGTGACTTTATTTAGTGTTATTATATTTATCTCGTCAAGATCTTTGTAATAATATTAATAGTATCATCATCAAATTTCGGTCTCTTTATAATTTTTTTCTTTGTTTGTTTTTTTTTTTTCTCTCCTCCTTATAATCTATGAAGAGAGAGAAGAAGAAGAAGAACTTTAAAGGCACACCGACACTCTGATAACTACACCAATACCGTTGGAAAAATCTCGACGAGAGAATCCAACAACATCAATAAAGATCACAAACAATAAAACGATGTGAACAAATCCATCCAAATGTGTCAGGGGTTCACTTGTCTTTGGACCGCTTGTGTGACTCGTTTCGATCACTTTTAATGACCTTTCTTGATGTTGTTGGATTCGTCTCATCAAAATCTTTTAAACAGTATTGTCATCGAAGTTTCGGTGTATTTCCAAAGTTTTTTTTTAATATTAAATTAGTATTTTTTTTTATAATTTTGATATGATATTATTATAAATAAATAAATAAATAAAACTTCAAACAAAAAATAAACTCTTATAAAATCACTAAAAAAATAAAGCTCAAGAAGCTCGTATTACTTGAGAAAAACAAAACTCGTGTTTTTGAACAATGAAATCAATCTAAATTAATCCATCCAATTCTTTTATTTTTATATTTTATTTAAAACTTACTTGACATCAATTGGATCAATATCAAAATCCAATTAAAATTAAAATTCAAGCATATCATCATCAAGTCCATCAAGGAGTTATCAACTCAATTCAACCGAACCATCTATTATTTTTATTTGAAATAAGATTCGAATCACATGTCAACATCAAACCCAATTTAAATTAAAACACAACCTTATATTAAGTTCTGAGTAACATATCCACCATGCCAATTGCTTTAACAAAACTCCTCTTTTCAATTCCATTCCCCCCTTTATTATTATATAATATGATATATCCTCGTAGTATTTCATAGAAATCCAAGAACACATCTTGAGGCTCGTCCGATGTTATCAATTCTCACATAAATTAATGGAAAAAAGCAGGGACCACAGGAGTAAAAAGAACCGAAAGAATAAAAAGGGCAGGTGTATTAGCAACAAAAACCGTGAAAATCGATGGGGAATTGCCAGCATTGTCCGATCGGGGGGAAATCGAATTAGAATATGGGTATTACGGTGAGGACCTAATCAAAGCTCGTCATTTTGATCCGTCTAGTCGGAGAATCTAAAGACGAGGGAGAACACGGCGCTGATGACGAGAACAGTGATGGTGGAGACGCAGAGGAAGGCGAAGGAGACGGTGAGATAGAGGGTGGCGATGAAGATGTAGATACATCAAAACTCTCCTGTAATTTTCTCTTGTTAACATTGCTGCTGCTTTGAACTGATCTGATCTCTCTGGTTGCCATGTAGTAATCTCTCAGTCGTTTAACGTCTGACAATTTCACTGGTTTCGCTATGAACTCCTCAGCTCCTTCCTCCAAACATCTGTTTTTATTCCAAATTTTAGTATAGAAAAAAATATTTTAAGAACCATGCACTGAAGAATTGATTGAATAATGAAATATCACACCGGTCGATTCGAGCCATCACGTTCTCCGATGACATAATCACAACCGGTATTTCTCTGAAACTAGATGATTCCTGCTCAATACACAAGATTTATCAACATCTTTTGCTTTATTTAATTCAAAAAATTAAAATAGTAAAGACCCACCTTGATTTTCTTGAGCAACTCATATCCTGTCATTCCAGGCATACAGTAGTCAGTAATTATTAGATCCACCTTCAACCCCTGAGAAATAAAATTAATCAGGAAATAAATAAATAAAAACTCAAAATAATTGATATGATATGTTATTCTTTCACTGACCTCAAAACCAGCAGATGAGGAGGAGGAGGAGGAGGAGCTGCTCTTGTCTTCTTCGTCGTCGTCTAATAATCCAAGCAGTTTTAGAGCTCCCCATCCACTGTCCACCGCTGTCACTGCGAACAAAATCCAAACCAAAACTTCAACCTCAAGTTAAGAATACTTAATCACTCGTAATCGAATCAAAGACACGGACGAAGCTTACCTTTACAAGATGAAATTTTGAGCAAACGCTCGATGACTTTGCGGTCAACAAAACTATCATCCACTGCCAGTACATGAACTTCTTCCTCTTCATTATCTGAGTTAGAATTGGGTGAGAGATCGAGGCAGTTCATCTTCTCTGACATCCAACGATTTGAAACAATACTGTTAGAACCCATACCCGATTTTCCTTCGAGAGCAGGCAGAAACACGGCTCTATACGTCTCGTGCCCTTTGCTTTTTGTATATGCTCTGCCCTGCTTGTGGTAATGGCATAATTGACAAAGGACCCAACAATGCTAATATATATATATATATATATATTCTGGTTTTTATGTTGCATGTGGTTATAAATTTAGAATTGAAAGATTTGGTTTTTAAAAAATAAAAATATGTTTGGTTCTAAAGAATAAAAATATAAATTTATTATGTTCTAGAGATGAATTTGTATTGTTAAAGTATGATATAATTGTGCTGAAAATAACTAATAATATTTTATTAATTATTATTATATATTAATTGTTAAAAAGAAAAGAAAAGAAAAAAAGTAAACATAACTATTTTAAGGAAAGTCTATAAATATTGTATCTCTTATCATTTTTAAACCTGATATATGAATTTAACCGGGGTAAATATTAGTTCGTTATATGAGTTTACTTAAATTAATTTTTTATATATAAAAAAAATTAAAAATAATATTATTTAAACAAAAATAAATAGATTTTGACTGGTTTTTTAGAATTAATTAAGTCTCGAGTCAACCCGGATTAATTTTTTTATTTTTTATTAAAACATTGATCAGACTAAATCCTTAATTACTTGAATAATGGGTCAACCTTGCCTTATTTCATATATTTATCTATTTTTTAAATAATAATTAATAAAACATCACTAATTATTATAAAAAATTTCAATTCAAGAGAGATATATTCTTCCTGTCTTCACTATCTTTCCTAACAATAACTAAACATTGCTTTAAATAAAATAATCTCATTATTTTCCTCTATCACCGTACAAATAAATAAAAATCAATTATAATATCTATATTCGGATTAGTGTACTTTATCCAATTAATTTTTAAATAAAGTCAGTATTTCCTTCTAACAGTATTTTAAAAAATAAATAAATTATTATTTATGTCTGTGATGCCTACCTGTCTCTTTCAATGGGTTGTCTCTTTGTTTTTTTATTCCTATTTTTCTTTATCTCTTTCTATTTCTCTCAAAATCAAATCTTTAGTTTCTCCCTCTAACAAATCTTGTCACCTGACGTTTTAGTGTGTGTCCCTTTCAATCTTTAATTTCTCTCCCTCCTTGACAAGGCTCAAATTCTGAAATCCCCTTAGGTGAGATCTCCAAATCAACATGAAATCTAACCCTATATATTCGTATCGTGAGATATTGGTCATGTCCACAGACGCGTCATATTGAATGAGTTTTTGCAAGTATACTGTGCATTTGAATTGTTTTTTAGTTTAAATTTTGATTTTAATTTTAAATTGCTTTGATGTATATATATTAAAAATTAATCTAAAAAATAAAATATTATTTTAATATATTTTTAAATAAAAAAATAATTTTGATTATTTATAAATTGGTTCAGTAACATAATAATCTTGAACTTTTAGACACTTAGGCAGTGTTCGGGAACGCGGTTTAACCCGTGTTTCCAAAAAATTTGAAATTTTTTTTATTAAAATTTAATATGATTTATACGTTTTGGATCGTTTTGATGTGCTGATGTTAAAAATAATTTTTAAAAAATAAAAAAATATCATTGGCATGTATTTTGACACAAAAAATTATTTAAAAAGCACCCGCAACCACACTGCCAAACAAGCTTTTAATTGGTGATGTAAGTAAATAAAAAATAATAATCAAGATGCACGAGTGATTTTTAGTATATGTTTTGTAATATAACGGAAAATATTTTTATAAAAATATTTTTTAATTAAAAATATATTAAAATAAAAAAAATATTATTTTTATTTTTTATACCACCACATTAAAATTATTAAAAAAAAATTAGAAAAATCTAGAACTTGAATTTTGTCCTTTTCACAGAACAATGGTGAACGGAGCATGTGTAGGAGTGATGTGAAATTATGGTGACAAAACATAGTGAATTTATTTTGCCAGCAGCAGACGCGACAAGAGTGGGAACGAGGAGATTCGGGAGTCCCAAAGAGATCTAGTGGTGGGCCCATAATACCTTTGTCATGCTTGGACTTTTCCTGCGCTACATCCAAGTTTGTGTGGTAAGTAAATTTGTGAGTTTTTTAAAGTATTTTTTATTTAAAAATATATTAAAATATTATTTTAAAAAAATTATTATTATTGTTAATATATATAAAAATTAAAATATTAATGTTAAATAAAAAATTAAAATTTTATAAAATTCTAATTGCACCACAATTGTAAATATACTTTAAATCTCTAACATCTCTTGAATTATCTTCTCAAAAAAGATTGTTTGATATTTTTTTCCTTGATATTTGTATCATTACATAGCTTATCATTTCTTGTGTTATCTTTAAATAATTTTTTAAAATAATTTTTTTAAAAAAATATTATATTATTTTTTATATATTTTCTAAAGATTTTGATTTATTAATATTAAAAATATTATTCTAATATATTTTTCAATAAAAAAACTCTTAGAAAACACTTTTCATCACACACTTAGAAAAGTTCTAGTTTTTTTACTTAAATGACCTCAAGTTCTGTTTAATAAAGCATTTTAGTCTGTTTTTTTAAATGTTTTTATTTGAAATGATATTAAATTGTTATTTTTAAAATATATGTTAATATGTTGATATCAAAAGTATAAAATTATAAAAAATTTACTTTTATATATTTTTTATTAAAAAATATTTGTGTAAAAATATCATCCATTATTTATCACACACTTAACTTGACACGTTAAAAACTAACTTTTTTTAGAAAACAAAAAGAAAAAGAAAAATTGAGCTGTGCATGCAATAACCTTTTTTTTTTTCAACAAGAGGTAGACGTCGTTCATGGCAACAATCTATATAAACAATTGTCACTAATATGATAGCCATCTAGGTGGTGGTCCAATGGTAAAAACTTAGGATTAAGAGGTTTATTTTCTCTGTGGTCTCAGGTTCGAGCCCTGTGGTTGCTTATATGATGGCCACTGGAGGCTTACATGGTCGTTAACTTCAGGGCCCGTGGGATTAGTCGAGGTGCGCGCAAGCTGGCCCGGACACCCATGTTAAATTAAAAAAAAATTATCACTAATATGATAGTTAGTGGTAAGAAATTAAGATTAAAGAATTTATTCTCTTGTGATTTCAGGTTCGAGCCCTGTAGTTATTAATATAATGGTTACTGAAGGTTTATATGATCGTTAACTTCAGGATCCGTGAGATTAGTCGAGGTACGCGCAAGCTGGTCCGAACACAAACATTAATAAAAAAAAATTATCACGTTTATGCCACAATCACTTTAACTATTTGATAATTCATGAAATTTTAAAGTGTTTAAACCGTATTTATTAAACATAAGATATTTAATAATTTTGTACATTTAATTTTTTTTTTGTTAATGAGGAAAAATAGAAAGAAGAAAAGACAAGATGTTTCCATTCTAGATCAATCTTTACTAAAAGCCTCTTAAATTATTTAAAAGTTCGTTGTAGTATAATATTTAAATTATATATCATTTACATCCTTATTGTTTTTTAATGGAACCTTTAACTAATAAAACTATGGAATCATGTAAAACTATATAATATTTTAAAAAATTAAATATATTTAAATGTGGAATATGTTACGTGCATATATCCTAAAATGATTTTTTTTGTTTGTAGTGATAATATTTTTTTCTAATTATTTTGAACCATCATCAGTTGATGAACAGGGTGCATGGATTCGATAGATAGATGTAATATTAAAAATGTTTTAAGCTATTTATAAAATAATTTAAATTATTAATAATTTTATATACAAACTTTAGAATTTAGGTCCTAAGCCAAATTACTGAATTTGGATTATAAGACTAAAATATAATATTAATTTAACAAACTAGTTGGTTGAGTTTTGATTTTTAATTTAAAATTATTGATGAATTGAAATCAATTTTAATTTCTTTTTATATATATTTTATAAAATTTTAATTAAATTATTTTTATAAATAAAAACCAAACCAAATAAAAAATATTCTCCCATCAACCATCAACTATGTACCAAGAAGTGGTTGACTTGATAATCGTGAAAGGCAAATCTAAAGAAACCAAAAGCTTAGTACAAAGAGATCTAAATAAATAAAGTGGCAAATTTACTTTAGTCAAACCGGATCTCTAACGGGCGCATCAGGACCCACAAATTAACCTGTCTCCATTTACTTTTAAATGGTTATCAGAACATATGCAAGGTCGTCACCGTCCAATTTCTCTCCTCTTACCATTGATGAAGTCCTTTTCTGTTGCCAAGATGGGCATGGCTTCTTTGTAGCGCATATAGATATATATAGACACACACACAAGTTATGGCCGACCAACTGAATTAACTGTATGGATTGGATTTGATCATGATGAGGGTTCATGGAGAATCGAAGACTACTATGAAAGTTGGACAGCTAAATTCATCTTTCAAGAACTTTAAGCTTGAAAAGGATCAATGGCCGTGTGAATGATGTTTTTAATTCTGGAATCTCTTATTCCCCCTAAACCTGGATATGATATGGGGCATCTTTCCTGTTCAGCAAAATCATAGGTGCCTCTGTCCTTCCTGTCTTTACCGAGCAGGTAAAGACACATATTTCACCCACCCAAAGATTAGAGGATAATGGAAGGAGGGAGGGACAACTAAATGATATACTATAATATTAAAGGCATAATAATATTGATTTAGTTTAGGACAGCAAAAGCATTGCTATGTCGACTCGTGTGGAGCCAGCACATGCTGCGAATATGTGAAATGAAGCTTTAAATAAACGGCTAGCTAGGGAATGAGGTATTGTTCTTGTGCTTATTTCTTCAATTATTTTATGGATTAATCCCAGATAAACCTATCATCTTACTGTAGTTATGTTTTAAGCCAACAGCAAATCTGGTGAAATGGCTAATGTTATGAATTAA
The DNA here is from genome assembly GCA_007827005.2 of Populus simonii. Classification (NCBI taxonomy): domain Eukaryota; kingdom Viridiplantae; phylum Streptophyta; class Magnoliopsida; order Malpighiales; family Salicaceae; genus Populus; species Populus simonii. The sequence continues at coordinate 5,239,806 of CM017471.2, read as the reverse complement.
TTCATGGGTGGAAAACAATTAATTGTGTTTATTTATATATGTTGTCCACTACTGCGCAAAACTTCTACAACTAATTAATCTCATGGAGAAGTTGCTTCATCTTGTTCGGGAGCTATTCTTTGATACTGCAACCAAAAATCTTTATGGCATTCTTTAATCTATTGATAGCAGAAATAATAAGATTTAACTTCCACTATATTAAATGGTGTGGATCATTACTCTTGAAAAGTTCGCGATGCATACATGCTTAAGATTTTTGAAAGCAACCGAACACGTCTGCCAAGCTGGTGCAGCAATGAGGACGGTCAGCTCCTGTTCTGCCAGGTTCTTGGTCTTGGATGGAGTTGCCTGTGTATAACAGCATAGAGCCGTTCGTTTCTAGTTTCAGTTTAACTTATTTGCTTGTGATCTCAAATTCTCTCTCAATATATGCCGTGCTTCAAATTTGTTGCTGTCCGTCATCTTTGAAGCTTCAAAGACAGGCCTTCAACAACAGTTGTAGAGCATGTAAGCGCAGCTTGTTCTTTCCTACTCCGTAAGCATTATTCTAGTAAAACAAAGACATTATGAGTTTACGCTGGATTCATTGTTTTTAACGCCTCCTTCTATAAAAGAAATTCGGACACATCAGTAGTATGCCACTCCATATTCTGTTTTGCAGAAAGATAGCCTTGTTTTTGTCGATAGCAGTTCACTCTTAATTGCATCTGAACACTCTGTCTTATTGCAGCAAAGACTCCTCCCCCATGTCAATCTCGTTGGTTTGGATCCGTTCTGCTAGCTGGATTAATATTTATAGGATGAGAAAGAACTCTCAACCTAGGGTTTTTTTTTTTCTTTAGTCTCCTTTGAATGCCTCTTAGAATATCTTGAATATTTTCAAGTACTGTACGTAGCAACATGTTGGAAGATTTGGCATGGGAAATTTGATATTTTCTTTCCATTGTTTAGTTGCACGGACTACGGACCTCGTGATGGACGGAAAGGATAGGAGGCATTGGCTGAGGGTTTGCGTGTGGCATTGATTTACTGTAGTATTCGGTCCGTGACCAGTTATAGCTTTCAGGGGAGACCCTGGCCTGAGGCTCTTCCATATGGGATGGAATTTTACAGTGGCTGACTTCGGCCGATGGTCAATTGAATGGCGGCACTTAATTGCCTCGGAATCGAGTCGTGGTTTGCTCGAGTTAGGGATAAAATGATGCGTCACGGTAGGGATTGTAAGAGAATAAATCTTTTTGAACCTAACAATTTGTAGATTAGAAGCAAAACCAGCGCGCAGGAGAAGTAATGTGTTATTGCTTTCCCTCCCTGTAAGTTTCAATAACTTTCTCTCTGTATATATTACACCACTTTTTATTCCCTTTTAACCGTTATGTTTAGTTTGGAGTTTGGACGAGGGTAATTTATTCTTTTATGATACTGGCAGAAATGGAAGAGTGCGACAACGATGAACAGGAGACGTTAAGTTTTTGTTTGTACCTAAGGATCTAAAAACTAAATCAAATTTCTCCATCCCAAAGCTCCTCAATTGTCTTGATAGGCCCCTTTTCTGAGATGTAATCTTCTCCGCGACATCCTCTGCTTTGGGGTATTTCACCGATCATCCTGGATTCTTCCTCGCTCAATGTCCAGTTGAGTATCTCAAGGTTCTCCTTCATCCTTCCTTTGTTGAAACTCTTCAGCACCACACAGACCCCTTGCTCAAATGCCCACCTGAGGCACACCTGTTTTTAAAACCCATGAATTCAGTCCTATTCTTGTGTGCGCGTGCATGTGTGTTTATCCATCCAAATGTAATTGTACGAGTAGAAGTGTTAAATGTTAAGAAAAGAGGATGCATGCATGCTAGAGTTAGGAGTATGAGCATACCTGAGCAACACTCTTTCCTTTAGCAGTTGCAATCTCTCTCAGTACTTCATTCTCCATAACCCTGTTGCTTCCCCAAATGGTTCCTCTGGTTCCCAAAGGAGCATAAGCTGTCAAAACGATTCCATTGGCCTCGCAGAATTCCCTTAGCTTGTTTTGTTGCCATAATGGATTGATCTCTACCTTTCAATTAGTTCCCACATTTTCACTTTTAATACATACATATATTTCATTTCTTGAAATCAAGGAAGTGATGGTTAATGATAAAGCCAAAAGTCATATTGCAAACTTACTTGATTAACTGCCGGAGGGATCTTTGCAAAGGCAAGGATGTCTGAAAGCTTTTTACAAGAGAAATTGCTGACACCAATGGATTTCGTGAGACCTAGATCTTGACATTCTTGCATAGCTTCCCATACGGATTTAAAATCCATAGGTAAAAGGTCTCCTTTGTTTATAGGGAACTCATAGGTCCCTGATCTCGAGCTCACAGGCCAATGAATTAGATAAAGATCAAGGTATTCCAGCTGAAGATTCCTGCATGCATGCATGGTGTAAATTAATTGATCATCAGGAGGAACATCATAGGATAAGCATCAAGATTTGCTTACGACAAATTAAGTTGATAACCCTGGCTTTTAATCAATATGCCTGATTAGTAAAAACGAATATTGTTATACCGTAGACTCTTCTTAAGGGCTGGGAGGACAAGATCACCATGAGCATCACTGCACCATAGCTTCGAGGTGATGAAGAGCTCATCTCGTGATTTGATCAGCCCGCGAGATAAGGCTTCAGAAATTGCTTCTCCAAGTGGCTCCTCTGTTAGGTATAACGTGGCTGTATCGAAGTGTCTGTGACCTATCTCGATTGCTTGAAGAATGGCTGTTTTTGTTTCGTCAGATCCCTCTAGTGGAGAAGCTGATGTGCCCATCCCCAACACCGGCATTTTTCGGCCATCGGAACTAACTAGAACGACTTCTGGAATTCTCACCGATTCGTTATCCATCTCTGAAACAGATACACGCGATCTAGGTTATCTGAAATGTTAAATTTAACAATCACAAGTTAATTTCAGCTTCTGTTTAAGCCTTCAAGAAAGGTATATCAAACTCTGGCTGCGAAATCTTTTTGTCAATTTTTTTCGCATGCAAGCTTATTTGTCTAATACTCTACAATTAATCTCATAATAAACCACTCAATGATCCTAAAAATCATGCATAGGAGCATAAAACCATGTGGTTAAGATGAAATCTAGGTTTGGTTGACCGGTGTGTGAAGCTGCTGATCCCACCGATTAATTTTATTTTTGTGGTAGTTTCCGAGATGATAGTAATGCCATTCATTCTGGCAAAATTAGGAGCCTTCTTCTAACTTCTTTTGGGTACAGGCTTAAATTTGGTTTCACCCGTAACATGGATTAAGGCCAAGATAAGAGGTTAGGTTAATCTGAATGAAAAAAGTGTGTGTATCTATATATATATATAATAAAAATGACATTATTTAAAAAAAAATCAAAAGTCAAATTAAATTTTCATCGAGAATTGATTTTTTAAGTCGTTTAAATTTTATCAAATTAACTCTTAACTAGTTTTTTGAAACCCAACCATGGATAGATTTTAGATCAACTCATTAGGCCAAACCAAATTTAATAGTATTAATCCATACTAGATTGCATGATTTTTAACATGAAAAAAAAAAAAACTATTGGAGCCTTGATATGGTACTCAAAACTCCGGCTCTGTTTGAGAGTATGATAGAGATTATTTTTCAAAATATTTTTTGTAATAATGTTTTTCAGTTTTTAAAATTCATTTTTTATATTAGCACAACAAAATAATCCAAAAATATCAAAAAATATATTAATTTAAAGCTAAAAATAATTTTTTTTTTCAAAACATGGTTAGATTACAATGCCAATTGGGGCTTTAATGCCAAAATTCTTTGATCCCATGAATGTATTTTTTTTTTATCTCTCTTTTTTTTTTCAGTTGGGCATTATGATATAAACATACCTTCCTTCTTTTTTCTTTTCCTATTATCTATTTTTACTACATCTTCTTTTACAAGATGCATATACAAGATATATACACACTAGCTATCTAACCTGCAATCTATTCTATTGCGGGTTGTAAATCTTTTTTTTAAAAAAATATATTAGATATACAGGTTGTTTCAACATGGTTTTTTTTTTACATAAGTGTAAATCAAAAAGTCTGCGCAAGAATCTAATAAAATAAATAAGTCATTAACAATAACTATTAGAGAAATTGAAAAAAATAAGAGATAAATATAGATCAAAATATTCAATCACACGAAATGATGTAGTCACCCGATTGCGTTTAATAAACTTGATTTCTAATGAAATCCTTATCCAATTACCTTTATATTCTAATTAACACATTTACCCTCATAATTATTCAAATCAAATTCAAATAATCATAACATTTCATCTATAAGTTTCATAGTTTAATATATCACATTCATAATTTCTTCAATTATTCACCAACCTATTTTTTCTTTTTCATGTATATTAACATTAATCCACAAAATAATAACTTAGACATTCACACATTCAACACAATTCCAAATATATTGCTCTTTTATGAAAAAATCATTAATATATCATTAGCGATGCATGAAATGCATAGATCAAAGCATTATACCACTTATTTACAAAGAAAAATGAAGATGAAAAGCCCCAGTGTAACACCCCGTAATTTATACACGTAAAATAGTTTTTTTTAAGCCTTGAACTTAGAAAATCAGAGTAATAATTTTTTTTTTTACAGAATACAAAACTATTACGATCTAGTCCTTACACTTTGATCTTTCTTCATTAAATAAGAATACAAGGAATCAAACAACCTGCAAACATAGTATTTATAATAATTTTTACTTTTTAGTTCCTAGGGAGTCAATGTATACATAGTATTCAAAATTAATTATAATTTGATAATTGAAATTTAGTTTTCACATTTTCTCCGTATTAACAAATACATATGTCACTCATCAACTTAACCATTCTCAACTTTGTTGTTTACATCCAATCCATCATTTGAACCATTCATGCCGTGTGATTATCAATATAAAAATAAACACCATAAAAACTCATTCCTTTACAAAAAAAATAATATTATATATTTTTCATTGATTTGACTTTTACACTTAACAATTCAAAATTCTCGTTCTTCGTACCCTTGATAATTTAGCACTGACTTGTCTTATGACGATTGATTTCAAAGGTATTATCACCATTTTTTTAACTTGTCATATTATATCAACACCATGACCCCATCGTTAACATATTTTCACCCCCATCGAGTAAAAATATACTCAAGGTTTATTTCATCTTTCAGCTAAGTGGTCCATTTCATCACATGATTGGAATATTATTGTATTATTTCTCCTTTGTATACTTGTATTTGAAGTGGATTCTTCTCACATAAATTTATAATTTTAGTTATAGTTTTCGTCGCACTTTTTATGTTGAATAACACGGTTGACAGTCACTTTCCAACACGTGGTTACCACAATTTCCAGTAGGACATCATTCTGCTACTACTACAATCACAATTTATTTTCATACCACATTGAATGTCAAGTCAATCTATATCATATTACAAAAATACACACACACAACCTGAAAACAAATTCCAAATTTTGTTATATATACTCTGATACACATTATCAAACACATCATGTACATATGTTTTAACAATTTTGAACAATTATTATTTCTGTTATTCACAACTTCTGTCATCTTTCCTTTTTTCTGTCATATATTTTTATAATAATTTTTTTCCCTTCAGGAATCAGACAAGGTTGTCCCCCCAAATAGCCCTAAGTTATCCCATACAAGTCATATCCATAAATTTTTATATTCACTTTATTACGCAATCTTAATGATCATAAAGTTTTTTATACAAAAAAAAATCCATAAAATGCAACCCTACTTTATACTTTACTTGACTCTTCAACACAATCTTGTACTTAATCCTTTTTTTTTAATCTCCAAAGTCATCCTTGATGTGACAACATCAACTTCCTCACAATGGTCATCCTCATTATCACTAATTGAATTTGCTAGATTATTTACCCTTTCGTGCATTCTCCTCGAGTGATACAATCTTTGTCTTCATTCTTCACAAATGTTAGGTATTAATCAATTTAACGATCTATATCATGAATCCAGGCATAATATTCTTATTAATCTAGTACTTAATACCACAGATCACCACTTTTATTTAACAATTAGGTTTTACCCAATATTTCATTAATAGTCCAACAATTCGGTCTTCAAATAAACTGATACCACTAGCCCATTACCAGACACTAGTTTCATTACCGGGTTACTAGTTCCACAACATAGCTCATTATTGGACACTAATTCCATCACCGAGTTATTAGCGTTAACTACCAACACTTCAACCACTAAGTATCATTCCATATTTATCACACACTTAATTTAACCGTTTCATCATGTTTCCCACGCCCAATCTTATTTCATATCCCAAACATTTACCATACACATACAATCTACATGCATTGTCTTATTGTATCCAATCCAACTCATAATCACATTAACACATAATTTCATTGTATTCAATCTAACTTACAATCTCATTAGCATATAATCCTATCAAATATAATATCAACTCACAATCACATTTTAACATAGCAATTCTGAATTTTATAATTAAAAATTATATTAAATTTAGAAAAAAACAAGATGTCGAGCACCCACCTAGTGTATGTGCACATGCTCCCACTCCATGTTGTTGTCCAATCCCCATAGCCTCCCTTGAAAATTGGCGAGCTATTATTCAACATGAACAAAATTCGGGGGGTTTGTTTACAATCTCCATCGTCCTAATTAATAAAACATTCAGGCTTACCACATATTAAAAAATAGACATGATCCAACGATGGAAAAGAGAGGAATTGGTCGATGACCGAAACTACCTTGTAGGGTGTTTTTTCCCCAAGATATTGCCGATGGCAATTTCTTTCAAATGGAAAATGGTCTTGCAAATTCCTCCGGAGAGATGACAGGCTGGTGAGAAGAACAATATATCCAAAAAGAAGCATTATCCAACGGTTAATGCCGAAGATATAACTGTTGAAGCCTATTGTCTTCTATGGATTGACTCCTTTAAATTCTACACTTCTCTCTTTAGCCAAATTTTCTTCCTTGTTTATCCCTTTACCCTTTTTTTATATGGAATGGTTGGCCTATTTGTTGTTTTAAAGGTAATTTTATTATTAATTACAATTGTATCCCTTACTTGTGCTTTTATGTATTTTATTTTATTTTTTACATACACTATCTAGTTTTTGTACTTGAATCATTAGTCTTTATTAAACTCCGATTGAGCTGGGATCTTAAACCAAGGTAGGACAATATATTAATAGACTCCATGCAAAATTGTACCCCTATCCAATGGTTGGATTGTGAGCTCTGCTCTTTAACGTAAAATTGGTCAGTTCATGACTTTTCATTAACAATTCAATTTTTTTTGTTCAATCCTCATATAAATCATATCAATTATTCTTATAAAACCTTAGGGTCATTTTATTGTTTTGAAATATATTTATTTTAAAATTTTCACATTTATTTATTTATCAGGCATATTATTGTTTGAATGTAACGTCCTGTTTTTTTGTTGCACTATCATTTCTTATAATTTATTCTTTATTACCTCACTTATTTCTTAGAAATATTTTATCATTTTTCTTATTATTTTATTCATTAAAACGCATTATCGATTTCGTTGTCGTTATAAATTCTAAACAAATTTTATTTTATGAAGGTCATCCCCTCTTTTATACATCATAATTATTGTTATTATTATCATTTATTTATTTTTTTATTTTTGTTTCCATCACTCTTAGACCTATCTTTTATACATCATAATTATCATTATTATTATCATTTATCTAATTTTCCTTATCCCCCCGGCGAGAGAGAGAGTTTTCTTGGATCCTAAACCGAATTCCTTTGAAACCCCCTTTTAATCTCTAGTGTTTAAGTTGGTGTAATTTGAGGTGGAAAATAAAAAAACAATTATACCCCTTGTTAATTCTATGTCTATAGTAGTCCCTTAAGTTTCCTAAATTCACTTTTTAACCTCGCTCTTTTATCTCCTATTTGATTTAAATTTTTTTTTATCATTAATCGATATTAATCAATTTCACCCCCTTTAATTAATTTCATTTATTCATTTGTATCTTTTTAAATTTCTAGTTTGATTAGTAATTTATCCAATAAAATTTTGACCAGGATTTACAACGGTAGTGTGCTGGCGAAATTGTTCTTGGGCATTGAGTGATTGAGAGCAGATTACGTAGGGTTGTTTCGGGTTTTCGTTTCCTTCTTTCTTGGAGACATTGCTAGGAAAAGAAACATTGGAGAGCACACATTTTGCTGCTGTGAATCAAGCCTGCCTGTTGGTATGCAGGCTTGGTCTTGCCTCTTCGTCTTCTCGGCTGTGTGTGGATGTGTTTTAGCTGCAATGGGCTTCTTTGCTTCCAGATTTCTCTTCACTTGCTTCGGCTTCTCTGATGTCGGCTTCCTGCTGCAAGCGGCTGATGGTTTGTTTCTGGCTGCACCGGGCTCTGTTGTGTTGCTGGTCTTGGCTTAGAGAAAATGGCGTGTAATCATAATCGTGCATTAAATGAAAAACCCAATTGCTTAGGCACTTTGCCCTTTAGCAGTGTTGGGAGAGCTGCTGCTTTCTCAGTTGGATTGGACGTTCTTTAGGGTGTTTGCTTTTGGTTTGGAAAATTCAGTTCCTTTGCCTCTCATTAGCCTTCCTATGCTGTCGGGAGGGCCATTGGTTAGTTTGTTTTTCTACTGTTCTCCTTTGGTTTGCTGGTCTATTTTGTTAATAATTTTCTTTAAGTGGCATGCTACTGTTGCCATTGGGTTTTCCATGCTTTCACGTCTTTTCTTTTGAGCCTGTAAGGGCACGTTGTTTGGGGTCATTTTCGGGTTGCCATTTCCTTTCGTTCTTCTCTTTTAGGTCTGCATCATTTTCTTTTTTGGTTTGGATAATTCTCTGCCATTGTTTCACCTGGTCGTTGTTTGTTGTTGTTCTTCTGCTTATTAATTCTCTGCCTTGTCAAACATGGCTGTTGCAGCTGAAATTCAAGCTGCCATGCGTTTGGTTAATTAAGCTTTTTTCTATAGCCTCTCACCTCTTCAAACTTAGTAACCATGTATTTTTCTCAGAACTGCAGCCATCTTCCACATGCAAGTACCATTTGCAGGAGATGAAAATGACCCAGAGCAAAATACCTCACCTGCAGATGACAACCTAACAGAACCAGCTGCGAAGCGACAGCGGATCACGTCGCGCGCATTCCCCTCCACAGGTGACTTCCTACACTATGACCTCTTGGTCACTTTTGATTCTGAACTCTCTCTTCCTAGCATCCCCTCATTAATAACCATGGATCAAATTCTTTATCTTTGCTTTTCATCGCTGCCACTTCTTTATCAGTACGAGATTTTGCCTTTTTATATTTCATGCATTTGCCTCCTCTGGCTTGCACTTGTGTTAAATTAAATCTATAGCTTCCCCTCTATGGCCCTCCGATCCTTTTTTTGACTACCTCTAGCCTGTTTCTACAGTTTACTTACCGGTGATAAGGAGATTCATTTGTGCTTTTGTATTGCTTATTCTCTTTAACCTCGTGCATTATCCGATTAAAAAAAAACTAGTCCATGCATTCTTAATTTGTTCTATATTATATCAACAACCTCCAGCACGCTGATCGATCACTTGGAGTTTTCTCTTCGCACAGGGCAACTAACTAACAATTGATCGATCATCAATCATCACTTTTGGATGTTAAAAGGCTGTCAATCGTTTCATCGATGACCATTCGCCGGCGCACCTTTAAATTTTTGTAATCTCCGGCAAAATCTCTTGCCGGCATCCATTGCCTCTGTATGTAATATTAGCCAGCTGCTTATAAGCACTTTCATGAACAGCCTTCCTTTTGACAAGTTGACGGTTAAGGTTCCTCTCTGCGTTCTCGATCATGGCTCGATCAACATCACTATCTTTTTTTCATGTTCTTTTGTTCATTATATATTTCTCTGCTTATGCGATCATTAACCAGTTCCAGAATGTTACTATTCATCCACGAGAACCAACTTTGTAGTCAACCTTTTTTAGTCTTCTTTTTTTGCTCAAGCAAAAATATTCAATCTTGGAAACCTAATTTCTTCGTTAGAGCATAATTGTCTTTTCTTTTCCGTTTTAATTTATATAAAGGTTCCAAATAATCTGTGATTTGTTATTTTATTTCATTGTTAACCTGTGTGAATTTATTTTGTCTATACAAGTGAGGAAATTTATTTTCCAAGGTCAATAACTCCAATTTAATGGTGGAGAATTAATTTTTCAATTTTGTAGAAATAATAATTATATAAAAAAACATGTTTACTATTTATCATTTTTTTTAAACCCATGTTTTCTATTTCTCGTATTCTATAAAATAGAAGTCCAAAAATATTAATCAAATATTTGTAATGAATATATTTAATTAGATTAATGTTCAAGATAATTTATTTGTTTTTTTTAAATATATTAAAGTTAATGTAAATGATGTGTGTTCTAAAAATTATTATATAAAAAAAAAGAATTAGAGGCTATTTGAATTAATTGCATTTCAAACAGTATTTTTTTAAAAAAATATTTCTTGTTTAAAATTATTTTTATTTTTATATTTTTGATTTGTTCTCGTAAATTAAAAATTAATTTTTTAAAAATAAAAATAATTATTTTAATGTATAAAAAATATTTTAAAAAATATGACACTTACAAGTATTTTTTTACTCTTGATCACCCATTTGGAGAATATTTTTTGTATTGTCAAACTAATTACTTTTATCATCTATTATTTTAAATCTTAAAGATGGATATTTATTTCTATTTTTGTAAAAGAATTTCATAATTTTCTTAATAGAAATAATTTTAAAATATCAATAAATATCCGATAGGGAAATTGGAAACTTTTTTAGCAAACACAAAAATATTTTATTATTTTTCTAGAGTGACGAATACAAATACATTAAAGTTTTCTTTTGTTTATTTATTTTTTAAATAAATATATAATCAAAGCAAACAAATATAATCAATCTGGGTTTGATCTCTGATAGCAGCTATCATCATCAAATCAGTAGTAAGGCATCATCATGTACAGAACTGCAGTTTCGCGTCTCGGTGCTCTCAAGGTCAGTTTCGTCTCCTAAATCTCTGTTTCTTAAATCTGCTATGATTTTTTTTATGCCCCAGATCTATTCATAGACCTTTTCTGCCTGGTTTCTGAGAAAATTTCATTAAAAGATACGATTTTTTTAAGTCTTTACTGAAAACCCATTTAACATGCAATCGTAATTTGGCGTGGCTGAGCTCCCTGCTTGTTATTTTACCGGGATGCCACCCCTTGGGTTGATGGGCCTAATGTGACCAAGAGAGATTCTTTCGTGTGATTAGGGCGGCCGTAGATATCCTACAAGATTTGCAAGTTCGAGTGCTGCAGCAGCGTTGCAATCGTCCTCTTCCAGTGGTTTATTCAGCTGGCTTACTGGGGGAAAGTCCAAGTCTTTGTCACCTCTAGACTTTCCACTTCAAGGAGTTGAACTCCCTTCCACTTTGCCTGATTATGTTGAACCCGGGGCAACTAAGATTACAACACTTGGTAATGGCTTGCGAATTGCATCTGAAACATCACCGGTATTTATGCTTGTATCCTTTTCATTTCTCTTTTCTTGCAGGTCTGTTTTTTTAGTTGTTTTTAGCTTATTGTTTATCAGTTAATTCCCTTGTATACCAGAGCCCTGTGGCGTCAATAGGGTTATATGTTGATTGTGGCTCAGTGTATGAGTCACCAGCAACATTTGGGGCCACTCACTTGCTGGAACGAATGGCATTCAAAAGCACAAGAAACCGCAGCCACTTGCGAGTTGTACGAGAAGTGGAAGCAATTGGGGGCGCTGTGCAATCCTCAGCATCCCGGGAGCAGATGGGATACACATATGATGCTCTGAAGACTTATCTTCCAGAGATGGTTGAGCTACTTATCGATTGTGTGAGGAACCCTGTCTTCCTTGATTGGGAGGTCAATGAACAGGTAAATCAACATTGTGGTGCCATTATGCATCTGCCACTCATCTTTATGAAATTGCAGATAGGTGGTGCTTATACATGCGATATTCTGCCTCATGCAGCTTCAGAAGGTGAAAGCTGAGATCAGTGAAGCTTCAAAGAATCCTCAAGGTGTGCTTTTAGAGGCGATTCACTCTGCTGGTTTTTCTGGTGGTTTGGCTAATCCTCTTTTAGCCCCAGAATCTTCAATAGATAGATTGAATGGTTCACTCTTGGAGGAATTTGTAGTTGTACGTACAAGTGAAAATTTTCTTTTCTATCATCATGTTTTTTAAATGAGATTATTGCTTTGTTTCAATGAGTCTTGCATTCCTAAGTTGAAGTTTTCTTTGAGTTTTTCAGGAAAATTATACTGCTCCTCGTATGGTGCTTGCAGCTTCTGGTGTTGAACATGAGGAATTGGTAGCCATTGCAGAGCCCCTTTTATCTGACCTGCCTGATAAAAAGAGTCCTGGAGAGCCAGAATCTCTTTATACTGGAGGTGATTTTCGTTGCCAAGCTGATTCAGGGGTATGTATTAAGATGTTTCTGAAGAACAAAAGTTTTTTGTACTATTTTCTAAGCATCTCATAGGAGTTCTCAACACTGACTCTCGATCATAGGACCAGAAAACCCATTTTGCTCTTGCATTTGGACTAAAAGGTGGCTGGCATGATGTGAAGGAGGCTATTACCTTGACAGTTCTTCAGGTTTTTAAAATTTGATTTATGTGTTTTTTGTATTAACTCTATGTAGTTGAATTATGGTAGGTTATTTCTACCCGCATCATGAATTTTCATGTGGTTTCTTTTTAAGCCTTATCAAATATGATTTGATGGAAACAATTAAGTCATATGTTTAATCATACTTTAGGTTCTAATGGGAGGTGGTGGATCATTCTCAGCTGGTGGCCCTGGGAAAGGAATGTATTCAAGGTTATGTAAGTTCAATGCCTGTGCCTGATCTGTAATGGACCTATGAATTGATCCTAAATATATACATAGATACAAGAACGTGTTACCATTTCTTCATTGTGCTATGAACACCCACATTTATTGGTCATTATGCTTGTAGTTCTTGGATTCACATTCTTGAATTGCGAGGTCTGTTATCATGGAATGTACTTTATTCTAATGTTATAATATTTGATTTTTTTTAATTATTTTGGCATAATTGTATTTGTTTGATATGATGAGCAGATCAACGTGTCTTGAATCGATATCACAAAATTCAATTGTTTTCAGCATTCAACAACATTTACAATCACACTGCCATATTTGGCATCGAAGCTACCACGGTAAGCTTGTATCTTTTAACACACTCCTTGTATCTTTTAACATGCAAATTCTCAAAAAAAAAAAAAAGAGGAGGAGGAATGATGAGAAAATATGAGTATAGTTGGACAAATACATACATACACAAGCACATGTACACATAAACATGTATTATCATATATCGATAATAGACTAACTTGACTACGAAACAGATAAAAATTAAAGTAAATTTACTGAAGTAATTTATTCCAAGAATGCTAGATTAATATCTAAAAGAATGTAGTTTAACTACATTTTAGAAAGTTCACTGGTCATTTATAAGCAAACTAAATCTATTCAGTTCCTTTTCCATTTAATAGCTTCCTTGCATGGATCATCATATTGTATCATTAATTCCACTCTCTGTTATGTATGAATGTCTTCAATGACTCTCATTTAACTGGCAAAGATAAGAGTGAATTTAATAATATGAAATCAAGGACATAATCACTATAAAAATGCCAATGAAATCAGCAAGCATGAAAGTTTCGCAGAAACTTGATCGGTTTAAAATTGAAGGCATGGCTGATCAAACTCCCCTTTCTCCATGCCATACTTCTTCTTTTTCTTCGTGCAAGTTTTGCTCTATGATGATGAGCACATCGTTATCAAACTTGTGTGTGTGGGTATGTTTGCGTGCACTTATTTGATGCCTACAATGGTGAGCACATCATTATCATACTGATTTGACTAGACATATGCAAACTTGTGTTCCGGAAACACCATTTATGCCTGCTTTGGTGTTCTTGGATCAAGCCCTCATTATGCCATACCATCTTTACATCATATAGCCTAGGTGGCCAACCTTTGCTGATTTATTACTTAAGGCATATGTTAGAACTATAGAACCAGCGGCATAGCTGAGTGTGTTCCTTTGTGGATTACAATCGTTACTACTGTATATGTCATTGCCCTTGATGTTTCTGGATGCAGGATGCAGATTTTGCATCATCAGCCATTGAGCTAGTGGTTAGAGAGCTAACTGAAGTTGCTTCGTCTGGTGCAGGTTTGTCATCATGTCTTTATCCTTTGCTATTATTCTTTCGGCTGACTTTATCCTGTGCAAACATGTTTCTCTTTTGGTTTTTGAAGTTGACCCAGTGCAGCTAAAACGTGCTAAACAGTCCACAAGGTCTGCCATTTTGATGAATCTGGAATCTAGAGTATGTAACATTTTCTTTCTGTTCTTGGTAACAATCATATATATTAGAGCAGTGCTGCCAGTGGATTGTTACTGTATCTAGGTTTTCTTGAATTTATTTGCTTACCTTTAAGGTATATTATGCAGATGGTTGTTTCAGAAGATATAGGTAGACAAATATTGACATATAACAAGAGGTATGATCTTGTTCCCTACTATCTAGTACCCTATGGACACCCATTTTCATCAATTGTTTCAGAACATTTGTGATCTTTTTATAATACAAGTATTAAAACCCTAACAAAAGCTATAACCAAAATAGAGAATAGAATAAATTCACAAACAAAACAATTAAAACTAAGTATCATAATAACCTAAAATACTGGATTATCTATATAAGGATTTAAATCAAAATAACATTTAATCAATGATTTTCCTGTAAACAAAAATTCTTGGAAAATGTTTTAATCTTGGAAATATATGTTATTTATCAATGTTTGGCTATTTCAATGAAAACCACTTGAAAACAATTGCTTAGTCTTTGGTTTGCGTAGGAAATTAGTGTTAAGAAGGAAAGATGAGCATTTAATTGTTAGGTACCTGCCGGGTGGAGAAAGTCCTCCACCTGACCCAAACTGACCAGGTTGGATTTGGAGTTGGGTGATGGATTTAGATATTCCAGGTCGGAATTGGGTGGAGCAAAAATGGGCTCCAAACCTGATCCACTGCCATCCTTAATTGCCCAGAAGACCATGTCACTGCCCTTGTTTTAACCCATTGGAGATCACACAATTTTGGAGTCTGTCACCAATATAGCAAAGCATCAGCTCTGTGAAGTTCTTCTCTGTAACTGGATCTTATGGTGTCATCAGGTCTTTTGGGGTTTTTTTTTTTCATCTGAAAGCCACTCACAACTTATGCTTGGGACATATTTCATGCATTGGTATGCATTAGCTTAGAGGTACATCCAAGCCAGTGTGAGACATGGTCGACCAATTACAGATTGACAAAACTAATTGCTTTGTCTATGGTCCTTGAAGTGCTGTACTGTTTATGTACTTCAGACAATTTCATGCAAGAGCTTTTTCCAACTCGGGGAGAATGACATGAGATTTCTTCAAAATAAATTTATTTTATTTCTGTAATTATGTTCATTTACTTAGTTAGGAGTCGTGTGATTAGCATGCAACCTTTAAAACGTTTATTGGAGGCCAAGTTTTGTATGTTCTGATGATCAATACTGGCGTTTATTTTTCCTAAGAGGATTAGGTTTAAAGGTTCTTAATGAGTATAAATCAGCTAATAGAGGTACTTCACAAGACATTTTCTGTTCTCTCTATCAATTTATTCAAGATTTAAGAGCTTTCTTGATGAAGTGAAATCATGATATCTAATTTCAGCTTCGATGTTATTCACATTCTACCATTCTTTTGCTGTAATTTCTGTTTGAATTGTTTCTCTTCCCACCCTATGCCACAGTTGAAATCCCCAGCCTCCCTCCTTTTCTAATTTTTAAATGCCTTTTTAGTTTTATGGTGCTATTCATTTCAAAAATCTGGTTGTGTTTATATTGGATTTTGCCAACAAAAGAAAAAAGAATGAAATAACTTCAGCATGCTATCTATCATAAAATTGTTAAACCAAAACCCATAAAATCAGCTATTTGATTTTGGTTATTATACCCTGTCCATTTTCGTTTTGAGGTTGAAAGTTTTGGTTATGAAAACTTTGAAATGAAAATTTCTGGGAAACTAGCAGCTCACCCTGTCACACACAGGTTGAAAGTTTTGGTTATGAAAACTTTGAAATGAAAATTTATGGGAAACTAGCAGCTCACCCTGTCACACATTGCGAGACATTCAAAATTAAAGGAGTTTCATTTTTCAACACTACAAATTTGAGTTTGTTTCCCTTCACTCACACTGGTGGAGGGTCTATCAAGGAGAGCTGCTATTTTCTTTTATAGTTCTAATTTCAATTAATCAGGGTTTTCAATGCTTTTTTAGGTGGGTGAGAAGTGCTTCTAACAATATTTTTTCTTCGGTTTGGATGGAATATATTTTAAATAATCAGTTCTATCATTCAAAACTTTCCGTGTTATTTCCATGTTGGATAGTGGGATTGCCAGTGGAAAGGCTGGGAAATTTTAGGCCTGGAGGTGAAATTTCTACCTTATACACCATCTCTTATCTCATTTCCAAACAAGGCAAATTTCATCATCTCACGTGTTCTTTGCTCCCCCTTTATTTCTGTTTATTTTTACTCCTCCCAGACAGTGTAAAGGTCTGCTATAGATGTGCCCTTCCATACTTCCATGTGAGTTTTGGATGTCAAGCTGACATTCTGAAGTTCAGTTCCTGAATGCCTTGCAGATTTTTATGTCAGTTAATATAGGTGTTAATTTATCTCCATAATTGTAGTAACTCCAACTTGACCTCATGAATTTCCTTGGAGGTTGAACTCGCCTATTCATGATCTCAGCCAAATTAGCAAAACAGTGCGCAATGATTTCTTGATTGCATATAATGTTCTAGTTAATCATCTCTTTGTTTACCTGCAACATTTGCCATGTTTAGGAAACCTTTGGAGGATTTCTTGAAGGCTGTAGATGAGGTTACATCTCAGGATATTACCGAAATTTCCCAAAAGCTTGTTTCTTCTCCTCTCACAATGGCATCATATGGAGAAGGTATTCGCAATCACTATGAATTCTCTGCTTTGTATGTTGGTGAGTTCTTTGATTATTTACATTTTCTTTTGACTCCTTTTCTGCAGTTATCAATGTCCCAACCTATGATGCAGTCAGCAGCATGTTCAAGTCAAAATGATTCTTCCCCTCACAGCAAATCGGGGGGAGGATCTGCGACAAACCTACATTTTTTGTTACAACCAATTTGAGTTGGAGTTCATCTTCAATGGTCCCTTTACTTTCTTCATCAATATATCGGTGAATCTTTGGTCAGCAGCATTTGATATTCCTGACGTTGCCCTACAGTGTTTTCTCTCCATACTGGCTTTGTAATCTATATCTTCCCAGTCATTGTGGAAAAAGAAAATCTTATTCTTTTGAGTGACATTTTATTGATGAAGGGATGTCTCATGGTGTTGATTTATTCGATTTTTGTACTCACGATATTGATTTATACAAATAATTCCATCACAATCTTGAGCAGGAATTGAATTTTATCTTCAAAATAAGTAAATAAAGAGGCATGAACCTGAAGAATCAAATATTAGAATACGTTTTAAAAATATATTTCACTTGAAATGGTTTTAAATTGATGGGTTTTCAGTGTCTTTTTTATTGGTTTTAATGGTTTGATATTAAAAAAAATATTTTAATAAATTTTTAAATAAAAAATATTTTTAAAAAGCTTTAAAATAACCAGCTATATGATAACATTGAACTCGGTTATCGTGCAAGCTAAACAATTATAATTGTTGACGTGAAAAATCTTCATTAAAAATAAAAATATATTTATGTCATCTGGAAAGGTTGTAAATCATGTTCTTTAAAAATTTATGTTTTGGTTAAAAAATAATTATTTTATATATTTTGGATTATTTTGATGTGTGAATTTTAAAAATAATTTTAAAAATATAAAAAAATATTATTTTAATTTATTTTAGCATGAAAAATATTTCAAAAAATAACCACAATCACGGAAACTGGCTAATCGATGAACAATTAAAAACAGAAAAACAGCAAGCACATTTTGAAGAAGAAAAACTGAAAATCACTCGTGTGTTCGTTTTAATTCAGACCACGTGAAAAAGTTTTGGTCAAATCTTACCTTTGTTTGCAAAATTTAGTCAACCTTATTATTATACTAAATAATTTTTTAAAAAATATTTAAGAAACAAGAATTTTTTTCCAACTAAAAATAATGTTTAACTAATTAAAAAGATCTTTATCGAAAGACTAAAATTTAAAAAATTTCAGGTTGACTATTTCCAATTTTATATATTTCTTAAATATTTTTGAAATTTTATGGTTTTAAAAAAGTATTTTTTATTTTTTAAAATTTAAAATAAATCATGAAAGATTTTCAAATATTCAATTGCTAACCATTTATAATTTGATTCGATTTATTTTTATAAAAATAAGGTATGAGTTAACCATTTCTTTTACAAATATTTAATTGTTTAATTAATACAAATACATGGACGATTTAATGAATGTGTCATGATTTCATCTAAATAATAATAATAATTATATGTTCTGCGGGCGTATAAAGCTTGTTATATGAGGCTCTACTCTCACAAATTTATGTGGGAGTTAATTATGAATTAATTCTTTTATTTTATGAGATAAATTAATTATTCCCTTAACTATGAAAAGTTATGAAATAATTTTATATATTTTTTATTTCATTAATATATTAGTTTATCTGTCAATTATTCATTATTAAATTGAGATGTCCTTAATTTAATTGTCTGTTTTCCAAATTTTTTTTTTCAAAATTTTCTTCTCGCATATTCTCCGCCACTCTTCTTTCTCTGCTTTCTTTTCCCTTCACCTTTTTCTCCGCCTCTTCCTTTCCTTTCCTCCCCTCCACCGTCCCTTACCTTCCATTTTCTTTTTGCTCTATCATTGCAACGACCCACTACAAAAAAATAAAAAAAATCCAAAGTTGAAAGATAAAAGAAAGAAAAAATGTGGAGAAACGTTGTCCAGCCACCTGTCGGTAGCAAAACAACAATCATATGAACTCCCCATCTTTAAAAGTTGATACCAAAATTGGACCAAAACACTATTTGATTTAGGTGTTCTAAAACTTGATTTTTTTTGGATATTAGAGTTAAATTTTGAATTTTTTTTAATATTATAATGTTGTTCAGAAGATATAAGCAATTGGTTTCATGATTATTTGAGGAGGTTTTGAGCATAGTTATTAAATGTCTGAGCGAATTTATCAGGTCAATTTTCGAATCAATATAAAACTATTAAAAAATAACTTTGTTTCAATTTAAAAAAGAACAACTTAAATAATATTGTTTTAGATAAAATTTTTAAAAAATAATATTGTTTGGGACAAAAATTAAAAAAATATATTGAAGTTAGCTCAATCAGATCTCAATCGATCTTGTTCATATAAATCGTATTACGAGTTGATTCATTGAATCATTTAAGTTTAACCTTGTTAACTTTCAAATTGATTCAAAAGAAAATACAGCTAGGCTAAGTTCTAAGTTATGACGGGATTAATAACTATGGTTTTAAGGTGTAGGGTTAGTGATGACACCATAGACAAATAACATGCACGTTTTAAAGTGTCATTAAAGTTGATTTTCAAAGTTTTTTTTTTCTTAAAAATACATTAAACTAATAATATTTATTTATTTTTTAAAAATTTATTTTTAATATTAGCACATTAAAATATGAGATTTTTAGTAAAAGTTATATTGAGTTTTAATAGTTTTGCATGTATTGCAATTAAGTCCTTAAAATGTCACAATGTTACAATTAAATCCTTATATTTTCAACTCCATTCATTAACAATTAATTATCCATGCATCAATCAATAGTTTGGGCATTGATGTGTTAGTCATTTAACAGTAAGGGAACTATTTAATAATATCTAATAGTAGAAGGACTAATATTATAATTAATAGTAAGATATTACTGAAAAGTGAAAACACAAATAGGTTCCTCCTCCTCTTACATTTTTGTTCAATAAAGGAAGAAAATGAAATTGATAAAATACTAGTACTGGTTGCGAGGTAGGCGTCTCCGCTTCTTTCCTCTCCTATCCCTCTCAAGTACGTCTTCCAAAATTTCTGAGACAAGCCAATCTTTCTGCTGCCAACTTCGAGATTAGGGTTTTGATGTTAGTCATGTTAAACAATGGTTGTGTAATCATATTTATACCATCCGTCCATACATACCAGTTGAGTATTCATATAATTTGAATTTGATTAGCTAGGGTTTTGTATTTGGGGATTTTGACATGTCAGAAACTTCCAAAGCTCGCGTCACTATTACACTTGGGCGCGGTGGTCAGGTATTTTTCTTTTTCTTTTTTCTTCAATCTGAAAATTAGGGTTTTTTCCTTTCCTTTTCTTTTTATATTAAAAAATGAAGTCATGATTTGTTTTAATGGAAGGCTTTATTGTTGCTTGGAGAGGAATTTGATTTTTATTGTTTGTGTAGTATTGGAGAAAAATTGTAGAAATAGAAATTATTTTTTTATAAAAAAAGAAAAATACTGGTATTAATGCTTCCATGATAAGAAGATACCTGCGGGTATTGTATAATTGATTTGACTCATAGGTGTGAGTAACCTTACAGGTGGTGAAGAGAGCTGCAACGGTATCGGATGATTATTCTAATTCTCAGCAAGGTGCTGGGAGTAAGCGGTCTGTTATGGAAAGATTAGGGAGTAATTCAGACATTTTGTCATTGCATGGAAACCAACTTAGCAACAAACGGTGTGTTTGGTGTTTGTCTTTTGTTTTTCTGCGGTTTGATGTTATTGGAACAGTATTATACTTCGCAATTCTTAGGTGGAGGATGTTGTGATTTTTTTTTCCCTTGGTGCAGGCAAAGATGGGACAACAGTTTGACAAGTTTAGGTGCTAATGGTGTGGAAGGTACTAGTAGCCTTATTCTACTGCATTGAATATTTTTGTACATGTTTCCTAATAACTGACCGACCTTTGTGTGTGATTTTGAATAACAAAGATGCTCGCATTGGTAAAGATGACCTACGTTACAAACTCATGCAAAAAAATGTATTTAGTAGAACTCAAAGTGACGATGACCAGAAAACCATGGACCTTCGTGAAAAGCTTTCTAGGACAGTCCGGTCTTCAGGCCCTCTGCTCAGTAATCCTGATGCACGGCACCGCCTGCCTGACCCAAAGGACACTAGCATCTTAGGGAGAATTCCTCCCACAAGAAGTGCAGATGTTTTACACCACATGGATTCCTCTAGAAATTCCTTTTCTCCTTGGACTTTGGATCATATAAGACGAAGATCTCCAGATAGAGTTATGAGTTCTTCCAGGGGTTTATCGCCACCCAGAAACATGGATAATCTACAGCGAAGGCCTTTGAACAGGACATATGATGCTGTTAGAACAGTTCCATATATGAATAAAGATGTTCTTGATACACCGAGGTCAGTGAGTAGCTCCACTACTTTCATTACAAAGTCTGCCATGCTGCCTCTATCGCCATCACCAACAGTGCCTGCAAAGTCTGTGGTACCGCTCATGGGCCATCTTCCTCCAAGTGGCACTGTGCAGAAGAGTTCATATGTGGTACTAGTTTGTTGTCTTCTGATTTTACTAACACCTGCATTGCACGCTCAAAGCACATGATGCAGCTGGCTAGTTTGACTGATTTGTTGCATATTGTATAACCTATCTTGACTTGCTTTATACTAGTTGTGGTTGCGTGCAATATTAGCTTACAGAAAAGGGAAGATTTGTGTTCCTATGCTTACACTGAAATATTTAGCTAGTTTAGCTGTGCTAGCTTTAACCATTTCATCCCTGCTATGACTAATTCATGTGCTGGTGAATTTTCTGTAATTGGATATGGTCTGGCAGTTTAATTCTTATGCTTGCGAATAATGAATGTGAGGGGGAGCTGTGCATATACCTATATGTTGAAAAATTTTCCAGCATATCTACCTGACAAAAGGAAGAAAAGACAATGTAAAATTGCAAACGCAAATATAAGAGGAAATGGAAAGATTAAGGGAAAATTCTGGTTGGGATCAGTGAGCTAGGCCAGCTATATAACATGACATTATTTGGATCCTTATGACCAGGCACAAGAGACTTTTGCTGAACCAGGAAATCTTTATAGCTAATTTGATTGGCCTATTCAGAGTCGAAAGAATGGTTGAATTGAAATTGTGGAGGACAGGTGGCCTAAGCCAATAGCACGGCTCCACTTTTGCTGAAAATTTAGTTCTCAGTCAGATTTCCAGATGTAATTCTGGCTTGCTATTGATTCTGAAAGTGGGACTAGTTAGAGAATAGTTGCTTTATTTTTCTCTGATTTTCTGTCCTGAAATATATGTCTAGTTAGAGAATAGTTGCTTTATTTTTCTACAATACCCTCATTTTGAATAATAATTACTCAATAATAACTCTTAAAAAGGTGTGTGAAAACATAGAGTTGCTCTAAATGTATTGAGTTCTGTTAAAATGCGTGTAAAGTTAAACAGGACACTCTTGTAGGATCAGAGGGGGTGATAGTTTCCTTTGTGTTCAAGTGAGCTGAGTGCAAGTCATTCGTAACTTATGGAGCTAACTGACTCTTTAAGGACAACCCAAATTTTCTTAATATATCCCCTTTCACTCTTAAAACATCTATTAACTTCTTATCTATTTCTGGTTTCTATGTAGGCAGAAGAACAACAAACTGTTGAAGGCTTACTGCATTCATTGGGATTAGGGAAATACGTTGTTCTTTTCAAGGCTGAGGAAGTATGTCAAATATTCCTTGTTTTAGTAAAAATTGCTTAGAATATAGATGCTGTCTTCTTATGTGTCTTATAAATGCACTTTATTTTATGTATAACATGAAGGTTAATAGATGTGTGCAATTTGACTGCTATGGGGCTTCATGCCATGGAGCAAGGACAAAAAAATAAGTGGAACTACATTGCAATTGTATTATTATTTTTGTTAGGATTGTCATCCACATGTCATGTTATTTTGTTTCACACCTGCATGACATGTCTATACCTAAGAAATTTCTGGGTGACATGTAATTATACATATGTTTGTATTCTTGTATGGTCAGATCTATGTTTTGAGAAGCCAGAGATTATTGTTGCTGTTGTGACAGTTATGAATTGGGTTTTTTAGGGTCTGTATGTGCTGGTGAGGGCTTCTTTAGTTTGTGTATTCAAGCAAAACAGAAAGTTTACTGATTGGCTGTTTGCGTGCTTCTCTTGTGAACTTTGTGATCGCTACTCACAATTTCTGAAGTTTTTACGGTCTGTTTGAAGCAACAAGGAAAATAACATATCATGTACTGGAACTTTTATTTTTCCTAGTCACCTAATTTAAGATTTGTTTAATCTATTAAACAGATAGATATGACAGCATTGAAGCAGATGGGGGAAAGAGACCTTAAAGAGCTGGGGATACCTATGGTAATTTTCCTTTATCTGTCTGCTATCTTTGCTGTTAGTTTGCAACGCATATGATTTCCAATTCTGTTTCATGCTCATGTTTTCTGCATCTCAAGAATTTTTCTTTCTTATGATATTTAAAATGTTGATGCAAATATTTTTGAAGCATGCATGATTAATCTATTATTTGTTTGGATGAATTGCTTTATTGTACAAACTCAGTGGTATCTATATATCCCTCCACTGAAGAGGTTTCAAGTTCGAGCCTCTCCTTTGTAAATAAAAAAGAAAAGAAAATGAAAGCCCTTTTTTTATGATATCTTATCTTAGCAGTCTTGTACACTCGTCGTCGTCATTGTCGTTATCACTACTAGTGATGGTTTTTCAATTTAATGTAAGTTTGTCGTGTTGGTCATTCTGATGCGGCACAGCTTAGAGGGCTGTTTTGGATTAGAGGCTGTTTAGGGCTATGAACAGTGTCATGAGCAGTATTTTAGGAAATGTTAGGCTGAATATTGATGGGTAATTGATGTAGGGTTGATTAGGTATATGTGAGAGGATATTGATGTGAGTTTTCCGCTGGAATAGTAGAAAATATTAGTCAAGCTAATAGGGTTTCTAGGAAGGATAGAAAAAACCTAAGCCTTCATACCTAGGATTCTTAGAAGTCGCATCTAAGGTAGATTGAATCACAATCAAAGGCAAGTTGTTGGAATTTTATTAATCAACTTCCATTAAAATATTGAATGACCATATATTTTATAAAGAGATGCTAGTGCTCCTAGTCCAACAAGGACTCATTTTCCTATATAAAAATCTATTTAGAATAGGAAAAACCTAACAAAGCTACTTTCTTTTAAGTAACAGAATACTAAATAGAAAATAACCTAGACTAGGATAATTTTCCAGCAAATTTTCCAATTACAAAAATACCCTTTGTCTACGGAAAGAGATAAATTTTGCTTGTTTTGCTCTCTGCATCACATTCAGAGATGAAGAGAGTTTTTGCACTTCAAAAACTATTAATGGGAGAGGGCTTGGTGGATTTCTCATCTTTTGAATAAATATTGTTGGTCTAAAGTGAACAATATTTATGTCAAAAAATTTTGGAAAATATTGAGCAAAATGAGGTTTGTAGATTCATGGCACCTTGAAGTACCAAGTTGTGTTCCACATAATGAATGATCATTGTTCCATTCGTTTAGAAAAACATCAGATGTACTTCCTTTTGCTTATCAAAACAAAAGCCTAACCAGGGTTGACTTGGCCCAAGGCTCAAGTCACGGTTGATCTGCCTGCCTGCGGGTCAACACAAGTAATGTTTTTTAAGAAAAATCCTTAAAAGACATTGTTTTGTAAAAAAAGACCTGTTCGATGTAAAACTTGAGATAGGCCAGACTCTGGGTTGGCGGGTCACCGGGTTGACCAGCAGCAAGTCTTATAACTATGCTTGGGATGTCCATGCTCATAATTATTCTTAAATTTGCACGTCAGTGATCATTAACACTAATGTTGGTTTCTTTTTAACGTTTTCTGAAATGCAGGGGCCAAGAAAGAAGATTCTTCTTGCACTCCTACCTCGTTCTAAAAGGCAACCTTGACAGTTGCACCTTAAAATTCTAGTTATGCTGGGATTATTTAGGTTGTAATCTAATATGAGAAGCTCTTGTAGAACAATCTTTTTGTGGAGTGTTATCCTGCGCGTTTCTCCTCATTTTAGGCTAGGAATGACCCGTGAATTGATTGTCAAATATTTGCTTCCAAGATATTACTCCATTGGTTAGTTTTTATTTATTATTATTTATATATATAGAGGAGAATTTTGAGATGCAATTTTTATTTCCCATAAACATGGTTCTTAATTTTCATGTAGTTGTATTTTAATGTAATGGGGATGCACTCTTAGTTAGCTATTGTCTAGAACTAACTTGCTTGGATATGTATGAATGCTATATGGATTGTGTCAGATAAGTAGGCAAGCGCTTTATAAGCGGACGGCTTTTCCGTGGTCAAGAGGAGACTTCGGTGTCTTTCGAGTTTGACTCGAACTTTTATTTGCCAGCAATCAGGCCCGTGGGCACCACACGCCACCCGGTGAGAACTTTCCACGCCCGTTGTTTACTTGTTGCCAAATGCTCCAAATAATAATTAAATACCCCGTTCTTAGCCCATCTGTGTGATGCATTTTCAAAACCGAGATGATCATGGGAGAACCAAGGCAGCAACCCATAGATTTAAGGGATAAGAGTATAAAGAGTGGATTGTAGTCGAATTCGATTCCTTTTATATTTCATGCCATGTATTTTTCCTGGATTATGACTTGACTAGGGATTCAAGCAGGACCCTCAAGGTTGCCATATATAGGACAGCAGGAGTCACCATAACCAGTTATAAAAATAGGCTTCCCATCGGGTCAGGTGAGTTAATTTCATCGGGTGGGTTAGGTGAATTAATTTAAATTAACTTGAATTAATTTAAAATAATATTATTTTAAGATTTTAAAAAAATTAAAATGATGTTTTTAAAATAAAAAAAAATAAAAATTAAATTCAGTTTCTTCCCTGATATGATTGTGTTGTTGACTAATTGGGTTATTTTTTTTCCTGTGTGACATGAAGCTTAAGCCAGGCTGCATTCTAAGTTGATGAGTCACCAGGTTTATTCACTTAGGCTATGAAACTAGACGAGAGGGCTTGACCTTCCAAACCTAAACATACCTGGATTGGATTATTTTAGATCAAGCATGCGGGTCCAGTATTTTTTGACTTTTTTAATTTTGATTTCTCTATATTTATTTTTCATTAATATCCTCCCTTGTTTGGATTGTTTAACTTTACGTTTTATTCTTTAATTAGTGTTACTAATTTTTTATATATAATTATTTATAAATTCATTAGATTAAGGCAAGAGACGAGGGGCGCAGGTGCTCCCAAGTTTTAAGAGTTTCCAAAATGAATTAATTAATTGTCATCTTTATCCCTTCTCGTTACTAAGAAGTTTTTAGATAGATTTAATATACCACATCTTCTTTAGACTAAGCAAGTAAACACAAGATATGCAAATAAAATATAGAGATCTCTCCGCCAAATGATATATGCATTCCATGTGATTTCACGAATGTATTTTGTGTTTAATAGTTTAGTTTACGAGTGATGTTATACAATAAAAGCCCGTTTGTTTTTAAAAGTATTTTAAAAGTGTTTTTAAAATTTTATTATTATTTTCTTTGCTTGAAATTAATATTTTTTTGGTATTTTTAAATTGTTATGATATGATGATATCAAAAATAAAAATAAAAATTATTTCGATATATTTCTAAATAAAAAACACTTTAAAAAACAACCACTACAATAATATCAAATATTCCATAAACCTACCTACTAATTTCTCCTTATTTGCAAAACAACTAGAAAGATAATAAGTCATCGTCATTTCTCCTCCCTTTCCTTCGCTTCAACCAATCCATACTATATTTTTTAACGAGCATAACCTTAGGAAATGCCCCCCAAAAATCTATACGTTCTAACCCTCCCTTTGTCAATTCCTGGTCATATTGACTCGAAGATTAGAACGTCCGTGTTGGTTTAGTGCTCTTTTGATTCAAGGTTTTCATCTATCTAGCTCTTTAAAGAATGTTTGTTCTTTTTGGGGTAACATGTTGCATCCTTCAGGGAGGAAGATTTGGTGTCAGATTGAGAAATTACAGAGCGAAAAATCACAGATATCATGCTCGACTCTTCATAAATGTCTTGGACAGCTTAGGCCGATTGATTAATCGAAAAGAGAGAGGCCATGCAGCAGCGGGTTGTAAGGATTGCTTGGGGGCACTATGTGATTGAGTGTGTATAGGTAGCATTTTAGTAGTTTTCGTGTTGCAGTTAATTAGAGAAGATAAATTAAATATATATATATATATATATATATATATATATATATATATATATATTATAGTTTTTTTTTTTCTAACTATGATTTGAAGATAGTTTTTAATGAGATTTATGTAAATTAATGAAATATGTCATATATCACTTAAAAAAAATATTATTTCAATAAATTTTTAAATAAAATTTATTTTAAAAAAAACCACTGCTACAATACAAATATACTCCTGAGCATGGTTGTTAAAAATGCGTTTTAACTCTTAAAATCGTACGATTTTACGAGTTAAAACCCATAAAACGTGTAGAAACGGAGGCAAAACTCGAAAATCCTTAAAATCGCATAAAACCTATTCAAAATCGCATAAACACGTAGAAAATCGCAAAAACGTAAAAAACGGTACCGTTTTCACGACTTAGCCTAAATGTCACCGGACCAAAGGCAAAATTAGAAATGCACAAATTTTGTCTTCGTCCCTGTCCCTGTCTCTCACAATCTCTTTTCTTTCCCAATTCCCACCCGACCAGGCGACCACCCTCACCCAATTCGTCTCTATCTCACACTCCGACTCCAGACTTCGTCCAATCGTCCCCTCCCTTCCCTGTCTCACACTCTCCCAGTCTCCCTGAGGACTCTGCCTCCCTTCCCCTTTTCCCTTTCCCCTTTCCCCAGCAAATTCATAAATCACTTCCCCCCCCCCGATCTGGAGCGTTATTAGCGAGAAGAAGGTAAGAATTGATTCTCAATCCCAAGCTTTGTTTTTTTCTGTCTAATGGTGGTGATTAGAGATAAAAACTGAGCTGGGTATGCTGTAAATTCATTGTTTATCTTCTGTGAAACCTCACACTCACACCTATGCTCTGTTTGATCATGTTTGCTTCGGTGTTGGCGTGTTGCAGATTCAGCGAAGCAAGGAAGCAACGAAGCATTCCAATTTCCAGGCTTTTGCATTCCAATTTCCAGGTATTTTGTAAATCCAAAAACTGCAATTGATGCACCTGTTTGGAATGCCTTTTGCATTTAATTTATCTAGGCTTTTTGTGTATTACTGGATAGCAATTTAATACAGACTGCATCTCTCAAATGGTATCATCCTGCAAGGCTTTGATTTCGTGATATTTGGTTTGCACTGTATTGAGTGTATTCTGTTTTCCTTTTTTCGTGAGAGAGAGTGTAACTGTGTAACCATTTGCATGCTTTGGCATTGCACTTGTTCTTTCATATTTCCTTGTCAGAATCGTGTCCAAGATATAACCTGTATTGAGTTGATGATTACTGCACTAGTTTTTGTTTCAGTGATTGAGGCATTTCATTAAGCTTTATGCATTTTAAGTAAATGTGATGAACAATCAGTTTTTTGCCAGTATATCAATCAGTTAAATGTGATGAACAATCATTTTGAAGTAATGCAATTGGTCTCCTTTAGCTTCCTTATTCCTTTGTTCTGCCAAATCATTTAAATGTGCACCCATTTTACTGCCATTTTTAGCTTGATCTTGATACATGGAGTTGTTGGCTTTGGAAACTTCCTAATCACTGTCCTGATCTACCTAGTGATATATAACCTTTAGGCTTGTCTAGGCATGCTTATACTTGAACTTTTATTGTCTACTGTTCAGATTGCTTGAATTTTCCCCATAATAGTGGTGTGTGAATGTATAATCTTAATTATGTCCAATATTATAGCAAGAGTGGTTTGAACTGTAGGATACATGGCATCTAAAAAAACTACAAGTGGCAATAGACTTGACGTGGGATGGCAATATGGTATAGATGTTGACAAGAATTCAAAAAGAGTGCAGTGTAAGTTTTGTCAGAAAATTATTAGTGGAGGCATTTACCATTTCAAGCATCATTTGGCTTGCACTCGAAAGGATGTTGAGCCATGCCAGCAAGTACCAGAAGATGTAAAGAAGATAATTTTGAATGTTCTGGTGAAAAATCAAGAAGCATCTGAGAAGAAAAGAAAGGCTTTCCAATATATTGGAAAAGATGAAGATAATGATGAAGGGAATGAAATTACCTCGGTGGACAAAGGAAAGAGAGTAGCGAATGGGAGTGGAAGTACACAAACCACCATCAATCAGCTGCTAAAAAAGGATCTTAGAGAAGAAGCATGTCGACAAATTGCAAGATTTTTCTACACCAGTGCTATTCCATTTAACTGTGTGAAAAACCCTGAATTTGTTAAGGCACTTGAATTGGTTGCAAAGCATGGGCCAGGTTTTAAGCCTCCATCCTACCATGATATTAGAGAAAAGTATTTGAAGCAAGAAGTAGATCACACGATCAACTTGTTTGAGGAGTACAAGTTAGAATGGAAAAAAACAGGTTGCTCAATAATGTCTGATGGATGGACTGATAAGAAAAGGCGTTCTATTTGCGACTTATTGGTTAATAGTCCTAAAGGGACAATTTTTTTATCATCCGTAGATACCTCTAATATATCCAAGACTGCTGATAAAGTATTTGAGATGTTGGATGCTATTGTGGAGAGGATTGGAGAGGAAAATGTGGTGCAAGTAGTCACTGACAATGCTGCAAATTATAAGGCAGCAGGGCAATTGTTGATGGGAAAAAGAAAAAGATTGTTTTGGACACCATGTACTGCCCATTGTATTGACTTGATACTAGAAGATTTTGAGAAGAAACTAAAGGTCCATCAAGTAACTATTGCTAATGGGAGGAAAATCACCTTATACATATATTCAAGAACTATTCTCATTTCCATGCTCAGACACTTTACAAAAGGAAAGGATTTGATTAGGCCTGCTGCCACTAGATTTGCTACTGCATACTTAACTCTTGGATGTTTGAGTGATTGTAAGATACAAGTTGATGACAATGTTTACTTCCATCCAATGGAGGTCATGTAGGTTTTCAAAAACAGAAGAAGGGAAGCGAATTCAAAGTTGTGTTTTGGACAGCAAGTTTTGGCATGATGTTACTACATGTATTAAGGCAGCATATCCTCTGATAAAAGTTCTTCGATTAGTTGATTCAGATGAGAAACCAGCTATGGGTTTTATATATGAAGCAATGGATCAAGCAAAAGAGAAGATACAAGTGAATTTTGGTTCTGTGAAAAAAAGGTATTGATTATATATCTTGCTAATTATTTATTTACTACTATCAGTTGATTATAATGTTTACTAGCTAGGTCATGTAATGTTGATGATAATATTCTTATTTTTATTTTGTAGTTATATGCCTATATGGAATATCATTGATGCAAGATGGGAACTTCAACTTCACAGACCTTTACATGCAGCAGCATATTATTTGAATCCTCATTATCATTATAATTCTAATTTTAAAGTTAATGCCAACATTAAAATTGGATTATATCAATGCTTAGAAAGGATGGTGCCCGATGCAAGTGAAAGGTGTAAAATTGACTTGCAACTTGATTCATTCAAGGATGCAAGTGGGTTGTTCGGTATTGAGGCTGCCAAGATAACAAGGGATAAAAAGACTCCGGCTAAATGGTGGGATTCTTATGGGGATGAATGTCCAGAGCTACAAAAATTTGCAATTCGAGTTCTAAGCTTGACTTGTAGTTCATCTGGATGCGAGCGAAACTGGAGTGCATTTGAGATGGTAAGTTTTTTCCTTTTTAATTTTAATGTTTTTATATTTTATAAGAATCTTATATGGTATTAATTTGAATTGCTTACATAGGTTCATACAAAACGAAGAAATCGTTTGCACCAGAAAAAAATGAATGACTTGGTATTTGTAATGTGCAATATGAAATTAAAGGATAACCAAGTCAAAAAGCAAGCTAATGATTTTGGTGAAGTTTTTGATCATCTCTCATCTGATGATGATTGGATAACCGAGGGAGAGAAACGTGATGGTTCATCCAACTTTGATTTGCTTGGTGATAGTGCAACACGAAGAAAAAACGGTAAAGAAGATGAAAGTGATGATGAAGAAAATCTTAATGATGTTGGGATGGAGTGTCATGGAACTGAAGATGATTTAGAGATTCAGAATGATGTCAATCCAGATAATTCAAGGAGCTTTGAGTTAAATATTGTTGACAATATTGGTGTTGGTCCTGGTACTAGTAGTAGCACTAATGTTTCTAATATCGGTGCTGGTACTAGTAGTAGCACTAATGTTCCTTTAGATGGTAATGATTTTGATGACTGTTTTAGGAATAATGAGGGAGACAAAGGCAATGAGGGTGTGTTTAGTTTACATGACACACCTACAGATTGTTTGTTTTAGGTGTGTTAACTTTTAGTTATTGAAATACTATGGACATGTATGGATTTTTATTTGAATTATGTATTTTAAGATGTTTGGATATTTGTATTGTTTAAAATATTTTACTTGCGATTTTACGATTTTAGTTAAAATATTTTACTTGCAATTTTATGATTTTTAGTTAAAAAATTTTACTTCTGATTTTACGATTCGAGTTTACAAGTTGAGTTTATATTGTATGTTCCGTGTCGTGTTAAAAAAGCGTTTTTGAGAACCTTGCTCCTGAGTAAGAGTTGGAATTATGAAATGATCCGGCCGCTTTTGCAATTGTGCTCGCCGATTTTTTGATAAAATACTAATTATCAAATAAACTTATTCTCGCCCCCACATGCATTTGTCCCTAAATTTCGTTGTCCAATTGCATGACCCTAAAGTTTTCTTTTCATGGAAAAAACACCCTTCTAGTTTTTTTTTAATGAGATTTATGTAAATTAATGGAAATTGTTTGGTAATGAACTATTATGACTCGCCACTAATAAAATTATTTAAATTAAAATTATTATTATTAAGAATATAACTTAAATCATATATTTTCTTTAAGAAATTTAATATTTTTTTTAAGAAACTTGATGAATTGCTTAATAAATGAATTCTTTTTTTTAAATAACACGTAAATATCATAAAAAAAAACATAAGTAAAAAGAAAACAATAATCAAAGCATCATATAGTTTTTTTGGTAAATAGAACTACTAAATAATTTAATCAGGATACATTCAAGCCGAGAGCTAATATACTTAAGATAAAATAACTGAGTTTAGTTAATTTTAAAATATTTATAATTATTAACTCGGTAGATATTAGTTATGTATAAAACAAAAAAGATTGAGGTTGGTTAATTTTGAAATGTTTAAGGTTATTTTTGTATTTTAAATAAAATAAGCAATCTTTCATAAAAAAAAAAAAACACTCATCCTCGTGTTTTTCTAAGTGAAAGCTAATATATTTTTAACCATAGTTTTTAGATCTGATGCAGTTTAAAACTCGAGTTTTAGATTTTAACCGGGTCATTCGGGTTAATTTTTTTAAAATCAAAACAACATCGTTCTAGTAAAAAAAACAAAAATTAACGGATTGCAACTAAGTTTTTTACAGAGTTTTGACAGGTCAACCCGCCAAGTCAACCAAAAAACTAAAAAATAAAATTAATATTTTTTTAGTTTTTTTAATAATTTTATTATGTTTGTATTAAAAATAAAAACATGCAACAGTCTCTTCAATCTTCAAATAATAGATATATATGAAATAACAATTCAGTGGGATTAGTTCCATTAATGCTTATGATGTAAATGGTATAATTGTAATCATCCATTACATTATAATTTTTAAAATTACATAATCAAATATAAAGATATAATAAATTATTATAATATATGATCATCAACTACGTTTAATCGTGAATGTTTTACGGAATCTTGCAAAGATTTGGAGAGAAAAAAAATCTGCGAAAAGGAATTATAAGTGTAATGCGTTCCCTTTTAGATTGATCAGATCTTGAATTATTCTCCATTTTTGTGGCCGGTCAATCTTGGCATTCTACGTGGTGGTTTCACTACCACTTTGGATGAAATCTTTTGATTCCCAGAAGAAGTAAAATTAGATTGGATATCGGTGAGTTGTGGCAGGGAAAATCTTTGTAGTGGTGTTTGAGAGTTTAATAATAGTTATTTTTTAAAAAAATTTGTGTTTAAAAATATATTAAAATAATTTATTTTTTATATTTAATTTTTTTTGACATTAGCATATCAAAACGAGCTAAAAATATAAATAAAAATTAATTAAAAATAAAGAAAAAATTAAAAAAATTCAAATTTCTTTAAAATACTCTTGAAATGTAAAAACAAACGGAGTTTTAGATCTTGTTTGTGGGTTACCGTGCAACTCATTTTTTATCAAAAAAATTTAAAAAAATTGCTTCAAATTAATGTTTTAGTACTTTTAAATCATTTTGACTTGCTGATGTTAAAAAAAAATTTAAAAAATAAAAAAAATATTATTGTGATACATTTTCAATTAAAAAATATTTTTAAAAATAACTTTTATCATTTTTTTTTTATTAAAAACCCCTAATCATGCATCAATCCATGGATCTGATATTGAAAAAAAATTGAGCTAAAATCAACCAACCAACCCACCCACCCACCCACCCACCTAGCCACCATTAGCCAATCTTCCTTCTCGTGGCCTCATTTTATCTACATGTAGGATGTTGAGATGCTTGATGACAGCATGCCGACTTGGAATTCTTCTCCCGAGGCAGGAAAGTAATCTGAACAGACTGGAAAAGGGAGTGGAGATTGTGAGCATGGGAGATCGATTGGTGGAAGAAGTCCACCAATGGAAGATCTGGGCAGAGACAATGGACACAACAACACAATCTAGCAGTTTCAAACATGTCCCAAAAGCTACAAAAGTGGGTTCGAACAACTGTCCAACACAAATGTTTTGACTAAGTAGAAAACAACATTAATTAATGACTTGATTCACCTGAAAACATATGCTTAATTTGGGGGCATATAATATAAGGTTTGCTTGCTCTTAGAAAGATTTGCTAAGATCTCATTGAAGACCAATATTATTAGCATATATTGCTTACATCATTAACCACTTCTTACATTCCTTTGTTCTGCAACCAACTACTCTCCCTCGTCACTATTCTAAAAGCATCTGCAAGACATGCTCAAGATTAACATATTAATTAAAGCGTTGTTTTTTTAAAAAAACAACTTGTGTGGGTGGTAAAATAGTTAGAAAGAAGCTTCGTTTGGTGCTATGAAATCCCATTTCTACAGACCTCGACATTTTTTAAACACCATGTGGATGGGATTCGACACCCACAGCTATTAATAATACTTCGAGCTATATATGTTGATGAATATAAGCTAAGCTTCGGTAGAGAACAATGCATGAATCCACTGACTCATTAGATGTTAAGTGTAATAGTCATTGATGTAAAACCCAACCCGATCGGGTGGGTTGGCCATAAAACCTATGATCTAAATCGTGATTTAAGTTAAATTGATAGTTGAGAATCAATCAAGATTTTAACTCGATAAAATTTGTTTGATCTAGCCAAGTTTTTTAATGATTGAATGGTTCTTTCAATATTTGAAATTAAACTCAATATGTTGATTCAACCGAATTCTACTATTTAAAAATGAAGAAATTTATGTGTAGTTTTATACATCTGGTTGTTATTTTAATATTTAAAATTTGAGATTTTAAATTTGATTTTTGTTCGAAATATTTGAATTTTTTTGTTAAATCAAACTCTTAAGTATTTAAAATGTTATTTATTTTTTTAATTAATTAAAAAATGTATTGAATTTAAAGTTGGAAGTTGTGTTGAATTTGTGATATGTTTAAATTTAACATGATAAATTATTTTTAATATATTATTAATCTAGTGATTCAATAACTCAAACTTTTTTTAAGTCAATACTCGAATTAAATTTTACAGATATAATAATAATAATAATAATAATAAATCAAGTTAGTGACGCTTCCTACCAGGTGATTACATTCTCGTATCTTTCTTTGACTTTTGTAAATATAATAAATAATAACTTATAATCAATGAAGGAATATAAGTTTTAAATGTCCAAGTGGGGTTACAATTATATGTTATTCTCTATTTAAAACTGTTTCCAGACCATGAAATTCCTCGTTGAAGCACACTGAATCCTCTTTGATAAAGAAAGCATGAAGTGTATCTGTTATAAAATGCAAAAATATATATACTTTATTCAAAATTAATCAATATATATTGCATGAGCTAGAAGGCTTCTCTAATCTGACTTTTCTTTCTGCATCTGTTTTTTAATTGCATGTTTATGGCAGTCGTGATTATTATAAAACTAATCCTGACTGAGATGCAACCCATCGTTGGAAACCGTAGGGTAGAGTTTGCTGCTATGCAAGGAAGAGAAGCCTGAGAACTCTATACCGGTCGGTTTCCTTTTTGTTTCCTTTTCTTTTCTCTTTTACAATAATCCAAGGGAGATGGAAAAGGAAGCATCTAACACCCTTTCTTCCATACTGGATGGAGATCAAAATGGTTATTCTGCCGAGTCCTGTACAGTCGAGAGGAAGCTCAGATTATTTGGATTCGAGCTGAATCCATATAAGCATAACGAGAGTAGCATGAAAGGGTCTACAGAAGGAGATCACGAGAGTGTGAATTCGTCAAATACTGCGTCATCTGAAAGGGCAAAACCTGTCAAGGAGAAAAGCTCAAGTGCTGGGCCTGGTGATAAGAAGTTCGGGTGCCAGTATTGTTTCAAGGAGTTTGCAAATTCACAGGCATTGGGGGGCCACCAAAATGCCCATAAGAAAGAAAGAATGAAGAAGAGATTATTGCAGTTTCAAGCTAGGAAGGCGAGCCTCGGCGGTTACCTTCAACCTTACCAAGATAACCTCAGCTACAATTATCAATTCGGCTCAACTTGTACTCCATGGTTCTTCGATCCCTCCTGCTCTACTACTCCCGAGTTCACGCTCCATGATCAGAAGTCTCAGATTAATTTCGATCCATACCAAGATTCCCATCTGAATGATTCTCAGATTTCAAAGTGGGATGCCGTTCCAGCTGACCAGGTTCCTTTTCAGCAACACACTCGTAACAACTTTACTTTCAGTCATGCTGATCAGAGATCCAGAGATAAGCCTTCTCCTTTGCTTGCTTCCAAGAAAGCCTGTCGTAAATCTTTGGATCTTCAGTTAGGCCTCAGTACTGGCAATAGCCCTTTGCCTTCTTGAACTCTCGATCAATGAGAGAAAAAAACCATCATAGGCGTGTGACTTAGAAGATAGCTCATGCATCTACAACTCAGTTTACCCAGACGATGAAATAGCCTTCGATCACACGATGTATTTGTATTCTGGAAAATGGTGAAGAATAGCTCCTAGATTAACTGTATAGTGAAACATTTTCAGGTTGGAAGGGTTTTTGAGGATAGTAAAAGCTTCTCAGAATTTGGTCCGGCCAGGCGCCAATATTTCACTCATGTGTTTTGACTGATCAGAAATTCTCAGTTCAACAGTATCTGCACTTGCATGTATACATGTCCACGGTGATGTAAATGTGACATCTTTACACAATACAAGTCCCTCGTGAGTTTAAATTTTATAGTTTTTTTTAATTAAAATTAATTTATAGTTTTTAAAATATGATTGATATAGCATTAAAATATTCATTTTCATTTTGTTTTTCTATGAGAGCTGGGAAACTATATCTAATTTTTATTTTTATTTTTATTTTCATTCATTTTAGCCAAAACACTTATAACCACTTATTCAATCTAATTGTAAATGTATAATTGAAAGGAAACTTGTGATGTAAGAATTTATTTTTTTGTTTTTAGATTAATTACTTCAGTGCCACTTCAATTACTAGAATCAAAGTGATATTTCACAGTACGAATGTTTTTATAAATTTTGTCAAGTTAATGTAGAGAGTCTAAGATGAGAGAAGAGAAAGAGAAAACAATATTTTTTCAACAATGAAAACTTCTCTTTTCATATGGGTTATGTTCCTATTTATATAAGTAGAGGAAGCGGTTACTTCTTTTAGTAACTCCTCTAAATACTTGGACCAAGTCCATTTTTCATGAGCGGATCAGGCCTAACCCAGTGATCAACATCTGTCACTCGCCCATGAAGGACTAAATCTATTTAATACATTATATTTCAAAACAAGAATTTCATACTTGACAAATGAACTGTGTAACCTGAAGCACACAGTGACAGGATTTCCAATATATAAACCTAATACAGGCCATATAGGAGACATAAATCTCATAATTAATTATTCCTTAAAGTGTACTAATATACCCCAAGTATTTTTAGTTACAGATGACTGAATATAATTTAATCCCTCAAGAATTTCATAATCAATCCATCCTTACAATTACAAGTATTCTAAATCATATCAAATTTATTCAAGTGATATGATCTTGACCAGTGAATACAAGTAACAAGTGTTAAACTAAAATTGTCTTTTCTTTCGCACTTATATCAATCAGATCTAAATTAACTCACTTTCTTAAAAGAATTCCTTTAAGTTGAATCATTCCATGACCATAGAATATACTCATAAAGTAACGATTATTTATACATCACCTCTTGATACAGTCAAAAGTCATAAATGGTAAGATTTTGGGCTACATTGACAATGTCAAATAGGGTCCTATTCCTTTTTTCTGCTACACCTTTTTGTCGTGGAATATATGGAATAGTTAGTTGTCTAGCTATACTTTTTTCATCAAAAAAAAAATTAAATTGTTCAGATAGATAGTCACGTCCTCGATCAGTTCTTAAAGCTTTGATTTTAGTGCTTAGTTTATTCTCTACCAGATTAGTGTATCGAATGAAGCAATCCAATGCTTTAAACTTATGTGAGATCAAATAAACATAACCAAATCATGTGAAATCATCTATAAATATGATGAAATAATTTTCTCCATGTCTTGCCCTCACATTCATTAGGCTAAAAATGTTTGAATGAATAAGTTGTAATGGACTACTAGCTCTTTTAGCTTTGTCAACTGGTAATCTAGTTGCTTTTGCAGCAAGGAAATACTCATAAATGAACAATTCCTCTTTGGCAAATGATCCTAAAAGACCAAATCTTGTCAATAAATGTAATCAATTTTGCCTAATGTGTCATAATCTAGCATGCTAAGTTATAATATCATTATTAATAATAGCGTTGGAATTTTGAACAACATAAATAGAAGCATCATCATTAATAGATATATTAACAATGTCTAACACCATAAAACCATTTAATACAAAACCAGAACCATAAAAAATATTATTCAGATATATTTTTACACAACAATCAACAAACACAATATCAAAGCCTAATTATAGTAAAGCAAGAATAGACACAAGATTTCATCGTACTTCATGAGCGTAGAATACATCATGAAGATAAAGTGTGCAACCACCCTGCAAATCTAGTTTGCAGGTACCGATCCCAAGTACATTAACATAAGCATTATTCCCATATATATGTATTTACTTCCCTTTGAAATTCGATGAAATTCCACAAAGGTTGTTTGATCCCTTGCTATGTGATTAGTTGCTCTTGAGTCTTTGGCTCAGTGCAATCACGAGTAAAGTGATTAGGTTTACCACAATTGAAACACTTCATATTCTTGCCTTTTTTACCACCACTTTTCCCATGCTTGCACTTATATCTATTACTATTTGCTTCTATTCTTCTCTTGCTATATATGAGACCCTTACCCTTTCTATATTTAAAGTCATATGCTCCACGCATCTTAGTCTCAGATACGAAAGCCTCGTTTATAAGCTTCTCAACATGAAGTTGATCTTCTTCAAGCTGGACATGATGAGCAACATCATCAAATGTCTTGATGTTGTTGTTGTGGGTAAGGTTAACACACATGTGTTTCCAATTGCTTGGCAAAGAGGGGATAACAACTTGGACTTATTGTTCATCAGTCATCTCATGTCTAACACCCTTTAATTCACTAATCATGTTAGACATAACTATAAGATGTTGCCTCATTGTCTGATTTTGGTGCTTATTGTAGCCGTTAAATTTGAGGGTTAATTGACGAAGTCTAGTAGTGGAGGTTCCCTCATACTAAATTTTTATTGCGTCCAAACTAATTGGGTTGAACCATGCCTTTCAAAACACAACATTATATCATTTCTCATGCTGCTCAACATTAGAATGCGAGCTACACGATCCTTGCACTTAAAGGTTTAATATGCTTCCATATCAAGCCTATGTTGAGCAGTGTTTCCTTGCTTAGGTTTAACCATCGGTTGTGTGATTGTTTCCAGCATTTCTTGCTCTTCTAAGAGATACTCAATCTTACGATGCCAAACATCGTAATTGTTTTTACTTAGTTTGTCTCTATGGTTCAAATCAACAATAATACTTTTAGATGCAGCCATATTAAGCATTATTGACACCAACTGCAAATTTAGTATCTAGTACAATTTAAATGACCTTTATTGTCACTCCATTTTAAATTAAACAAATAATAATTTAACTCATACAAAAGAAATGAAAAGAATGTTAAACACTTAATTAATTTCCATTTGTATGGTCTAATTATTATTGAAAATTTAAACGAGTGCAAAATTATAGTTATTAAGCATTATTGACACCAATTATAAATTTAGTATCTAGTACAATTTAAATGACCTTTATTGTCACTCCATTATAAATTAAATAAATAATAATTTAACTCATACAATAGAAATGAAAAGAATGTTAAACACTTAATCAATTTTCATTTGTATGGTCTAATTATTATTAGAAATTTAAATGAGTGCAAAATTATAGTTATTAGTTTCAACTAACAACTCTTATTGATCAATTGCAGATATTTTCATATATATGTGTCACACCCGACATCGCGGTGGCCTTAAAAATTATGGTATATCATGGAAAGAATGGATTTCTGGCATCCTATTCTTTGATGGTGAATGATCTTGTTTAAGGAGTCGTCGTCTAATATTATGGTCACTAGGAACCCTAACTGGTCAACAGAGATTCTATGGTACGAGACTGGTTACGTAAAAGGGAAGATATTATCACCTCTTAAACGCCATGCCTAAGGTAGGCTGCATTGCTGATCCTTGTCATTAATTGCTAACCTTTTTTTTTTTAGTTTATACTATGATTGTTTGCGTGTAATATTCCTGACTCTGGCACCAGTAAATATTCAACTACGGATATTTCCAACTCTGGCGTTGGTAAATATTACGCAGGTATCAAAATAAATAAATTTAAATCACCATTTTTTTTTATTCCTGACTCTGACGTCAGTGAATAAACAAATAAAAATCAATTTATTTTTTACGTATACGCATTATTTTTATTTTTATGTAGCTAAATAAAAACAAAATACAATAAAATAAAATAAATTTACATTAGTATTTTTATTACTGACTCTGGCGTCAGTGAATAAACCAAATAAATTTATTTTATTTTATGTTATTATTTTTTTTTGCACGCACATTTTTTCATTTTTTTATATTGGTTTATACTATGATTGTTTGCGAGTAATATTCCTGACTCTGACGCCAGTGAATATTCAACTACGGATATTCCCAACTCTGGCGTTGGTAAATATTACGTAGTTATCAAAATAAATAAATTTAAATCATCATTTTTTTTCCTGACTCTGGTGTCAGTGAACAAACAAAGAAAAAATCAATTTATTTTTTACGCATACGTATTATTTTATTTTTATGTAGCTAAATAAAAACAAAATACAATAAAATAAAATAAATTTACATTAGTATTTTTATTCCTGACTCTGGCGTAAGTGAATAAACCAAATAAATTTATTTTATTTTATCTTATGTTTTTTTTTTTGCACGCACATTTTTTCATTTTTTATATAACTAAATAAAATACAATGAAATAAATTTGAATCGGTGTTTTTATTTTGACTCTGGTGTCAATGAATAATAAAAAAACAATAAATTCATATTTATATTTTTTTACATACATAATTTTTATTATATATTTTTTTTTATTTACATTTTTGGGTTGGACCCAGCCAGCCCAACCCGGGTCACTTGCCCAAGCTAGTGACTCGGATGTTTAAAAAACGGATGCATGCATGAAGCAATTTCACGCGTGCATCAACAGTGCGAGCTACTAGAAGTGTAAACAGATTTCATATCAATAACTTGGGACCTTCTGGTATAGGGGGACTCCGTCAAAATTTTGATAAATTTTAATACGAAGACCATGAATACACACACACACACACACACACACACAAAAAAATAAAATTAAATACACATAAAATTTTAATACGATTGACATGAGATTGTCGTTTTATTCCAGAATGGGGGATGTTACAAATGTTCTCTCTCAAGCAACATTACATCAGCGATATTGTTGAAATCTAAGAATTCCAACCTATATTCCAACAATAGTCGCATCGACATCCATTTCTCAGGTAGAGAATTGAGAATAATTAACATTTAATGTTCCATGTAGAACTCGTAAACACCGTTTATCGTCAGTCACTCTTTCAATGATATATATAATCAATGTGCTCTTGAATTTTGTGAACAAGATTAATGGTATAACCTAATAAATGATCAATTTATTATTGCCTATCCACTACAACAAAAAATATTCTTAAAGCATATAAATATAATAATCAAGGATACAAAAAATAGGCTTTAAGGCTTCAAGATGACTATTTTTAAGATATTAATTACCCTCACCGTATTTGCTATAGGGTTAAAGCAATATACCTTCAGGATATAATAAAACCTTAAATTTATAGACAAACATAAACAGAGAGTTTGTAGAGAAAAATTAAGGAGAGAAGAAGATTGTTTCTTATATTTTTTTTAGTATCAAACTGATATTTATAAATAAAATAACACCCTTTCAGACCAATGTGTCTATAAAGTTTAGAGACACAACTCTTTAGACCAATTTGTCTATAGAGTTTAAAGGCACATCTCTTCAAACTAATGTATCTGTAAAGTTAAAAGGCATACATTTTCAGACCAATGTGTCTGTAGAGTTTAAAAGCACACTTCTTCAGATTAATATGTCTATAAAGTTTAGAAGACACACCTCTTCAGACTAATGTGTCCGTAAAGTTAAAAGTTACACATCTTCAGACTGATGTGTTTGTTACCAAAAATGCAAATCTGGCAAATATTTTTAGAATCTCTCTTTTAAATAATACATGGCGCAATCATCGATGTAAATAAAGAACTAGCATGTATTCATATATATCAGGAAAAAAAATTTGTATAGTAATAGATATATTGCATAAAATCTAACAAAATGCACATCTTAAAAACCATGCTCTGATACCAATGTATAATTGAAAGGAAACTTACTTGTGACGTGAGAATTTGATTTCTTGTCTCTAAATCAATTACTTCAGTGTTACTTCAATTACTAGAACCAAAGTGATATTCCATAGTACGAATGTCTTTATAAATTTTGTCAAGATAATGTAGAAAGTTTAAGATGGGAGAAGAGAAAGAGAAAATTATATTCTTTCAACAATGAAAACTTCTCTTTTCATATGGGTTATATCTCTATTTATATAAGTAGAAAAATCGGTTATTTCTTTTAGTAACTCCTCTAAAGACTAGGATTAGACTCATTTCTTATGGACAGACCGAGCCTAACCTATTAACCAACAATAAATATAAAAATGATTTCTATATAGTCTTTTTAGAAAAAAAAAATGGTTCAAAACATTTTTTATTGCGAACATTTTTCTATAGTAGTGGAATGAAAAATAGAGACCATGAAAGAAGAAGAAGAAAAAAGAAATTGATAAAAGATAAAATAATTAAAGTGATGATAATTTTTTTATCATATAAAATTTTTAGTGTGAATGTTTTAAAGGATAAGGATGGAGAGAAGAGTAATGCAAAGAAAATTAAGTCATTTCCCTTTATTTGAATATTATTATTACATATAAAAAAGAAAGAAAAGGAAAGGAAAAGAGGAGAAAATACAAAAAAAAAATCATATTTTCTGTATTTGTTTTTTTATTCTAAAACACTAATAATTATAAGAAAAGAAATAGAAAGAAGAATAACGCAAAGTAAATTAAGCCACTTTTCTTTATTTGAACATTATAATTACAGATAGAAAATACCAGGTTTTTTTTTTATCTTTTCTATATTTATATTCATGGTGTAACACTAATTAAACGGAAATAAATAGAAAAAGAGCAATGCAAATTAAATTAAGCCACTTTCCTTTATTTGGATATTATAATAATCTTTTATATATTTATCTCTTTTATTTCTATACATTTTTTTTCTTTTTTCTTTTTTATAAACATACATAAATAAAATAAAACTTCATCTCTCATTTCTCTTAAATTAAAAAAAATAAAATGATTTCCCTTCCTTTCCTTCTTTGCTTTTCCTCATTTTAATTTATCTTTTTTTTTGGATTAACATGGATGTTCGGGCCAACTTGCGTATACCTCGACTAATCAAATGGGTCCTGAAGTTGATTTATAATTTACTTTTATATAATTTTTAGAGATTAAACTCAATTTTTAATATTTTAAATGATTTTAAATTTTAATTTAATTAAAACTCTAAATTAAATCTAATTTGAAAAGTTTAAAACATGTTATTAAAATATAGACCAAGGTGTGTTGTTCGCACCATAACTGTGTATAACAAAAAAAAACATTTATTTTTTAAAAAAATACTAGGAAAGGAAGTGAACTATTTTATTTGGTCCTGTATTTT
The DNA here is from genome assembly GCA_007827005.2 of Populus simonii. NCBI lineage: Eukaryota > Viridiplantae > Streptophyta > Magnoliopsida > Malpighiales > Salicaceae > Populus > Populus simonii. Next base: position 5,195,821 of record CM017471.2, on the reverse strand, counting down.
TATCAAAGTAATTACTTAGTGTATTTATTTTAAGAGAAATCTATTTTTTATATTTTTATATTTTTTTTATACCTTAATTTTCAATGTCAATTTAACTGCTTTGTATTTATAAAATATTAAGCTGTTTAGTCTATATTGTGTTTGTCAATGAACATATAATGAACTATCGTGTTATATTGTTAGTGATATTAATTAAATTAAAATTATCATAACAGATACAGCTTGAATCACATATTTAAAAAAAAAATAAAAAATGATTTTTTCTTTGAAAAACACATAAATATAATTAAAAAAACATAAATAAAAAGGAAACAATACTCAAAACATTTTTAATTAAGATTCGTAGACTAATATACTTGAAACAAAATAATTGGGGTTAGTTAATTTTAAAATATTTAAAGTTATTAACTATATAATAAAATATTAGTTAATTAATATGAATAAAATAAAAATTATTTAAATTTAGTTAATTTTAAAATATGTAAGGTTATTTTTTATTTTTAAAATAAAACAAGCAGCATTTCTTCTAAAAAACAAAGTCACTTCCCATATTTTTTTAATTGAAAATTAATATATATTTAAACTACTTTTATAAAAATCATCTTCCACTCTCAAACAACTGATTTTTAAGATTCTAACTAAATAATTTTTTGATGCTTTATTTTAAAACAGTAGAAGCTAGAAAAACAGGGGACTCACTTATGTTCGTTTGTCTCTATCGCTATCTCTCGCCAAGCTACAACTCAGGAGAGGTCCCAATCCATGGATTCTCTCTCTCTCTAGGGTTTCCTTACACGCTCAACTTTCTCTACCCAACACAAGTCGAGAGAGCATGTAGAAAAGCATCTGGCTGTTTCTTTGGTTGCTGTAGTGATTTTTTAGGGTTTGTTGGTTATTGTTGCATATAAATAGAATAGCGTAATGCCGTCTCATCTATCGAAGCAGGATGCAGCAGCAGGGCCGGTGCGGCGGGACCCGTATGAAGTCCTTTCCATCTCCAGGAACTCCACTGACCAGGAAATTAAGTCCGCCTACCGTAAAATGGCTCTCAAGTATGTTTATTATTATTATTTTAGATGCGATGGAAATGCATTTATTTTTATTTATTTATGGTGATTTTGAGAGCTTTTGTTACTGAATCTGATTTCATCCTCAGAGTGTGTCAGCCGTAAGAGGAGTGGAGTGAAACAGAGCATGATTCTGTTTTGAGTGAGAATGGGAAGAATTACAAAAGATTTTGAGTTTGTTTCCTAATTTAATCTCTGTGAGATGGTTTAATATTTGCATTACCACCATCAGTAAAGGATCTGGGATTTGGGTTGAGGTTGAGGTTTTACAAGATGAAAATTTATTGTTTAAGCAAAATATAGAGGTAAGTGAAGGACTTTTTGCGACACTATTGGGTTTATGGTGATTCCAAAGAGACCAGCGAGCAAGCGGGTAGTGGAATTTATCACTTGTTTGGAAAGCAAGGTTTGATTTGGCAGACTCGTAATAGTTAGGTAGCATCATGGGTTGGCTTTGGTTAAAATACCCTCTACGTTTTTTTCTCTTTGTTTCTTCCATTGCTGATAAAGGCGTGGAAATTCTCTTTCACATGCTATTTCAGGTACCATCCTGACAAAAATTCAAATGACCCTGAAGCAGCTGATATGTTTAAAGAGGTTACATTTTCATATAATATATTGTCTGATCCAGACAAGCGGCGCCAATATGATTCAGCTGGTTTTGAGGTGAGAAGTCTTGGTGGCAGATAAAACACAAATCAAATTCAAATGTTAACATAGATTATCTTCTTTCTTCTGACTTAATGCGGTCGTTCTGCAGTTTCTGGGCTATCTGGATACCAGCCACTTCAATTTCTGTTAGAATTATAATCATTTAGTTTTATACATTTTTTATATGATGATGTAATATGAAGCATGATCTTGTTGTTCTATGATCAGGCTGTTGAATTGGAAAGTCAAGAACTTGAACTAGATCTTTCAAGCTTGGGAGCTGTAAATACTATGTTTGCGGCACTCTTTAGGCAAGTTTATAATGAATTCATGTAACGTTAATTATTAAATATACATTTTTTTAATTTCTGGAATAATTCTCATGAATCGTGATGACGATGATGGTTTTGTATTGATTTCTAATTTTAGTGTTTCTTGCATGATAGTAAACTTGGAGTACCGATTAAGACCACTGTATCAGCAACTGTCTTGGAGGAGGCGCTTAATGGTGTTGTTGATATTCATCCACTTCCACTTGGGTTGCCTATTTGTCGGAAGGTGAGGTATTCTTTTCTGGTTTATGTGTCAATTTTAGCGATTGTACTAGGTCTCATTGTAAAATTCTACATTTTTTAACAGGTTGAAAAGCAATGTGCCCACTTCTATTCTGTCACGATAACAGAAGAGGAGGCAAGGGATGGATTTGTCTGTCGAGTCCAATCATCTGACAAAAGCAAGTTCAAGGTTTGAATTATCATAAAACTTTGGCACAAATCCTTTGTTATTTAAGTTGGATATGTACGGTGTATTTTTCTCACAATTTTTCCATGCCAAATTGTATTCTTCCAGAGCCTACTTTTAACATCTTTGTGTGAGGGAATGAGGTTAAGGTTTGTGCTAGAAGGGAACATAGTGCTAGCATCTGTGTGAGAGAATGAAGTTAAAGTTTGTGTGAGAAAGGATCATATTGCTAGCATTAAACTTGGCAATCGTTAAACATATTTTATGTCACCCTTTTAAGTTTGCACGAGAACTTTTGAATGGAGTCAAGGAGTAATTATCATCTTCCATTAGCAAGATACAGGGAAGAACTTCTGATGAAAGGTGTGCCTCTTGTTACCGTCAGTCTTTTTTTAGAGGGCAAAAACGAGATTGTTGGCAAAATCACTCCCCTGCTTATTTCCTTTAGAAAAATAGTGTTTTTTTAGATAAAACAATGCTTTCTTCAAAAACTGACTCATTGTGGAACACTTAGTAGTGGCCCAAAAGCTGCCATGCAGCCACTGCACATCAATACCAAACAAGAGGTAAGAAAGAGACTTTTCAAAGGAATGGTGTGAAAGTCACAGATTATGGTGTTGCAAAGCTGCCTGAAAAGGTCAAAAGAGCATGCTGAATGTTTGTTTTAGATTGGAGTTCTGGAAATGCCATTTGTGATTGAATGTTCCTTAGCAGGGGATGCTCATGTTTTTGACCTGAAGCAAGTAAAGGAAGTTGGTTCAAGGATTGTGTGCTCTTGATTCAGGTTCTTGGTGCATTTAAGTTTGTATAGTAATTGGTCAGTTGTGAATTGCATCGTATAATGGCACATATTATAATTTTCTAGGGAAAAGTTTAAAAAAATCACATGGTTGGCCCATTTCAAGTTGTCGAGTTTCAATTTTTTGAACTTCAGTCACTTGTGGTTTACTTTTTTGCATTTGCCTTTTTCTGTTGGTTAAGTGCGCTAAAACCAGTCCTCCCAACTTTTTATTTTTCTCTAATTGCTATAATTTTATCAATTGATTAAATTTATGCTATCAACTCAAACTCGAATATCTATCAATACTCGCGTGGTTTTCTCAGTTATGTACGTATTCTATGCCATGGATGATTTTCTTTGTATTATAAAAAGCAGTGTATTTCTTGTTTTTATGAATATATTTCACTTTTTGTGTTGTGCAGTTAGGTAACTGGATTATGAAATGTATAGATATTGATTGATTTCATGTACGAAAAGTGTCAGTGGTGAACTGAACATTCATTTGTTTGTAAAAGGATTGGTATGTAGTTTAAAATAGTTAAAAGTAGGAGGATTTAAATTTAGCGACTTAAATGACAAAAAAAGACAGATGCTAACAGAGAACCACAAGACACTGAAGTGCCAAAAACGTGGTCACCGAAGTGCAGATGTGAGAATCCACAGAGTACTCTTTTCATTTTCCCAATTTTCTTTGAAGCATACAGGGACATTGCATATGTAACACTGTGGGGAGAGGTATATTTTTGGTAGATTGGTACTCTGTAGTTTTTGATGAATAATAGACAGCATTTCTATTCAAAGTCCAGCTTTTTATTTCTTCCTCACTGTTAGTGGAACTTTTCATGGTTTGGAAGCACAGGTAAAAAATCTGTTAAGGCTTTAACTTTAGTTGATTGTGAATTTATTGATATGTGGGAGGTGCGTGATTTATTTTTCCTATAGGAAAATGGGTGTGATTTAATATTTCCTATAGGAAAATAGCGATTAATTGCCATATTACTGGATTCTTGACTGCTCAGTCTTTTTGGGCATTATGATTCTCTTCAAGAGAGGAGCTTTCTGATTGCCTTTGTGGGTGCTGAATAAATACTGAAATAGAGACGACAACCCCACTGGTGGAGAGTCTTGTTAATTTTCATTTTTTATAAGAAATGGAAGAAGATATTTGGTTCCTAATTTGATGCTGAGAGTTTTCTGTAAACATTTTTCTCTTACCCGTATGGCTTTGCATTTTCCTTGATCATCGAAATTGATTTTCTTTACCTCTGTTTGAAACTTTCTGTTGTTTTTGCATTTGTTTTTCTTTACACCTTTCTTTAGTGTCAGAGAATCACAGGGACTTTCACTTTTGACACCACTGAATTTAGAATTTGTTGGTTTCATTTTGGGGCATGGAAATCTGCCCCTTGATACTTCTTGATAAATGGAGGGAGGGGGTGGGAGTGGGTTGTTTCAATCTCAAAAATACAAAATAAGTAGTTGAAACTAAATGGAAAATACAACTTACTAGAATAACTAGATGCATAAAAAAAAATCTTCAATCATCTCCATCAGTTTTATTTTAAGGAGAAAATAAGACGTCCTGGCTTTCAAGGGAAACAGATTATACACCAAATGGTTCGATGTTGCCTTTAATTGCTTGGGCTTTCTATGGTTTTGCGTTGTAGGAGCAGATTTATGGGTTTATACAGTTTATGTTACTTGAAACTGTTTCTTATGGGAATTATGTTAAAAAAAATCTTGAGGGGGAAAACACCGACTTGTATGTTTGAATGAATTTATAACCAGTCCATAAATTTCTCATACCTTCCTAATTGCTGTTTCCCAACAATCTTCAGATGTCCACATTTTTTATTCCATTTGTAACAGTTTATCTCAAGTAGTGAGTTCTCAAGTGATATCAAGTATTCAATTTTCTCTAACTATAACTTCTTTATGCATGAAAAATGATCATTAGGCTGACTGATTGGTTATCATTTGTACAGTTGTTGTATTTTGATCAGGAAGAAAGTGGTGGATTAAGCCTTGCTCTACAGGTATGGTGCACTTTCCCCTGTGTTTTTTTCTTCTTTTCATGTTGATCTTGTTAAATCATATCCAACAGTTTCTATATTCTTGCTTTGATTCTTGTCCTGCATGGATCTTAAAGAACATCATGATTTTATTTATTATATCACGACCAGCAGACTGGATATTTTCCCACAAAAGAGATTTCAGACCTCTCTCAAGTGAAGTATAGATGACTAGATCCCTAATTAAGATGGACACTACTTGGTCAAAACAGGAGCTACTACTAAGGAAGTTATCTGTGGAATTCATCTGCCTTCACATGTTCCTTGCATGTTTGACAAATTTCTAGCTCAATAGAATCTAATTTACTATTATTCATTTATCACATTTAATTTCATTACTTTTAACCCATTTTTACTTGTTCACATTTTGGCGCAGGAGGACAGTGCTAAAACAGGAAAGGTTACATCTGCTGGAATGTACTTTCTTTGTTTTCCTGTTTACCGGCTGGATCACACTGTCAGCTCTGTAAGCTGTGATTTAAGAGATCATTGTCAAGTGTCAGCCTTAATATTTGTCTTTTATTTGGCTCATTCTTATTCATTTTGGTTTTGGAATTGTTGTGGTTCAGATTGCAGCCGCAAAAGATGCTGATGCTGCCTTCTTCAAAAAATTGGATGGGTTTCAGCCATATGAAATAACTGAACTGAAGGCTGGCACCCATGTTTTCGCTGTCTATGGTCAGTTCTACAATTTTCTTGTTTATGGCACCATGCTTCTTTGATTAAACATGTTTGAATGGGCTGACAGCATCCTTCTGGTTCTGGCCTTTTCTTCCAGGTGACAATTTTTTTAAAAGCGCAAGTTACTCAATAGAAGCTCTCTGTGCTGCACCTTTTATGGAAGAGAAGGCAAATCTTAGAGCTGTTGAAGCTGAGATTCTTGCAAAGAGGGCAGAAATATCTAAGTTCGAGACTGAATATAGAGAGGTCTGCACTTAACTTCAGCAGTCTATACTTGTATACGCTTGCTCTTATTTTTACTGATTTTTGTGTGGTCTTTTGACAGGTATTGGCACAATTTACCGAGATGAGCAGTAGATATGCACAAGAGATGCAAGCAGTGAGTTTGTCAAAATTTGTTGCTGATATCTCTGAGGATGAGGTGTGAATAAATTGATGGTTTCTGACATTACACTATTGATATTGGTTTTGCAGATTGATGAGTTCCTTAGACAAAGGAATGAAATTCATGCCTCCTACACCACTGCTCCGCCAATGAAGCGGAGTTCAGGTAAACGGAGGAATAAGGGTTCCATCAGGGAGACCAAAGAAGATGCACAAGTAAGAGATAAGAAACCTTCTACAAGGGATAGACCTAAGAAGAAGAAATGGTTCAACATCCACTTAAAAGTTGACAAAAGAAAGCCTTGCTAATTATGGTAAGATCAGCATTTGCTTTTTCTTGTTGCATATTGTGTCCTTGCCTTTCACATTAGTCTAATTGTACTACTACTGCGGATGCGAAATCCTAAATCCTAGCTGTACATGAGAAGCTGAATCTGATGTGCTTGTGTTAGTGAATTAACCGTCTGCACTCGTTAATTTGCTCATGTTCTGGCACTAGTGCAAGCAAAGTAAGAGGTTAAGCAATTTCTCGACCATGTGTCAAAGTGAAATGCAGATGGTTGTTTTGCTTTACTGCAATGTTCTGGCAGCTTGTCAAAGAAAGAAAACATCTCATTGATATTGTAAAATTCCATTTTTCAGTCATATGGTCATTCTACTGTTCTTTCCCGCACATTGTAAGAACGCATTCCTGTAAATTGCATCATTTATTCATAAGATCCTTTCATCAAGTTGTGGCAGTGCTTCTGCTTTTAAAATGGAAGAACACTACCACTTTTGGACTTTGTACTGCACAAGTGGGGAACAATAATCCCCCCCCCCCCCCCTGGTTTTTTCCTTCGTCAAAATCTGTTGTTGCTAATAGTGCAATCATAGGCAGTGGCAGCTACTAAATGATCCTTCTCCTTTTGAATACTAGGTTGATTGTGAGTGTAGCATATTGCTGGGATAGATAGGGCAAATATAGAAGAAACAGAAATATAGAGAGATATGCCTTCTTCTTTGTTTTAATTGTGTTACCGTTTTCTACATCTTAAAATGGTAACTAAACCCTAGAATTAATGTTAAAGCAAGAGAAACGAGATCTGAAGGTTCAGACCCATTTGATTGTGATTCTAGTTCAAGGAGTTCTCTCCCTGATGTATCCAAATACTCCCACCAATGAATTCAACAACAGTTATCCAATTTTTTCAATTAAAAACCTTATTATTTAACAACATAACAAATCCAATAATAAATTCAAAATAATTTACATAAATTCCAATAAAAATAGCAAAATTAAAAATCAATAAAACAAAAGAATCATAAAATATCCACAATGTTAAAACACTTTTTTATTTCAGATTGCCCTATAATTAAGTAAATAAATAATAAAAATCCAGGTTGCCCTTTCCTCCTCTAGCGACAGTGATGATCAAGGACTTGCATGCCATGGTGGTTTTCAATGATCAATAGCAAATAAAAAAAATAAAAAAACGTAATACAAATATTAGAAATTGAAAACAATCACCTTAAAAAAGCAAAACAAGGGCAGATGCTCCTGTGTTTTATATTCCTATTTTCAGCACAATCATTTAAATTTTATTTTAATCAAACTCTATGTAAAACCGTTCAAATTTTAAATAGAAAAAAGCTTAATTAAACAAACAAATAAATCTATTTCTTCGTGAATAATTTAAAATAATTTTTACATGCATAAAATGTATTAAATTATTTATTAAATATGCATGGAGCATATGTCATAGAAGATTTTATATTAAATATTGGTCGTAATTTGGAAAAAATATCAGTTTCCATAACCATCCGTATTTTTGAGCTAAGCTTCGTACGTTAAACTAAGGCCAGTTTTCAGGTCTAGTCAAACAGTAGAATGTCAACGTTTTACTTCTAATCATTTGATTCAAGATTTAAATTCTAATAATAAATAAATAAAACATAGCACATTCTCACAGCCCTTCGGGCAATCCTGCAAAAATGAATGGAGCTTGAATAAGATGTAATTAATGGTGGTGGGCATGATAAAATATTTTTGAGCCATGTGATGATACACAAGGCAAAATTGCTTAAGATCGTAAAACTTTTTCCCAATTGTATAGATCCATCGATGTTTCTTTTTTTTATTAAATTTAAAATGTATGTGTATGATTTTTTATATATAATATAAATGCTATAAAAATTTTATTATATTTCTTTTACATGATGTTAACGTGGTATGTAAATATATTTTTTATATCTTTAATTCATTTTTATTTATATAGAGAAATCAATGTTATAAATAAACAAGAGGAGAGAACCTTATGATAAATATTTTCCACAGCACATATATATTATATTCCTTGTAAATTAATAATAAAAAAAAAACCAAAACCATGGACACCTAGCACTGTTTCATCAATGCCAAGCAAAGGCAAACGAAAATTAAACTTGGCTATGGCCATGGACAATTGGGTGGTCTGTGCTGGTGTTTTGCTTCTTTTCATTGCTATGTCCTTAATCTTCTTTTATGTCTTCACCTGCTATCTAGAATTCCATTAGGTTCTAACTAATCTGGTTAAATCGGAACGGCCTATTAAGAAATAAAGCTCTTTCAATAATAATATACTTCATTCATAAAATTTGAACTCAAAACCTTGATTAAGAGGAACAAGCATCGAACCACTTGAACCAACTACCATTGGTCTGTGTCCTTAATCTCTATTATGGATTATGTGCTAGAATAGAAAAAATTGTATTATTAATGTATTGACTTATCGTGTGTAGTATGCTACATCATAACATATGTATTATCCTAATCATATATATAGCATATATGACTATCTAATTTAATTAGTCTCTTAATTATCATAAACCTTGTTTTAACTGTCTTTACTTTTATTATTTAATATCTATTTGTTTTTAAAAGAGTAGTTGCTTTTAGTTGTTATAAAAGTAGTATTTGATTAATTAATATCTATATTTTAATTTAGAGAGAAAGTGTTTGTGATTTTAAAAGAAAATTGCTTTATTTTTTAAATAAAATAGGGTAACTCGTGATTTTGATCAAAACCACTGCTTCTTGTTGTGGGGACAATTTTTTTACTATTTAAAATAACAATTTTTTCACAAATTATTTTAATAAATTACACGCATATATTAAAGATGCTAGTGTTTATGTGACTTAATTTTATTTTATTTTCTATATCAGTAAATATATTAAACATTTTTATTAAGATGGTGTGTGTGTGTATATTTACACTATAAACCTTTAATCTTTAATTTTTATTGTTTGAACTTAAGACTAACCTTAACAAATACACGCACACAATATATATAAATTATTTAATATGAATGAAATAGATTTATTAAAATATTTTAATATATTGCCGTCCTTGTTTATGATCATTTTATATCTCATCAAAACCACAACAATAAAATTTACTCAAACACTAATTAAATATTTTGAATATCTGTAAACTTAGCATATTAATCAATTATCAAACACTATTTTTCACCATTACACGACATAACACCCCACAGCAGTTCAAGCACATCAAATACAACAATTCCAAACAAACCCTACAGGTTAACCCTAATATAATTTTCTGTCTCTCTCTCTAAATAGGAATTTTTCCGAGTGGCAGCACAAGAGTAATTAAAGTAGATGGCAAGATGCATGCCTGCGGCCACGATGCGCATGCTACAATGCTCCTCGGAGCTGCAAGGATCCTGAAACAATTGCAAGGCACATCGCAGGTAAGGTGTGATTTTGTGGTAACTTGTTGATTTATATTAATATTACTAACAACCACGAAATTTAAGAACTATAAATGCAGGGAACCGTCGTGCTTATCCTTCAGCCTGCTGAAGAACAATGCCAAGGTGCAAAATGTTATTATTATCATTAGATTCTATAATGCAGATTAAACATGTTTATAATAAAATCGTAAAGCTTAATGACAAGGAAACAATACTTCTAGCTATTGATGTTCCTCATGTTTTTTTGATGTTCTCTCTTATATATTTTTGGCACTTTCAAACTCTATTTACTCTATTTAGATAGTGTAAAAATAGAAGGAAATTTAGTTAGTAAGTATGAGGATCAAATAACAGTATTTATAGCCAAAGCTTCCATCAAGCTTTAATGGCTACATGTCCCACGTATTTAGTATATCATGGGCAATTACAACTTTAGAGTGGATCACTTTAAGAGCTCATAAATATAAAGGTTACAATATCATGGGCAATTACAACTTTAAAGTGGATCACTTTAATAGCTCATAAATATAAAGATTACAACCTTAGAGTTGATCACTTTAAGAGCTCATAAGTATGAAGGAGAGTTGGAGAGCTTTTTTTTATGAATGGTTATGTGATAAACGGTCAACATGTATATAACATTTCTAATATAATATTTCATCTTAAACCCATCAATAATCTGTTTTAGTAAAAAATACATGAATCATGGCGATAGGTCCTCTGATTGATGAATATTATCTTCCATATATTACTATGTATTTATTTCTTTAAACATTATAATTTATGTGGCAACAAGTTCTTAATAAATAAACTCTATGTTTATTCTTGGTCCAACACAGATGAATTTTTCTCAGAATCAAATTAAGATGCACATCAATATGAGAAAAATATCAGAATAGTTAGGAAAATAACATTGTTCAAACAATGTAAAAAAAATTACATAATGGAACCAAGTCCCATACCCACTACATGATCCTTGAATTTCAACAATGGCATGCCCTTAGTCAAAGGATCAACAATCATTAGTTCAATGATGATGTGCTCCATAACCACTTTCTCTTCTTTAATACGTTCTCTTATGGCTAAATACTTAATGTCGATGTGTTTACTTCGACTTCCACTTTTGTTTTTCTTAGCCATATAAACAGCAGCTGAATCATCGCAAAACATTCTCAATGACCTATAGATAGAATCTATAATTCTAAGCCCAGAAATGAAACTCTTAAGCCATACACCATGTGAAATAGCCTCAAAACAAGAGACAAACTCGGCTTCTATAATGGAAGTGGCAGTCAAATTCTGCTTAGCACTCCTCCATGATACAGCTCCACCGGCCATCAAAAATATGTATCCTGATGTTGATTTACGTGAATCCATACAGCCAGCAAAGTCAGAATCTGAGTAACTAATTACTTCCAGATTGTTTGTTCGTCTATAAATAAGCATATAGTCTTTGGTTCCTTGAAGGTACCTCATCACTTTCTTTGCAGCTATCCAGTGGTCTAAACCTAGCTTACTCTGATATCATCCTAACATTCCCACAACAAATGCAATGTCAGGTCTTGTATAGACTTGAGCATACCTGAGGCTTCCAATAGCAGAAGCATTTATAATGTTCTTCATTTGTTCCCTTTAAAGGTCGTTCTTCGGACATTGATTCAAATTGAACCTATCACCCTTCATAATAGGAGCTACACTTGGAGAACAATCCTTCATCTAAAATCTCTCTAAAACTTTATTAATATAGGTTTCCTAAGACAGACCTAAGATACCTCGAAATCTGTCTCTATGGATTTTAATGCCAATAACATAAAATGTCTCACCCATATCTTTCATATCAGAAGTTTTAGAGAGGAATTGTTTCACCTCATGCAACAAACCCTTATCATTGATTGCTAGCAAAATGTCATCCACATATAAAACAAGAAAATAGATTTTACTCTTACTGACCTTCCGATATATACATTGATCCATAACATTTTCTACAAAACCGAATGAAGAAATTAAATTATGGAATTTTAAATACCATTGGCGGGATGTTTGTTTTAAACCGTATATGGATTTCTTATACTTGTAAACCAATTGCTCACCATCACTAGAGGGGAATCCTTCAGGTTGCTTCATGTAAACCTCTTCCTCTAGATCTCCATTGAGAAATGTCATTTTCACATCTATTTGTTGTAATTCTAAGTCAAAATGGGCTACTAATGCCAAAATAATATGCAAGGAATCTTTCTTAGATATATGAGAGAAAATCTATGTGTAATCGACTCCTTCTTTATGAGTGAATCCTTTAGCAACGAGTCTTGCCTTGTATTTCCCAATGTTGCCAAATGAGTCTTTCTTTGTCTTAAAGACCCATTTATATCCAGTGACTTTTACACCATCAGGCAACTCAACAAGATCCCAAACTCGGTTACTCTTCATAGAATTCATCACTTCCTTCTTAACATTGTACCATAATTCTGTTTCTTTGCAACTCATGGCTTGTGAAAAGGATTCGGGATCATTTTCAGCTCCAATGTTATAGTCAGATTCTTACAAATACACACCATAATCATTAGGAATTGCTGATCTCTTTGGTCTAATAGATCTTCTTAATGTTGTACCATCATATTCTTGATAAGTATGTGGTTTAACTTGTTGTTCAAGTTTTTGGCAACTCTTAAACTACTTGATCTACTTGAATATCGTCAGCAACTTGCGGAACTTCAATGATTGGTTGTTCAACACCAGTTTGTACTTGAGGGGTGCTGTAAACAATAATCAATCTATCACTTAAAGTGGAAGATTGAGATTCTGAATGATCATTCTTAGAAACAATGTTTCTAGTTTGATCGCTCTCACTGATCAAGTCATGTTCAAGAAACTTTGCATTTCTTGATTCCACAATCCTAGTGCTGTGAGATGGACAATGAAATTTGTAACCCTTAGACCTTTTAGCATATCCAATGAAATACCCACTAATGGTCCTTGGGTCCATTTTCTTTTCTTGTGGATTATAAATTCCCACTTCAGACGGACATCCCCAAACACGCATATATCGTAAACTCGGTTTCCAGCCTTTTAGTAATTCAAAAGGTGTTTTGGGAACAACCTTGGTTGGAACTCGATTTAATATGCACACTGTTGTCTTAAGTGCTTCAGCCCACAAGGATTTAGAAAATTTGGAGCTGTTGAGCATACTCTGCACCATATCCAATAATATTCGGTTTCTTCTTCTGTTACACCATTTTAATCCAGTGAACCAGGTATGGTGTATTAGGCAAAATCCCATGTTCTTGAAGAAATTTTGCAAATGGCCCAGGTGGTTGTCCATCCTATTTGTATTTACCATAATATTCTCCACCTCTATCTGATTTCACGATCTTAATTTACTTACCGTATTATTTCTCCACTTTAGCCTTAAAAATCTTAAAAGTATTTAATGCTTCGTTCTTATTATGAAGCATGTAGAGATACATATATCGTGAGTAATCATCTATAAAAGAAATGAAGTATTTCTGACTATGTGAGTCCAAGTCTGGACTACATATATCAGTATGTATGATCTCTAAAATGTCTGAACTCCTAGTGGCACCTTTCTTTGACTTGTTGGTCTGTTTTCCCTTTATGCAATCCACACAATAATTTTCATCAATAATTCCTTTCACTCTGATCTTTTTTTAATGATAATGGTGTTATTTTTCAACATTCATGCATTTACACAACCCAATAAAATGGGGTTATGGAACGTAAACATCGTCATATTTTACAAGTGGCCTACGCTTTAAAATTTTATGCTCATCTTCATACTTAATTTCAGGGGGAGTGCGCCTTTCCTGTAGTGCATATCATCAATCAATTACCTACACTCGTCTTTTCCTTCAAAAATCCATTTGAGCGTCTATACTCAAAACCACCTATATTCCATCATCTTTGTGTGTTTAGATGTTTGGCTTATGCTACCAATGTTCATACTTCACACAAATTTGATTATCGTGTCATAACTTGTATTTTCATAAGATATCTTATTAGCTAAAATGCCTATAAATTGTATAATCTGTCAACAAAAAAAGTCTTCACAAGCAGAGATGTTTTTTTTCATGAAATTTTTTTCCAAATGCATCTGCCAAACCTATATCTTCTTCTGGCCCTTTTTTAATTCATTCCCAAGGCACGGCCCCTCTTCCAATACATGATCTAGCACCATCTCCTCTCAATCTCTTAGCCTTGCCCTCTTTTTCTTCCCAATCCATTGTATCAAAACTCATTGTCCCCTCCTTTACCGTATCAACACCACCACAATCACCCACACGCTCATTGACTTCTGATCTCCAAGCACCATCTTTTCAGATGATATATTTCAACCCACTCAATCCTCTACTAGACTTTCTTCCTTTACTCTCGCTCGTTTCGTCTACACCACCACCATCACCCGAACCCGAGCCATTTCATCGCTCCAGTAACTCCCATAATCCACTGATGAAATTAAAGGATTATGTGTGCTCTCACATCACACATGCTTGCTCTAATCGATCCACTTCCTTGCTTTCAGGTCCAACTAAAAGTACATGTTATCCCTTGGATAATTATGTTTCATATCATCATTACAAGCTTGCACATCACTCTTTTGTTGCTCAGATTAGTCAAGTTATAGAGCCTAGAACTTATTATGATACCGCTATCCATTCTGAATGGAAAAGGGTGATGCAGTCCAAATTATAGGCTCTCTAGGACAATGGTACCTGGACTTTCACATCCCATTTAGCCGGAAGATGCCTATAGATTATCGGTAGGTCTATAAGATTAACACTACTTTGATGGTTTAATTAAATGATACAAAGCACGATTAGTTGCTATATAATTCACACAATTGAAGGGTGTTTATTATCAAGATACATTCTCTCCCACAACTAAAATTATTCATTATCTCCTTGCTTTGGTCGCAACTCAAGGGTGGTCACTTCACCAATGGATGTTAATAATGTTTTTCTTCACGGTGATCCTCATGAAGAAATTTACATGTCTCCACCGCCAGGTCTTCGAAGATAAGGGGAGGAAAACTTGGTGTGTCGACTTCATAAGTCATTGTATGGTTTGAAGTAAGCATCTCGATAGTGGTTCTCGAAATTCTTAGAAGCTATTCAAGTTACAGGGTGTGTTCAATCTCGAGCCGACTACTCGTTATTCACCAAAAACACAAATCAAGTCCTTCACTTTCCTCTTGATATATGTTGATGATATTTTAATTATTGGAAATGATTATATGAGTATTGTTGCAATTAAGAAATTCATGCATAATCAATTCCTTTTTAAGAATCTTAGTAATTTGAAATATTGTCTTGGCATTAAGGTATCTTCTTCTAAGAATAGGATTTTTATTTTCTAATACAAGTATGCTTTAGAAATCATTGAGGATGCGATATTGTTAGGTGTGACACCCATTGATACTCCTATGAGTGAGGTTTGAAGTTTTCTAACAAAAAGTGATTTACTAGAGGATTCGGGTCGTTATAGGAGGTTGATTGGTAGATTGATATATCTTATTGTCTCAAGGCCGAACATTACATATTCTGTACATGTATTAAACAGGTTTATACATCAGTCTCGTAAGCTTTATATGGAGGCAGCACTTCGTGTTGTGCGTTATCTTAAGAACACACCTGGCCAATGATTGTTCTTCTCCTCAAGCAGTGATTTCAGGTTAAGAGTCTATTGTGATTCAGATTGGGCAGGTTGTCTAATTACTAGAAGGTCTACCATAGGTTATTATGTCAGAAAGTAGTGTCACTCTCTTCAGCTAAAGCAGAATATTGTGCTCTGACAGGTGTTTGTTGTGAGTTAACTTGGTTGAGATATCTTCTCAGAGATTTGGGAATATCCCTTCAAGATCCTGCTTTGTTATGCTATGATAACAAAGTTGCATTGCATATTGCGACAAGCCTAATTTTTCATGAGCAGACCACAGACATTGAAATGGATTGTCATTACATCCGAGATAAGATTCAAGATGGATCCATTGTTACAAGGTTCGTGAATTATGCATATCAATTGGCAGATGTCTTGACTAGAGCTTTGGAAAAAGAAGTCTTTGTTCCTATGATTCGCAATTGGGAGTAGAGGACATCCACACTCCAATTTGAGGGGGAGTGTTAGGAAAATAACCTGACATATCTTCTATATATAAAAAATATTTTATATATAACAATGTTCCTTTTATATTCCTAGATTGTAGTTAGTAGTTAGTATTGATAGATGATGGCTTAATTACTGGAGAAAAAAACATCTAGGGAAAGTCAACCTGCTTTATATATATATATATGAGACTTCACAAAGGGCAAGCAGCTGTACATAGGTGCACTTGTGAGGTAGATTTCACAGGAACAGAACATCCCTCAATTCCTCCAACAGTAAATGATGCAAGGATTTCCGAACATGTTCGGCGAGTTTCAATCGGTATACTAGGAGAAGGAAACCATAAGCTATCTCCAAGCTTCATGGGAAGTGAAGATTTTGCTTTCTATCTTGATAAAATTAATTCCTGGTTCCTTTTTTATTTCTAGGCACGAGAAATGAGAAGATTGGGAGCATATATCAACCACATAGCCCTTCATTTACCATTGATGAGGATGTGTTTCCTATCGGGGCATCAATATATGCGGCATTTGCACATTCATACCTTTCAAATTCAACAAAGATTTTGATTTCTTGAATAAATTTATTTTGTCTATTTGTTTTTAATATATATTTTCCAAATAGGGTTTCATTCATCTTTTTCTCTCATTACAATTTTAATAAAATAAAAATCTCCATTATCTCATCACTTTTTTTTCCGTGAGAAATAAGGCAATATCTATTTCTCGAAATGGTATCCTTTTTCTTAGCTTTGAATAATTGAATCATTGACAGGGGTATGTACTTATTGGTTTAATTTTCTCGTTATTTGTCTTTGATCTTTATTTAATAAATGTTAATGTGGATTCTCGTTCTTCTAGTTCTCAATAAAGATTATTTTACATTGTTTTTTTATCAAGATCGAGGAAAGGGATAAAATTAAATATAAAAGATAAATTTATCTCTAGATATTTATTAAATGAATTTGTATTCTTTTAAAATAAAAGGAACATGAGGATATATATATTCAATGAATAGTAATCAAACGTTATACTATTCTATTTGCCTATTAAAATTAAAAAAAAAATTGAAAGCAAAGATTGTGACAACATAAAATTCGACCTTGCAATCAATTAAAATAAACAGACAACATAAATTAACATCACGAGTTACGACAAACACCAAACCTGTAGCCAAGGTCTAATGAAGGAGGAGTTACTATATATAAATGAAGGCTCACACCCGCTCTCTAACAGCAACAAGGGAAGCAATGAAAGCAAGGGCAATTCCAATCACCGTTGATGGAGACGCGAGGGTGCTTGAGCTTGGCGCTGCGGCCGGGGGCATTTCCATGCCAGGTGTATGAACATGGCCCTCATCAGCAGCAGCAGCAGAAGCCATTACCAGAACAGCGACACAAGCAGCCAACATTGACACTGCCATCCTTGATGAATTCATTCTGCAATATCTGCCTTTAGTCGTCAGAAAGAATGTTGGAGTATTTATCACAAGTGGGTTTGCCAAGGTTTATATATATATAGAGAGAGAGAGAGCCTTGCCTAGTTGACCCCTGATCTGTGCTCGTTATGGTCAAGGATGGTAGCAAATGGCCAGCCTATCGTTCTCAATCGATGTCGTTGAAACCTATGGTTGCAAATTTGTGTTCATAGTTTATACACGAGAGATGTACGACAACGCGTACTCCATTTTCTATGGATGGATATCGATAGTACTTGTCTTTGCTGCCGGCCATACGCTGATTACAAAGCTTAGTTAGAGTTGAGATTAACAAAAATTAAGGGTTGATTCTCTCGGAAAATCAAATAAAATACTACTAACCAAAGGGTCGTTGACATTTTACTAGTAAACAAACTATATCAAAGGTACATTACGTTTTCTTTTTTGATAAAATATTTTTCAAGATTTATGGTTTGGTTCCTCTCTCGTCTTTGATTTTATTGCCCATTTCATTGTTGCTCCTATGATACCAAATATTTTCTTTTGGATTTAAAAAAAAAACTAGAAGTGGGTTTTAAGTTTAAAATCTACTTTGAGGCTTTGAGCCACAGAGCCTCCATTTCAAAGATGGTCCACAGTGGTAAGCACCTTGGAGCCTGGACTCGTGTTTATTTTACTGGGCCGGATGGTTGGCAGAAGCTATAAATTTATCAAGCGGTTAATTTCAAGCGACCTTGTCAAGTGTACTATGGCCTTGTTAATGTGAACGTCAAATTATTTATTGATAGTTGTGGGTTCGAGTTGATAAATTAGGGTTGATGTATGGATTGAGAGAACTTTGGAAATAGTGTCTTCTAGAGATTAGTTATTACAAGTGTCGCAATGTTTCGTGGATTACAGTAGTGAAGGGGCGATTTTGTCATTCACAATAAAGGATTATAAACTGGTTATTAGAAGTAAACTGGTTTTTTTTTTTATGAATTGTGTTTTTCATTATTATATTGATCATAGATACATCAGTCTTTTTATATTTTTTTATATATATAGGGCAATGATTTAAATACTTTTAAAAACAAAAACAAAAAATAAAAACTAGGGTTGAGGGCTTTTAGGTTTTTTACTCTTTGATTACATGTGATGATATTTTTGTATTTTTCCTAATGATTTTTCAATAGTAATCAATTTAAACGAAGAGTATAAAAATAATTTCAAAATAAAAAGCCACGCGCCAATAAGTGAAAAGCAATTGTGCTTTTTGCGTGGCACATGTGGTGTCTTCTAGTGGTCAAAGCCTGCCTCCAATAATGGTATCAGAAGCGTCACAATATCTTCTTTCTAATTGTCAGGCGCGTGTGTACAAAAGAGCTTTGATTGAGCTTTTATTGACTTTTTATTTTCTTTTATTTCCTGTTTTCTCTATTATTGCCTTATATTTTATATTAGCCATTTAAAAAAATTAAATATGTTATATCAATTTGTATTTGTATTAATTTTGCCTATCGTTTTTTAATTGTTATTTGTTTTGTTTTTAATGTCTTTTGAAGTTTTTATTTTTAATTTCATCCCTTTACATTTTATTTTATTTTATTTTGAATCAAATTTAGTTATTTTTCTTTTAATTGATGTTCTTTTTGTTTTTTTATCCCTTTTTTTTATATTATCTTTTAATTCGACCTTTCATTATTTTATTTTATTTTTATACTAGTTTTTATCTTTATTTTTATGATTGATATTTGTTTTGCTTTTTTTTTTTCTGGATGATTGAGAGTTTTGCTCATGATTTCTCGAGTCTGCTTGCTATGGAGTAACTCATTCTCATGACTCAGATCATAGATTTTGAAGATTAGTTTGATTTGACTCTGCTATTTTGTAGGTTCTTCTTTTTAATTGATTTTTTTTATTTTCATCATTTGACATTATGTTACTACCAGGTCTTCAATTTCGTGAGTTTTGTCTTTTTTTTTATGAGGTTATCTCGATCTCATATCACAGATGAGTTTAGTTAACCTGGATTGACTCAGTTTTTATATATTTTTTATTGATTTTTTTTCTTGTCAATTTTATTATTTTATTTAATTATTTCTATACATGAATTATCCAACCTCACAACCAAGATAAAACAACTTCACTTTAACGAAAATAAAACAATGTCGTAAAACATCAATCAAAATTAACCCTTTTAATTCTTAATCCAAGTCTTGGATTGGGTGATCAACTGGGCCGAAGTCTTGGATTGGATCAGCAACTGGCCGGGTTTAATTTCTTTGGTTTAGTTGACAGACTCGAGAAGATAGTGTTAGTTTCAGAGTACCTCTCTCACTCTCTCTCGAATCTCTATAGTTTTGACCTGAGTCGTGTAGCCTTTTAGAACATCCATCCCGGAGACCCGCCGCTTTATCATCATTTAAGGTTAAGCCGTGGCCACCGTATGTATAAGCAGTAAAGACCCCCCTCGCCTTTCCTATGCGCATAATCACCACCACCACCATCATCTAATAAAAATCCCTCACCTATGGGCTTCACTTCGGCTCTTTCTCTATACTCCCTCTCACATCCAAAGGTAAAAAACCATGTTTCTTGTTATTTTTCTCTCGGAGCATAGAAGTAACAATAATAATTGTCAACAGGTTTCAGCTGAGGCGGCCCATTCTCATTCTCATCCGCTAAAGCACAGACTTCAATCCGAGGCGAACCCTTTAACGGTTCGAAGAAGATGTTTGAGGTTTAGGAGTGTGGTTGTGAAGGCGGCTGCTGCTTCTGGACGTGGCCGCAGAGTGTACAGTCAGTCTCAGCCTCCTTTGATTAATGCTCCCGTCAAGCAGGTTGCCTCCTTCATCGTCCCCGCCGGAGTCTTCGTAGCTGTCACTTTCGGTATGCAATTTTTCTTTTTTCTTTTTTTTTTTTAAAAAAGATTCATTGCCTCCAACCCATGATTCAGTTGGTTTATAGATAGAATAGCAGCAGTGTAGAATTTGAAGTAAAATGTTTCGCTAATTTGTGTCTTCAGCTGACAGTTTTGTGGAAATTGGTGGAGAAACTTCTTATGCCGAAGCCAGCAAGGTCTAGTTTATCAGCAGCAGAAAATAAGTCTCCTGAAAAAGGAATGAAATGGTCCTTTGCCCCTGGCACTAATTTACTATCAGGTTTCACTGCCAAAGTCGACAGGGAGTCCAAGCAGAAGCTTAATGAATTTGCCAAGCAACTCAGGGCTTTCAGAAGCGTTGACATGTCCGGTATGTTGCGCCTTTTACTCTTGAGGCTTTCCCAGTGCAATTTCTATTTTTAGCATTTAATAATCTATCCTGGTACCTCATGGGGGGGAGCGGCTTAAGCGCTGCTTATTGATGCAAAAAAGATAAGATACAAATAAAAATACTAAAAATTTCCAAGGAAATGAAATTCGAGAGAAACTAAGTACCTTGTACTAGGATCCAGGTGGCCACTCCCCGCTCTAGTTCTTTCCTAGCAAGTAGACATTTAAATGCAAACCTTTCCATGTCTTTTGCAGGATGTAATTTTGGAGATGAAGGACTATTTTTCCTTGCTGAGAGCTTAGCATACAATCAGGTTAGATTTCTTCAACTAGCTATGTCTGGTCTCTTCATCATTAGAATAGCATTTTTCTATGTCCTAGTCATACATTTTGCAAGTTTGATATTGTTATCTTTATGAATTTTCTAATGTACTGCTTTTCAGATTCTAGAGGAAGTGAGTTTTGCTGCAAATGGAATAACTGCAGAAGGAACAAAAGCCTTTGACCGTGTACTTCAATCAAACATTTCTCTAAAAACTCTCAACATTTCTGGAAATCCTATTGGTGATGAAGGAGCCAAGGTCAGCTCAAGTCTAACCTTTGTTTGAATAACTTTGCAAATAGGAAGAAGGTCATTTGGATACTTGATATATTAGACATTAGAAAAGAATATCTCCTTTTTGGGCATGAAGAAGATTCCAGATTAATATGTGTTTTTGAACTTAGATGAGTTGCTGTGTTGTTATATGGTATGTTCTCCTAAGCTGGACAATTAGATGGAAAGGGTATTTTATTGCAGGCTGCCGCAATATATTGTCATGTTTCTCAGAGTTTGGACATGATATATTTTACTTCACATATTGTTCCAACCAAGCTAGCATACCTTTTCTATGCAGCTACTTAGCAATTACATGTAAAGATTAATAGAAGCCCTAGTTTGTTGAAAATAATGAACTGAAAGTACAACTACTAATAATAGCTTATGGGCACACTCCACCTAAATGCAGTTAAGATTACTATGAACCTAACGTTGGCTTGCTGTGATACCTTAATACCTCTCACTAGAACCAAATCATGGACCATTTGGTTAGTGCATTAGGTTTTAGGACTTTCTCTTATAATTTAAATCCACACACACCAGAATTTTCTTTACATAGAAACCAAGAAAGAGAAGATACATATTGACAGAGAGGTCTCTGGGAAGAGAGGCCTTTGGGTTAGTCTGTATTTGAAGCCGAGTCTATAGTTTTCATTGTGAATTTCCTTTTGCCTTTACTTGTTGATGCAGGCCAGAAGCTGAATTACATGAATCTCTCATTTGATTTTCCTTACTTTTCCAATAAATTAGTAGATCAACTGATTGTCAAAACACATCTGCTAAAGAGACACATTGAAGATGAATGTATAAGGATGACCAACAATCCTGATGGATTTTAATTCTGACTATTCAAGGAAACTCTAAGTACTCGCATCCAACATTGCCTTTCAGATATCGTACCCTATGCAAAGAGTTCCTGTTACCTTTCAATATTTGGTCATACTCCAAAGTAGAATTCAGTTTGACATCAATATAGGCTTCTTGTGGTTTTGAGTAGTTCAAGTGCATTGCTACCTGCACAAAAAAATTAAAAAATTGATCATATTCATGTTCATGAGAATTTCTTCGAAGTTCAGTTTGTACCTTTTCCCTTCCATGGATTTTATATTATTGATGTTAATTCTTACAACCTCGGGTTCATGTGATTGATGATGTTTTCATTTTATTTAATAGAT
Organism: Populus simonii; assembly: GCA_007827005.2. Taxonomy (NCBI): domain Eukaryota; kingdom Viridiplantae; phylum Streptophyta; class Magnoliopsida; order Malpighiales; family Salicaceae; genus Populus; species Populus simonii. Next base: position 5,173,129 of record CM017471.2, on the reverse strand, counting down.
CCTGTGTGAGATATTGGTGGATAATGCTGGTATTGAAAAGCTCCAGCTGAACAGTGCTGATTTAGGTGATGAGGTAAGCATACTATTAGCTTCAAATTAGTATCTGACAACTATGTTCACAAGCATTGAAAATTCACTAGTTATGTGACCCGTGCTCCGTCGTAGGTCATATATTTTTATTTCCTATAAAAAAAATTGTATATGCAGATTTTCTCAACGCATCTCTGTAGTTTACAAAATTTAAGTTCAAATAAATTTTTGTAATCAAATAAATCGAGAACTATATGTATGAATAAATAAATAAAAAGTCATTAACGATACTTAGAAATAAAACTTGAAAAATCGAGAGAGGTGTAGATCAAGATATTTAATCTCGAAAGACGAAACATTTACCCCGTTGTGCTTGGTAAATTTATTTATTAAAATAATTTTTTATTCAAGAAAACAATAATAGAAATAGAGACACAAATTAAATTGATTGAATAAAATAAAAGGAAAAAAAAAAACATCATGCAAGGCTGTATATATTAGGAATATTATCTGAAAAGAAAGTTTTTTATTTTAAAAAATAAAGCTCATTCATACAAAAGATAAAAAAATATAGATGAATCAGAAAAACTCTTCAAATTTAAATGCATAACTAAAAAAATAATCGTAATTTAAAAGAGGGTCTCCAAACAAAATGAAAGAGATAAGGGGTACTAATTTGAATATAAATTAAAAAAAATTAGAGAAAAAACCATAAAAAAATCATTAATTTAAAAAAAAAGAATTGGAAAAAAAAAAGAGCAAAGGCCATGCACTGCTAGGCCTACCTGCTTGGCCCATTTTGTTGGATCCAATGCTTAGGCCTACCTGGCAGGCCTGCACTAATGGGCCATTATTTTTTTTAATTTGCAAGTCGTCCACCCTAATTTTTTTTTTTTTTTAAATCAAACGACATGTTGCTTGCTGAGGTAGACTACGCGTTGTCTGATTTGCTCAAATTCTAGCTACCATGGTGGCTAGGAAATCAAGGCTTTAGTTTTTTTTACTCAAACACCTGTTTTTCAACCCCTTTTTGACTCAAAACACCTCTAAAACAATGTAGGAATCGTGATAAATCTATCTATAGCCTTAAAAAATCCAAAACACCGCCTCAAAAACCAAAATCAACTCGAAATAAAATATTAACCTGAGCTCATATGTGTTTTTTCACGAACTTTAAAGGTAAAAAAACACCTAATATAAACTCTTCTCATCAAATGGAACCATTTGATACAAATATCGTCTGTTTTGGTGATCTAAATCGGTGTCAACGACACTTTTCTCTTTCTACTGTCGGAATCTGGTATTGAATTGGAAAAAAATAAAAAAAAATGAATTTTTTCACCAAAATTGAATTGGAAAAATATTGAGGTATTGAAATTGTATAATTTGCATGATTCTTAAAATTCAAGGACCAAAGTGCATCTTTTGCGAAACTTATGACACGCCACCCATGTTTGACACCTTTTTCATTTCGGTTCCTCTTCTTTCATTTCCACTCTTTCATAAGAAATTAAAATCAATTGGTTTTCAATTAGAACTAACTCACCGGAAAAAAAATTGTGGACCAAATTGAAAAAAAAAAATCTTGCACGGGCCCATCCACAATAATGTGTGAAATGATGAATAGTGGAGCCTTGCACAGGGAAAAACCCACGCCTTTTACAGTTATACTTAATATGTACAACTGAAGGCATATACTGTGCCATGTGCCTAACTGTCACTTGTTTTATTTGCAGGGTGCAAAGGCTATTGCTGACTTGTTGAAGAAAAGTTCTACCTTGCGTGTGGTTGAACTTAATAACAACATGATTGACTATTCTGTATGCTGTTACCTCAACATGTTCTAAAATCTGGTTTTGATATCTGAAGCTGCTATGTTTACTGTTTTTGGTTATTTTTTTCCTTCTGGAATGCAAGTAGGGATTTACAAGTCTTGCTGGAGCACTTCTTGAGAATAATGCTGTACGAAGTATATATCTCAAGTGAGCGGAAGACCTTAAATTTTGTTATTCAATATTATGCGATATCCTGTTATCCAATCAAATTGTGTGTTTAGCTGGACAAGTTCTTGACAGCTTTAGATATGTATTTCATATTAACTTCTTTCTTTATGTTATTTTGATTGACATTCTATTATTGTTAAGTGGAAATTATGGTGGCGCTTTGGGGGCTAATGCTTTGGCTAAAGGGCTCGAGGGGAACAAGTCTTTACGAGTATGTAAATTTTCTGTATTTTTTTTTTGCAATTCTCTATATTCTACATGGGTGGAGTTGTGCTCCTATATGTTTCATTTTGTGTATGTGGAATATTCTACCTAATAATTACATCTGTAAAACTAAACTAGAATCATCAAAATTACAAGTCATGTTTCATAAGTTGCAAATGTCCAGTACATAGCTCAACAGCCAATTTAATGAGTTACCTATGTTCACTGATTGTTGATGAAGTTCGGTTTGAAAACCTTGACATCAAGAAAGTTTGGATGTGGTTAGTTTCCAATCCATAATTTTAGTTTTTCAGGTTTAATTAATCACAACTTGTTACATTAGAAACAATTGAAGTTGGTTTAGATCAGAGGATCAATTTATTAGCCTCCATGCTGCAATCTTTGGAAAACAGGTTCCCAGTGAATTGAGACTTTGATGATGTAGATGATATTGAGAATTATCTGAGAAACTGTGAAAAAGTCAAGGCATGTAATATGGGATTTACTGTCATTGCTTGTGTTTTTGAAGGGATGGAAAAATATCATCATTCAGTCTTCATAAAGATTTGCTATGTAACAGGCCTGAATCAAATAGTTGAATTAGATATTCCAACTGGATGTGGATTATTCAAATAGAGATTCTTCCCAATAGAAATGGATGAGTTCAGTATTTATTCTTTTTAAATTTTTTTTGCAGACAGCCCTTTTCTCAGTGAAAACGTTACACTTACCACAATGAAAAACAAAAAAAAAGTTACAAGGATGTAGTAATTCTGCAGGTTGAGTGAAACCAGCTTTTGCATTGTATTCTTATCTTTATTTGGTAATATGGGAAGTTCCCTATTGAATACTTATTTTTGTTTGGTTTTGTTAGTTTCTGATGAAATACCAGTGCTATATAGATCTTGCCTTAACATGGAAACGAGATTCATAGCTAGATTATTTTGTTCAGGAACTTCACTTGCAAGGAAATTCTATTGGAGATGAAGGAGTTCGTGCCTTGATGTCAGGTTTATCTTCAACCAAAGGTATACGCATCTAGACATATAACTTATATAATTCGAGTTATCAATTACAATTATCCAAAAAGAAAAAAAAAAAGAAAATCTAAAATATTTTTTCTTCAGCAAAACTTACGCATCTAGACATTGGCAACAACTCAATTAGTGCAAAAGGTGCCTTTCATGTTGCCGAGTATGTCAAAAAGAGCAAGAGCTTATTTTGGTTGAACATGTACATGAATGACATAGGTGATGAGGTAATGAAACAGTGAGAATATCCGCATCTATTATACAGCTTCTTTTCTTCTTTTTTTAATGTAATCGATTTAATGCTGAAATTGCTCTTTAACATTGACTTGCACTATGTTGTTATTTCTTGTAATTTTTTCAGGGTGCTGAAAAGATTGCTGATGCTTTGAAGCAAAACCGTAGTGTAGCAATTATAGACCTGGTAAGATGAGAATGCCTTACTGTAATAATCTCTCATTTGCGTCCATTTATCACTTTTTCAAGAGCTCTTGAATTATTGCTGAGACTACAGGGAGGAAATAACATACACGCCAAGGGAATAAGTGAGATAGCTCAAGTTTTAAAAGATAACACTGTCATCACAACGGTAAGTCCTTTACCATGATTTGATCTTTTTGTTCTTTCAGTTTGGATATGATAACTCTCTCCCCACCCACACCCCCCTTCTCTCAGTTGGAAATCGGTTATAATCCCTTTGGACCAGATGGAATGAAGGTGTTATCAGAAATTCTTAAGTTTCATGGAAATGTGAAAGCACTAAAGCTGGGTTGGTGCCAGGTAGATCCATATACGTTCATAATACTTTGATGTTTTCCAAATTTATAAGCAGCACATTAAGAAACTAAGAATGTGCTTATAAAAGTATAGGTACTGCCAATAGCATGACTCAATCTATATAGTTTATTGAAATTAGGATTAATAACATGACATGTAAATGTATTGCAGATAGGAGCAAAGGGCTCAGAGTACATTGCAGATACTTTGAAATACAACAATACAATTTCGATTCTGGACTTGCGAGGAAATGGGCTCAGAGATGAAGTTTGTCCCTTTAGATTATTTTTTTAAGGGCTTTTGGGCCATTTTGGTCACTCAATTCTATTTACTCAGTTTCCATTTTCCATCAAATTAAAATATGTGCAGGGTGCAGTTTGTCTGGCTCGCAGCTTGAAAGTTGTCAATGAAGTTCTAACCGAGCTTGACTTAGGATTTAATGAAATAAGAGTAATGAATTGTTCTTTTATTGAATCTTTATTTACAAATCAGCAGCATTTTGCCCCGTTTCATATTGATTTTGCATGCAGGATGATGGGGCTTTTGCCATTGCTCAAGCCCTCAAGGCAAATGAAGATGTAAAAATCACCTCTCTAAATCTCGGAAATAACTTCCTTACAAAATTTGGGCAGGTAACCCCCTCACCTTCCTTCAATGTACGTCTGTCATTTTGTTTTTCTGGAGTGTTTTTAATGGAGGAAAACTATTATACCATGCAGAGTGCTCTCACCGATGCAAGGGATCATGTATATGAGATGAATGAAAAGGAAGTGAACATAGTTTTCTAGAAAATCGATCGCCGAACAGGGAAGCAGCTTGTCATCGTATATTAGAACAGGAGCCATTCTTTTTGCTTGTTCTTCTGGCTAGTTTAGGGGATACTTCATATGTGAAGTTCGAATTTTTGAGCTATAGCCAACATCCATGGATCCAACATTTGGAAATTTTGAGGTTGAGAGATCATATGATAATAGAGTCATTGTAACTTTTTCCGACTTACAATTAGTTTACAAGCTTTCTTGTAGCAGTCATCTGCTCATAGTAAATAACTAGCAAGGACGCTCAGTGTTGCCGGACTGTATAATTTGTTGAGAGTTTTTAATAAATTATAATTCAAGCCCATTTTAAATCGATATTATAGTTATATGCATTAAATCTATTTTTTTTTACTCTAATTATAAATTTAATGGTGAAATCTAAATATTATTTAAAAGGGTTTTCATAATTAAAACAAAAAACTTTAAATATGAAAAGAAATTGATGAAAGAAGTTATATAAAATCTTAAATTAAGGGAAGCAGTGGAAAAACATTGAGGAAGGATCGATTAATTCTTAGATTAAAATAAGTTCGAAACTTTTGATATAGTTTTTTATATAAGATAAGGATGGGTGGATCTAAAAGAAATAAATGAGTTAAAAACAAATAAATTGTTAAATAAGCAATTAATACAATTATAAAGATGGGTTTTAAGCTAAAATTAAAAAAGAAAAATCATATTTAGTTTATCTCAAATTTTATTTGAAGGGAACAAAGATTTTCAAGAATCTTATGAAGATCAAAGAAACTAATCAAATAATAATAATAATAATAGGAAAAAAAAATAGAAAACCATTGATTAATTTCTCTTACCGCAAACTAATTAGTAAATACTATTGTGATGATTTGAGTCTTGTAAATTAAAAGATGGTCCAAATGAAGATAAAAACCATGGATTTATTGATGAAACACAATTGACAAAGAAAATATGTTTTTTTTTTTTTCCATAGCTATGATTTTCAATTTATTTTTTTTATAAAAATTTTGAGGAATGCATAAAAAAATATTAACAGTGTTCACCGAAAATTTAACCAGTTAATTTGGTTGACTCGAGTTTTTTTTTTTATTTTTCTAATTGATTTTTTTTCTTTTTAATTTCACCCTTTAATATTAGGTTGATTGAGAATTAAGTCTCATAATTTGTTTTGGTATGCAAACTATAAGATTGTTCCCATCTCATGTCTTGGGTTACGAGTATGACAAGTTAACCTTGGTTGACTTGAGTTATTTTTTGTGTTTTTTTAATCGATTTTTTTTTTCAATTTCATCTTTCAATACCGAGTTAATTGAGAATTGAGCTTCATATATATATATATATATATATATATATATATATATATATATAATTTGTTTTCTATTGTAATTTGTTTTCTATTGTGTTATCATGATCTCATGATTTAGGTGGTGGATTTGATAAGTTAACCTGAGTTAACTGAGATTATTTTTTTAATTGATTTTTTTTCCAGTTTTATCCTTCAATATTAAGTTTATTAAGAATTATATTTCATAATTTATTTTAATTTGTTTTCTATAGGATTATCATGATGATCCCATGACTTAATATATAGATTGACAGGTTAACCTTAATCGATCCAAAATATTTTTGTGTCAATGTTTATTAAAAAATCTATCTTAAATATTGATTTTTAATCAAACTATGTTTATCGGTCATTCAGGTTGCTTTTGAATTGACAAGGCCAACCAAGTTATATTGGATTAATTTCCACATAATTTAGATTTTTTTTCCACTATAAAAAATATTAGTTTAACATAAAAAAATTGATCCAACTTACAGCATAGAGGATACCAATTATCTATTAATATCTATGGCTTAAAGAAGCAAACCATAAAGACTCAATTGTTCAAATTAAAGCTACAAAAATATTTTTAATAAAACTAGATACCACAGATACAAAAATATTTTATGGTGTATTGAGAATAGCCAGTGATATCTTATTAATTACTCCATAAATTTTACTTTGAAAAAAAATACAGATATAATGAGAGAATAAAATTCATGATTTATATATATATAAAAAAAAACTTTGATCTAAGATTTCTCTCTTACTTGTTTATCTTTTTCTTCAAAATAAATTTTAATAAATAACCAATATAATTAGTTTTTAACACAATAAAATTTCTCACGCAAATACACCCGCTGTTATTAAACCCGCAAAAGTATGGAGAAACTTCTTCCTTGGTAGCATTCCAAGCCAAGAACCCTAGATCCATCAACTCCTTGATGCCGTGGCAAAGCATGCCGTTACATGCCCTTAGATTTTCATTTGTCTAGCAAAAATATCATGGTGATGAGATGATTAATTTGTCAATTTGTTCACCAAGTAGATTAAGCCATTAATCTTTCGTGAAATAAAAAAAAATTGATCCATAAATAAGATGAATTAAAAAAATAATGATAAAAAGGATGGAACAAATTAAAATAAAATCTTTTAAGAATAGAGGGACTTGAAAGTACATAAAAACGAATTCTTGGGCAAAGAAAAACATGAAAGAATGAGAGGGGGGCAAGATGTGATTATGGCTGGTGTTACAGCTTCACTCCCCACGGATAGAGCACATCCTAAAAACTTGGCTGAGGAGGGGGGCATCGCAGAAGAACACACCAGCGGGCAGCGGCGGCCCTAAATTTCAAAGGGAAAAGTGTAATTCTAGAGACAATGCAGAGGGTTTTTTTTTTTTGATAGCTGGAATTCCATGTTAAAGAGTTTTAGCTGCTGGGCTTTGGAACCCTTTCCTGTACCAAAGAGGAAAGAAGTTTATCTGCACGGTAAACTTGCTACAGCAAAGCAACAAAGTGCAGAGGCTAGGAAGATTTTGGTATACAATCAATGAACTGATCATGGAAAGGGCTGCTTAAGACAAAGTGAGAGACATAATCAATGTAATTCAACCAAGAATACATTTACATGGGTATTATGATAATTAAAGGTAACTACTTGAAGAAAAACAAACTGATTAGGGTATCTGCTTCTTTCTTATCCAAGTTCCTTACGCATTCGTCAATGCAACAGTTGATTTGTCTATCAATTTGCTAAAACCTGCTAAAATAGCACAATGACAATCAGTTAGAAATTTTATGACAATCAAACTGCACCATACCAGCTGGTACAGGGCTTAATCCATAACAAAGAAATATTCTCAGGTTAAATATAAAATTGGACGGAGGTTTGCTACATCACAAGCTCCTTTGGAGATTTGACCTCTGAAAGCGCCTCAGCAAATGAAAAAGTTTTTTCATAAGAGGATAATAGATTCAACTTTTCCATCCAGGGAAGGACTTCAAGGAAGTCATTTATGATTTAGAGTTGAAACTATTGAGTTTGTTGCTCTTTAATTACCAAGAAAATAACAGGTTGATTTTCCACTTCATCAAGGAAGCTTTTATGGGCATGGTTTGGTTAACCAAGGGCCAGGGCCAGGGCCAGGCAAATTCTTTGCCTTAGCAATTCTCAAATCAATCTCCTTTCCCTGTAAATATAAGAGGATTGGGTATCTTGCATGGTTTTGAATGTTTTCTTCCCGGGTACCAAAATGTAGACCGATTTAGAAATCTCAGTTTGTTCCCTTCCCTTGCGCTAAAATAAAACGGCATTAAACAAATAACCTACCTCTCTTCTTAAGTTTGTTCCTGAAGCTCCTTTTCCGGCTAAAAGCAGTCTCCTGCAGCCATTCAAAAACATGAAATTAGGAAGATGAAAATGCGCAACTGAGAAAAAAATACAGAAATTAATTCAGGCACTAGGACTCCAGCGCTGATTTTTGTTGATTAATCAGTATTCAGTATTCCTCATGGATCAGAATGATGACTTGCACTTAAATCAGCAAATGACCACTAAGTTATTGCAGAGCAGTAGCACAGGGTGTTGCATCCTCATCGCTCAAAAAAGAGGGAGGAGGAGTGAGCAAAGAAAAGATTGTTGCTTTTAACGAAGCACGGGGAATATTAGAATGGTTAAGCTGGTAAACTACTTGAACCAGAAGTGCATGATTCGACAATTACCACAGGCTGACCCAGTTTCTCTGCTTGACGAATAGCATCAACAAGATCCCGGTTGGATTCAGTATACAGGCTAGTGACAAGTCCATGATGACCAGCCCGGGCTGTGCGACCAACTCTATGCAAGAAATCTACAGCAGAGGTGGCAAAGTCCGCCTGGAATGTACCAATTACAACCACAGTTAGCTTCAAATGTATGGCTTATGCACTGTGATTTCAAGCAAATGAAGCTGTAATCTGATTAACTCAATTCAACTAATGCCAAGTCTGATAAATGTAACAGGGTGTTCTATAGGAGAACTAACCACTGGTTAGGCATTAACTTTATCATCTCAAAACTAGAGCAGACACGTCCTAAGAAAAAAGAAATTAAAGGAAAACTCTGGAAAATGATATTTCTCTGTGATAATTATATCTTAAAAATTGCATCATGTTTTCTAATTTTCAATCTTATGGAATATCTCAGTCTCCCTTCCCGTAATCCAAACACCAATAGAACTCCAACGGTTGTGAATTCTTCCATTATAGCTACCTGTTAGTTGCACTACGTGTTTGATACTATCAATGAAATGAGAATATCTCTTGTTTCCATGGGCAGTAGTATGTTTTTGTTAATTTTATGTCTGTGATTGTTTTTTCACTATAGGTTACAATTTTATTTCACTTTTTTTTTTATACCAAACATTGCCAGGATTTCCTGCTACCATGACCGTTTTTTATAAAAAGAAAAGAGAAAATTGATTAAAAAAGGAACAAGTCATAAGCACAATAAGAAGAATGAGAGATCCTCCGCAAAGAAAGAAAATAAAATGATGTGACTTTCCACTGAATATTGACTGAAAAAACTTTTGCAAAGCCACAAAAGTAGAAGTCCTTGATGAGGCTGAGAAAACTATTCAATCCTACGAGTCTTGAAGAGAATAATGAATGTGATCAATATAAAAATGTAAGAAATAGATACAAGAAGTAACAAGTAATTGATTGGAAGAAGAACCTGAATAACATGTGAGACATCCGGAATGTCAACTCCACGTGCAGCAGCATCAGTGCACACAAAAACTCCACCTTTTTCTCGGAAATCAACCAATGTCTTTGCACGTTCCTCCAAAGAGCTGTCCTTATGGTAACGAAAACACTCAATTCCTGCTTTACCCAATATCTTAGCCACTGCTTCAACAGCCTCAACAGTGTTTGCAAAAACCATAGTTCTACTCACACCAGCCCCATAATCTAACATGTCAGATCTAAATCCTTGTTTCACAGCCTCAATGAGTGCATGCAACTGGGTATCAACTGTAACTTCAACCCACTTTCGCTCCAATCTGAAAGGCAAAAGAAACAACAAATCGGTAACAAAATCAACATACTGAAGAGAGCAAATGTGATAAACTACAAATTAATGACGCCACCATGTGTGGCAGGAACATGTTTGAAAAATTGTGCATATACTTAAAATTTAGATTTTCGATTACAGGTTGCCAGCAGGACAGAGCCTCTGAAGCCCCATGCCATTGCAAGAGGAGGTGGCTTGACTAGCATCCTACTTGGAAGCAGCAGGATAAAAACAAGTTTTCCCAAACCCAATTATAGGTAATGCGAGCAAGGCCTATGGAGGAAGCAACAAGCCAACAAGAGTTCAGGGAGATAACTCTGATAGACCAACGAAACCCAACCAACCATGGATGCATATTTCCAACGAGGACAGGGAATATTGGACCAATGAACATGGAACTCGCATAAAAAACCCAGTATTCTGCATGGCAGTGAAAAATTAAGATCCGACTATTTTCAAGTGACCAACCAATATCAGGAAAATGCATATGCAACTCAACATGTCCATAACTGATGCAGGGAATTCCTGAGTTGCAAATTGGTATAATACTTTAGCTATAGATTTATATCATCATTTCTCTCCATGTTAGTTATGCAGGTGTGAGCAGCAATATGAATTCCGAAATAAACTGTTTTACATGCAGTGGATGACAGCAAGTCAGCAATATAACACATGAGTTGCTGGTAGACAAGAAAAATAAACATATGTGAAAGACAACTAGCAAGCACAATTGAACATGGCACCTAGGGTTGTGACAATGAAGATAGGTTCCACTAATCCAATTTGCATCTGGAAACATTCGCTTCAGCATGGCTCCAGCAGTTTTTTTTCCATTGACTGGTAGGGTGGCTGCGACAAAAATGTACTGCTTACTGCGTTCGTAATTTTTTCTCACCCTCCTCCAGTCTTTTCTGTCAATGGACCCAGCCTCAATTTCCTCTTTTATGTCCTCAACTTCAAACTCAGCAACAAAATCCTCATCCTCTTCCAAGACTGATTCTTGTTGGTCTTCTTCATCCTCTTCCAAGACTGATTCTTGTTGGTCTTCTACATCCTCTGAGCTGAAACGCTCTAGAGAATCAGAACCTATTCCCTGAGGAACCTCGACTGCAGATTTATTTGCACGGGACAGCTGCTTCTCATCAAAACGAAGCATGTTTATGAGACGGATAACTTGATTCTGAAATCCCCCACAGAGAAGCATGTCTGCTTCATCAAACACCTAACAATTATCACAGACAGCAAATAAACTAAAAATACAAGGTTCCTCAACCAACTTTGACAAATAGCATGGGTTACGAGGAAAATACCACATATTTTACACCACGAATAAAACTGGACCGGGATTGTTTTTTCGGATCAATATTATTCAGAAGGGCAGCTGGTGTTGATACAATAATATCCGGCTGATTGACTGGCCAGCCCTGCAGTCAAAGCAGCATCATTTCACAATACTCTTAATAATTAAAAGAACCCCGAGAATGAATCTGAAAAAAGTCACAGACATGGAGAACAAAAAAAAAAGCCATGGCACATCTGTGATCAAACAAGAGGAGTTAGGTGATCACTTACTTGTCGGCCACAGACAGCTGCAACTTTAAGAAGTGGGTGGCCATCATCATCACAAAGACCACTAGCCATCCTGACAACTTGGTCACATAGCAACACATTGGGGCAAAGAACAAGAGAAAGCCCAGATGGGGTCGGAGTCAATCCTTGTTGAGAAGCAGAAGCAGATAGCCTGTTGTTAATTAGAGGAACTAAGTAGGAATGTGTTTTACCACTACCAGTCTCCGCTGCAATAACCACATCCTTTCCCGAAAGTATTGATGGTATAGCCGCAGCCTAAGAACCATTTAACGATTATTATTATCTATCATAGAGACATGGTTAACATAAAAGAAAAGAAAAGAAGGAAACGCATAGCTGTTTCAAAGAGACACCTGAACAAGAGAGGGTCTTGAAAAGCCAGTATTGGAGAGAGCTCGAGAGAGCGGATGAGACAAACCAAGAGAAGCCCAGGAAACAGCGTGGTCGGAAAAGAAGGTCTCGGTTGTCTTAGTCTCGGCTGCCTTAGTCTCGGCGACAACAGCAGTGGCGAATCCTCGAATTGCTCTTGGGTTGAGGAAAAACAAGCGGATTCGAAGCGGAGAGGATAGAAATGAAAAGGAGGGCTTTAATTGGGAAAGGGGTTTAGGTTGTCGTGGAGGAAGTGATGATGGAGCAAGTATTTTATACGAGGAATGGAGCATTGAAGCAGGAGAGCGATGATGAAGCATTTTCTTTTATCTTACGAGGATGACTTCGTTTTTGGCTGGAGAAGAAAGGAGGACATGATAGAGGGGATTATGGGGTAGGGTTTTAGCATAAACCCTTTGCTATTGTAATTTATTCTTTATGAATATTTATGATATATTTTATTGGATATAACTAGATTATTTGTCCGCTATGCTAGGTCAAATTAAGTTTTAAGAAAACATTAATAAAAATATTCATGCATCACTTATGTATTTTAAAAAGAAAAAAAAACTAAAATTATGTAGGGATTAATTTAAAATGATGTAGTTAATTAACGAGTTTAAAGATAATCTCATCAATAAAAAAAATAGTTTGTTTATAAAAAGTTTCAAGACAATATTTTTTAAAAAATTTATGTAAGATTAACATGATATGATTCAATCAATTTAACAATTCTAAAAATAACTTAGACAACTAGAAAAAAACATAGTTTGACTAAAAAAAATTCAAGATGATATTTTTTTAAAAAAAATATCAAGACGACAATATATAGGATTAACTCAAGTCAACTCAAATTAATATGTAAAATTTGTAATTGGGGTCATGAAACTGTGATTATCTTATAGAAAGTAAATTAAAAAACATATCAAAGTTCAGTTCTTAATCAACCAAATATTGAAGAATAAAATTAAAAAAATAAATTAAAAAAGGCAAAAAAAAAATAGTCAATCCGGGTTAACTTGCCGAACTTGAGTCATGAGACCTGAATAACTCAATAGAAAGCAAATTAAAATAAATTATGAAGCCTAATTCTCAATCAATTCAATGTTAAAGGAAAAAAATTTAAAAAAATCAATTACAAAAAAGAAAAAAAAACCCCGAGTCAACTAGGTTAACCCATTAAACTAGCATCCGGATCATGAGATTGAGATAACCTCGTAGAAAGCAAAGTAAAATAAACTATGAAGCTTAATCTTCAATAAATTCAATATTAACTAATAAAATTGAAAAAAATAATTAAAATAAATAAAAAAATAAAAAAAAAAATATATATTGTTTGTGATAAGGCAACAATGATTTTCCCTCCTCAATTAGTTTTTGTTAATATAATGTAATGTAATGTGACAGTTTATTGTATTTCTTTATTTGCTTGCAAAACTTTTTATAATGCAATAAATGTTTAGTAAAGTTTCATTTTAATCTCTATGATTTTTCAAATAATTTGCTTCCAGACTCGATTCAAGCTCAGGTTCAAGTTGACAAGATCAATATCAAAATTTTACTATTTAATTTTTTAAATAAAATAATGTTATTTCAAATAAAATAAAATACTGAAACTAAATAATTTAATAAAAAATTAAAAAAAATCATTGAAATTGAACCTCGCTCGGTTTTGCTTGTGGAAAGCAAACCCAGCCGAGTGTTTGATAACTATACGAGGACATCATTGAAGGCAAGAAAGATTGAGAGCTCCATGGCTCAAATTGCTTGAAATGAAGTAGTGGATCAGGAGAACCAACAAGAAGAAGAACCAAAAGTAGCAGACAACTCACAAACTACATTCTGTCAAAGCCATAATCACTATTTCTAGCATGCAAATAGACCAATTCTATTTCTCTTCTTCTCGTTTGGCTTACAATTAATGGATCGCTTCAATTATTATATATAAAGAGAGGAGGAGGAGGAGAAGGAGGATAGCAATGCGAAAAACTAGGGCTGAGTATTTTCAGTTCGGTCCGGTTCTGGATCAAAATAAATAACCAAAACAAAATTTTTATTTTTTTCAAATTTTTGAACCTAACCAAAAAACGGTTTAAACCGACCAGTTTCGGTTCAGTTTTTTCCTTCCAAACCGGTCGGTTCGGTTCGCTAGCTTGAAAATCTAGGAAATGATGCAGTTTCTATACAAGCAGCTCCTAGGTTCCAAAAAAAGGTTTGATTTTAGCAACTCAATCCTTATCAAGAAGACCTATTTCGGTGCTTGTGAGCATCTTTTCATGGAAAGCAGACAGAATGCCATAAATTGAGTTCTTTAACACATCAGCAATAGCACAAGCTTTTGCATATAGAGGATTGCCTTGTTTTTTGCTATTGTCGCAACATCTCTTCTTGTTGTGCTTGGAGTATTCCATTTAATAGCAACTAGCCCCATCAACTTTTGGGGTTACAAGCTTGTCTTATTGCCCATGAAAGCTTTAATAGCAACTGAAAAAGCTCCTTATGAGTGAGTCATAGCTCGTTCGAGTTGAAAATTTAGTGTGTTCAAGTTCGACGAAGAAGAAGAAAAGGTCGAGGAGGAGTCTGCGAGGTTCATCAAGTAGGTGTTTGTGTGTGTGCCTGTAGGGGGGCTTGCTGGTTAAGATCCAGAGAAGGAGAGAAGTAGAGAGCAAAGGGAAGGGCGGTGGCTGGTTTTGTTTTTAGGGAATGTTACTTTAGGTTTAGGGTTAGAAAAAACATTCTATTTATACTTGTTTTTTTTTTAAGTGTTAGCCTGGTTGAACCGGTTCGGTTTGGTTCGGTTCAATCGGTTTCAGACTTTGAAAACCGAACCGAATCGGAACTTTTTTATGATTTTTTAATTGGTTTTTTTCGGTTAGGTTTTCTCGGTTATTTTTTTTGTTTTTCGATTTAATCGGTTTTTTTGCTCACCCCTAGGAATAACACACAGGGTTTTTTTACCAGTTAAGGTTTCAATATCACAAGGCTCTCGCTATCTTCTTCTTCTTCTATTAATTTGTTTGTGAGAAAGAGAGGGGTCTTGGTTTTTAAGTTAGGGTCGAAAAGGGTTATTTATTTTGATTAGTAAAAATAAAGAGAAAAATGAGAAATTTTGATTAGTAAAGGAGTAGATTTTGAAACAAAAAAACTACTAAATAGAGAGTGGTCAATTGTTGGTCAAAGAACTAATTTAATTATTTAAATAATACATGGATTAATTAGTTAGTTTTAGTAAACTACAAGGACTAAGTTTTATAATTAACTCTCATTAATGAAACGGATATGGATAGTCGGGTGCCTTTTGAGAAGTCTTATAAAAAAAATATTATTTTATATGTTTTGATTGTTTTGATATCCTAATGTTAAAAATAATATTTTAATAATTTTCGAGTAAAAAATATATTAAAAGCAATAGCTAACATAATTTTAAACACCCTTTAAAATAATAATAAAAACACCGAGTTTTGTCATGAGAGTTTCCGACAAGCTCCTTTCCACTGTTACAGCGTCCTAGTTCTCCCAAAAATAGTAATCGAATCTAATTTGGGCCAATTTAATTTGATCATGAACCAAATTAAAGGTTTAATTATGTTTAAGAATTAATTTGGGTCAAATTAAAAGATTTAATTAGGTTTAAGGACTTGACTATACTCTTAATGGGTCAAATTAACTTTATTATGGACTTAATTGGTGAAAAATTAAGTTTGGAAACTTAATTTGGACTTAATCAAAAAGATTAGAATTTTAGAGGACCAAATTTAATTTTTGCGAAGTTAATTTGTTGAAATTAGGGATAAAATTGTTAGAAAATCAAAGTTTAAGATTAAGGATCAAATTGAAGAAATTCACAATCAAGAACCTTTCTAAAAAAGACGCTAAACTTCAAGAACTCAATTTGGTTGAAAACATGAATGAAGTTGAAGCAAATTATAAGTTAAGTGGTTAATTAAGGATCAATTTGCATAAATCCAAAACCAATAACCTTTTAAAAAAATACTAAACTTTAAGGACTCAATTTGATTGAAAATAGGGGTGAAGTTTAAGCAAATTGAAAGTTAAATTATCAATTAAGGATTAATTTACATAAATCCAAAATCAATGATCAAAATGAAAAGGCGTTAAACTCATACAGTCATTTTAAGATTTGGTAAGGGTGAAATTGAATTGATTCTTAGAATCAAAATTCTATTGAGGACTTAATTGAATAAATAAGAAGATTGAGGGTTGAAATTGAAATATGAGATTTTTAAACCTAAATTAACCCTAAATGCCAAAACAACATCATTTCATTTTGTCTACGGGTTAGCGTACATGTTTCTTAAAAAACGCACTAATTAGTCGTTTGGTTACAGATTGTTAAAAAATAAAAAAAAATGGGTCCCACCATTTATATACGGCAGAACCTCGATTTTTAGGAAGCAAGGAATTCGTGCTTTTCGCGCACTGTTCATGCTAATTGCATTGTTCACTGAACAATGCAATTAGCATGAATAGTGTAGCATGCTACACTGTTCCGGTCGGACCAGTTCCGGCCGGACCGGGTCTGGTCCAAAGCTCAACATGCATTGAACCGAGTCCGACCTGGTAAAATAAAAAATAAAAATTATTTTTAATTTTTTAATTGTGTTTTATTCAAAACACTAGTGTTTAACATTATTTAATGACACTATATAAATTAGACAGAGATCGCTTGATGACGTAGCATTTGCAGAATTTGATCGCAATTCCAATTTTGGTCCTAATTATATTTTACCTGATGTTGTCGCGCGCTTAAGAAACCAAAAAATGTAGTCCTTGTCAGATATATTTCATACGTGATGAAATTGTAGATAGTTTAATGGAACAATGAAAAATATTTTATATAAAGTATTATTTATTTCATGATATAATAACAATAGTTAAATCTACAATATTTAAATTAAAAACCATAAATATTAATATATATTTTTTAAAATTATTTTATAACCTCAATTTCAAAAGCGTTATTAACCAAACACATTAAACTACTTTTTGTTCAACCTCAATTTCAACCACAGTTTTAACCAAACATACATAAATACCAAATCAACCTCAACTAAAAGCACTTTTTATAAAAACAATTTTTTTCAAACCACAACCACAACAGTTACCACAATATCAAACACACTCAATTGAAATGATACATTTTGATGTTATTTTGACCAAAACAGTGTGTTTTGGATCAAAACAACGTCGTTTTGGTCAACGAAGGTAAAAAAAAATTAAAACATCATTTAACACTATTTATTATCTTCAATCTTTGTACTTGAAAAGCTGTCTGAATGACTATTTTTTAAAGATATTTAATGCCTCATTTCTCCACCAAATAAAACAAACAAGCCATCACTCTCATGGTCAGACATTGTACTACACCCCATCTTAATTCTTGTTGGGTGGTCGTCTTTGTAGGAGTCGCAGCGCCGTCCCAAAGACAATAACTTGATCAGCTTGTGCAATCTAGCTTTAGCAGCTTATGATGTTCACTTTTGGCCAACGATAGGATCTTTTCCATTTCAATTAAGGGTCACGATTCATGCTAGATAAACATCTCATACCTTTTAAATAATGATGAAATCCATTCAGAGGAGGAGGAGAGACCGAAGCATAAACCTACCTCGTGCACCAGCTTTTTTTAAAAAAGAAAGAGAGAAAATAACACAACCACCACTCTTTCTTCTTTTTTTTCATAGACACCAGACAAAACCACCCCTGGTCCAACCCCAACTTCACACTTTCCAACCTCTTCTCACAACTTGATCAGTTTGTGCAACCTAGCTTTAGTAGCTTGTGATGTTTACTTTTGGCCAACGATAGGATCTTTTCCATTTCAATTAAGGGTCACGATTCATGCTAGATAAACATCTCATACCTTTTAAATAATGATGAAATCCATTCAGAGGAGGAGGAGAGACCGAAGCATAAACCTACCTCGTGCACCAGCTTTTTTTAAAAAAGAAAGAGAGAAAATAACACAACCACCACTCTTTCTTCTTTTTTTTCATAGACACCAGACAAAACCACCCCTGGTCCAACCCCAACTTCACACTTTCCAACCTCTTCTCACTGTCTTTCCACCATTTTCCACTTGCACCAACAAAAAATCCAACCCAAATACCATTTTCATCTCATTCCATGATAGCACTGCCATCAATCTAGGCAGCACCACCGTAAGCGGCATAAATTTCAGTCAATAGCTTACCATCAGCAACAACAACCTATTTCCTTTTTGGCCGAGTCATTCAAGACAATAACGTGAACTCCAAAACCAACCATGTCCCACAACAACTACCTCTTCTTCCCTATCATAGCTTCTTCAGCTACAACAACATCCACCGTGAGCTCCACCAGCAAACCACCATGCCAAGTCTAAAGCTCCACTAGCCAACCAATGTCCCCATCCAGCTAGGTAAGCCTCTCCCTGCTCTTTATCTTTTTAGAACGAGTGCTAAACCATGCCAATAACATGAAGAAATAATTCATGTTATTGGCATTTGCTAGCCAACACTAGGTCAGGCTAGTAGTGGCTAAGTAATGGGGTTAGACCTTTGTTTCAGCCCAGCCCAAAAAAAAGTATGTTGGCCCAACAATCGAATTGGGATGGGCATGAGCCTAGCTCGTATGCGCTAATTAGGCCCAAACCCAATATGCCTAGCTCATGTGGTTGGGCCAAGCCCAAACTCATCCATAAGGGCTTGTTTGGCTCACCATGTTTTTCCTTAATCAATAAGCCCATGTTTGGCTCTTAAGGACATGTTTGTAAAACACGCCCTTAAAGAATTTTTAATGCCTGTGATTTTAGGCTAAGGGTGTGTTTGTCTAAGCTTTTTTTCTTTTAGCTATAATTTGTCTATATTTGCATGTTTAACCAACACAACCCCTCAAAATTCAAAAAACAAATTCTGAAAAAATTTAAAGACCATCTTAAAAATATTTGTGAGTCCCTAGCATGATTTTCCAGCACTTTCACCTAATATTGGGTTGTAGACTTACATTATAAGATACAGACCCGATATTAAAAATATTCGGTTTTCTCTGAAATTTCAAAAAAAATCTAAAAAAAAATCAAAAGAAATTCCTCATTTCAAAAATATGTTTTGGTTTCATGTGTACAACCAAATTCTAAAGGTTTTTCATGTATATTTTCTAAAAAGGATAAAATTGTATTTTTATCATGTTTTAAATATACAAAAAAATCCTACAACAATTAGTTTATTATTCAAAATATCAGGATTTAGCTGTAGACTTTAATATTTGAGAGTATAAAATTACACTGTTAAGTATTAAAGATACAAAATAGAAAATAAATGCGATGTTAAAATTAGGGACTTAGAATGATTAGGATTTTATTAGATAAGGTAAAGACTTCCTTACGAACAGAAATCTACCTTAAACCTTAGATGAGACCAACAAATAGAAACATGCCTTAGATTAACAATCAATCAACAATACAACTCACCGTAGGTAGGATGCACTAGGAGTGATGCGTCTTCCCCTTGCCTAATGTGTATCACTAGATCTATGATAAAATCAGAGTTTATTACTCGTGATAAAGTTGTTGAGGAAGCTGAATGGATTTGGTATTTCATAGAGAATATTCCATGTTGTTCAAAATCAATGTCAATTCATTGCGACAGTCAGTCGGCAATTAGAATGGCACAAAGTAGTACGTATAATGATAAGTCTAAAAATATACAACGTAGACATAATAACATTAAATATTTGCTCTCAAATAGAATTATTTTCATTGACTCTGTAAAGTCAAAGAAAAATATTATGGATTTGCTAACCATAGATTTATCGAGGGAGCTTTTATCTATTTAATCGAGGTGAGTGGGCTTAAGCCTTTAAAAGATGAAAGAGTGTAATAATGACAATCATACCTGGTTGATTGGAGATCCCAAGATCTAGGTTCAAATAAAAAACTAAGTGATATAACATTATTGGTAGCATTAGAAAATTATTATTTCTTGCTTATTCCTATGATGAAATAAGTGTTGGCTGCAACGTGATAAATGGTGAGATGAGCTTTTAATGATTTTTATATCTTAGTACACTAAGTGGAGTATAAAAGAATATTCTTAATAAAGATAACTTATATGAGTGAGAAATATGATTGTTTCTTTAAAATTTTTGATAAAATTTGAATTTTTTAAAGCGCTCATGAATCCAAGAGCTGTTCATAGTAAAAAAAAAACACAACAGTAAGAACAAAAAGAAATCTTTAGATAGAGATCTATATGAGTACTATTATCTTAATTTACATAGAAGGGTGAATAATTCAAGATATTACGTTGACTATTTAGCCAAGTAAGTTCGATAGTATTTCACTAAGGAAGGTTCAAAGCCAAAAACTAACTATTCTAATATAGTAATCTATAGAATTAGTATATCTCCATAAATATTTGGGTCATATTTAAACTAGTAAGACAATTTCTATTCATGTAGGGGCTGTTGAAAATTTGTTTTAAATAAATAAATTATAAGTGAATGAAGAATTAATCTTGAAGAATTCTTGGTTTTTTTACTGAAAAAACTCTCTTAGTTTTTTTAAACTTAATTATTGATTTATGAGGTAAAATTAATTTTTTAATATTTTAGCTTTTTAAATTCTCTGAGTTGAATGATGAGTTTTAAAACTTGAAAATTGAAATAGAAATAAAAAATAATCTTCTGCTGGCCGAAAATTCAAATTAGTTTCTTCTAGTGATTCAAAGCTTCTAGAGGAAGAAGACGTCAGGGGTAGAGCCCAGGCCCCCGCGTGGTAACCAGCCTACTAGGTTGCATCTCCTTCCACTTGAGCATTGACGCTACGCTCTTGATGCGCGTGGACAATAATTACCCCGTGGCCTAATCCATCCCTAGTGTCCTTCTCTTGCGTTTCTGCTTTTTGCGCGTGAGCAATAAGCCGTGTATGTGCGCGCGTTGGAGGACGAAAATGCACCTTGTGGCCGATATTGTTTTGGGATATTACTTCCGTTAATTTGACTAATCAACGTAATTTACTATTTCTTCAAGTAAATAAATAAAATCAAATATAATATTTCAGATCCAACCTAGATACGAGATAAGGTTGTAAAGTATAACTCTCAATTTTTTATTTTTTTTAAAAAAATAAAAATAAAATGATAAAAAAATTCAAAACAAAAATTAATGAATTTCTGATTGGTGAACATAAATTTTGATCGGATTAAACTAAATTAATTTATTTCTTTATTTCTTTCACTAACCTATACTGATACAAGCTCTAAACGAGCATTGAATTTATATCAACCCAATAATCCAGTCTGGTTTTTATAACTAGAACTCGAAGGATCATAAATACCCTATAATTTATAAATCTCGGGACTTTCATCATTATTATCAAGGTCCATGGACCTAATCGCACCCTCATTTCTGCCCTAGCAACCTTCCAAGTTAAGAAACAAAGAGCACGGTGTAATTAGCTAGCTAACTACAGCTAGTACAGGAACTGCAAGAAAGACAAGACACAAGTGATCAAATTGACTATTATATTCTGAAAATACCTTTTTAAATTTCTCCCCACCATGTCTGTCTAGAGAAAAATCACAAACGCGGGCACCCCTTCTTCTGGTTTTCCCTTCCATATTTCCTGTTCGCTAATCCTTGAATCTTGAGCTATATACTTTTATCAAGTCTTTCAATAACGAACAGCAATACGAAGTTGTCTCTGGCTGTTTAACAGGCGAGGACAGCACTTTGGATTGCTGATGGAGTTTTTTACCAAGACAAAGGCAATTAAGCTCCGGAGCCACCTTTACAAGTACTTGATCGCGGACTTCGACCAAGAAACTGTTCGTCAAACACGACACGGCATATCACGGAAAGCTGTCATATGGTTTGTGGAGCTGGTCGGTGGAAAAAGCCATGTTATTCGTCTCAGAAACTGCTATGGCAAATACCTCACAGCCTCCGACTTGCCCTTTTTGTTAGGCATGACTGGGAAGAAAATAGTGCAAACGGTGCCTGAAGATATTACAGACAACTGTAAGATGGAGTGGGAGCCTATAACAGACGGGTCTCAGGTTAAATTTAAGAGCTGGTGTGGCAATTTCTTGCGAGCTAACGGGGGGGCGCCGCCGTGGAGAAACGCAGTTACTCACGATGAACCTCCCACTGGCTCAACACAAAAATGGATCTTTTGGGATATTGAGGCAGTACAAGTGCCTGAAAACGACTCCTTGGTGGATTACTTGTCATCTATGTCGAGCTTTTCTACAGTACCCGATGATGTTCTTGTAGCTATATCCGGTGATTATAATAGCCCGGAACGAGCCTCTCAGCTATCGATTGTACCGGCTGCGCGGATTCCGAGATTGACCTTAGCAAAGTCAATGTTTCCAAGATTGTTTTCGTCCCCAAATAATAAGGTATGCTTTTCTTTTCCTTAAACTTGGTAAATTGTTTCTGGTTAATTTGCTAGGCAGCTTGTTGATTATCTTAATTATTTGGAATTTGGTTAGAATTATTGGAGAATTCCGATTTTTTTCCCGATTTTTTTTATTCATCACCACACTAATTCTTTTCCATTGTTTAGATTACGCATAAGAACTTAGTCTATTAAATTAATCTTAAAGTGGATTTTTATGTTTTTTTTTATATATATATAAAAAAAACATATTCCATCCATCTTTATTATCTTCATGTTACGAGTCAACAACGAGCCCTCTCTTCGAAATGAAAAGTTTCATACACTTGTAAACATCTATCATCAAAAGAGGGTAATTTTAAACCTATTTATCAAATTAAAAAAAGGTGTGCCACGTGGTTTCCATTGCATGCCACACTTCATATTTTTTTTAATATAGTAAACAATATAATTATTTTAATAGGATAATAAAAAATATGCAATAAAAAATACGCAGGCGTGTTTCCATTTCAGGACTCGTGTCATATTTTTTTTAATATAATAAAAAATGTAGTTGATTTAATAATATCAGAAGGCTAATAAAATATGTGCAAAAATAAATAAATAAATAAACTAGAAATCATACCCTCTTCTTCTTCGATTCTAGATTTCTAGCACCAGAAACTGTAGCTTCTGTTTCGTCACAGAGAACAATAAAGAATGTATCTCAATAACCTCCTCGGACCCCTTCACGGTCAAGTGAGTTCTTTATGCATATGAAAATGTCAATGTTGAAATGCTTCAGTGCGCCATCACTGGCTAAAAGCCATTTTGTTGAGAATAAAATAAACCTTGGAGACTACAGGGCACTCTCCATTCATTGCAATAAAAAAAATCATGTATTCTATTCTTGAGGGTAGTTTAATTGATTAGATTTTAAATTTATTTTTTAATAGTTACGAGTTTGAATTTTCTCAGAATCACTAAAAGTTTATATTATCGTTAACTTTAAGGTTCATGAAATTAGTCGAAACATGTGTAAGTTAGCTCGAATTATATATTACAAGGGACTAGCTATAATATTAAATATGAATCATCAAAAATAGAAAAATTAACGATAATACATTGTTTACACTGCCCAGGTAAATGCATAAAAAACCCTGTTACAGCTTAAATTTTCATTTAAAAGAAGCTAAAAATGTATGCATGGTTTTAAATTTTTACTTCTTTTTTTATGATGAAGTGAATGAATATACTGAGAGAGGCATTATATTAAAAATAAAAAGAATTATTTAATGTATTTAAAAAATATTTTGGAAATGCAAGGAAAAGCCCCCAAGTACATGTTTGGTCATGTCTGGGCTCCTTAATTTCCATGGTGGCGATTTACTAGGGACACGTCCACGTTAGGTATACGTCTTGACAAAATTGGAAAATGATACCAAAAGGCAATTACAATCTGCACGCACCCTCGTCCAGAAATGGAAATTAAGTGCTTAAACGGAAGAAAATTAGAAGGAAGAACTTAACTATCCAGAAATTAATTAACATCCCACCACTCACATAAAATAAAATAAAATAAAATAAATTGTTTGCTTTTATGAATTAGTTAATTTTTTTTTAAATAAACAACAAGTTTGGATTAAATTGCAGATAAATATAAATTTCTATAGGTCTATTCTCTTTTATTTTATTTTTTTAAACCCGATCCGGATAAAATATTGAAATATTAGATAGTGTTTGAAATTGTAGCGTGATAAATTAAAATAATTTAAAAATATTTATTAAATAAAAAAACAAAACATATTTAATAACATTCGAAAAACTGATTTTTTTTTCAAAACGCCTGAAATCAGTCGGCAGGGGGCATTCTGTTGATCATAACGTTTAATTTAATGGAATATTTTTAATACTTAAGCAACATCTTTCTGGTACGCAAAGAAGGAAGCTTCAGGTGAAACGCCAATCTCGGGGAGGGAAGACAGATGTCTGTCCCCTCCCTCGCTCAATATTAAATAATAAGAGTTAATTTTAAATCCTGTGGATAACTGCCACGTAATTGCCGCTTCCGAATTACGGCAAGTCATTTCAACACCCTTTCCTTAAGTTTCCACTCGTGTGACAGATCGAAGACAAGACAAGAAAAACCAAACGAAACCGAAGCAAAGTAGGAGCTCAGCACAAAACATCACTGAACTTCTCTCATGTCCTCAAACTTTACCTACGACTAACTGTTAATTGATATATTTCACAGACCAAATCCAACCACTTCCGGTCAGGGATGGATTTCTTCCTCAATGCCAAAACTGTCCGTCTCCGCAGCCACCACGACAAGTACCTCCTCGCGGAGGAAGATGACGAGTCCGTAACCCAAGACCGAAATGGATCCTCCAAGACAGCCAGATGGACTGTCGAACCCGTACCTGGATCCGACTCCATTATCCGCCTCAAGTCCTGCAATGGTAAATACCTCACTGCCTCTAACGAGCCTTTTCTTTTGGGCATGACTGGTCGTAAGGTCCTTCAGACTGTACCCAGACGATTTGACTCGTCCGTCGAGTGGGAACCCGTGAGAGAAGGGGGCCAGGTGAAGCTCAAGACCCGGTATGGGAACTTCTTGAGAGCCAATGGGGGCTTGCCACCTTGGAGAAACTCGGTTACTCATGACATTCCTCATAGGAGTGCTACACAAGATTGGATCCTTTGGGATGTTGATGTTTTGGAGACTCGGGGGCTTCAGTCTCCTACTGGCCATGCTCATTATCTACAGAAAATTGTTTCTCAGTCTGATTCTCTGGATTCCGATTCCACCTCTCCACCTTCTATCTCTATCAAATCCGGAGATTATTTAAGACAGGAGGTAATTCTGATCTTCTCCTGCTTTTCTTAATGATTTGATTGAAGTCCTGCAATTTCTTTTCTTTCTTGGTTTTTCATCTGCTTAGTGGTAATTTGTTTATGGAATGTTCAGTCGAGTGATTCTAATGCTAGTTCGCCTCGGAAGTCTGACGGGAGGACAATATACTACCATGTGGCTGATGAGAGCGGTGAGGTTGATGATGATGCAACAGAGCGTTGCTCGTTGAATTTTAAGGGAAATGGGGTGGATGGGTTGACACAAAAATTGAAGGAAGATACGGGACTTGAGGATATTGTTGTGTGTACTCGCAGTCCTTTGAATGGAGAGCTTTATCCACTTCGATTGCAGCTTCCTCCAAACAATGCAGATATGCATGTTATTCTAGTTCAGCCATCGTCCAAAGGTGAGCTTATGATGCCTTAAGTTCAATATATTTTGTTTCGTGCTGGTGTTGCTAATGCAAAGCGTAGTTATTGAACTTGTTTGTCATTTTTTAATGTTGTTCTGATATGCACAATTCAATGCTATGTGGGTTATAGATTAACATTGAAATCTCAGCTTATCAGAAATGAATGAGGTGTATTCATTTTATGTGTAGTTGCTGCTGCATTTACCGAGAGTCCTTGCATTTCATGATACATGCTCTGTTTGGTTGCCATCAAAGACAACTCAGTGTGTTTTCTTGCCCAAGTTCTTGGGATTCAGATTTTTGTATGCTTGTATAGAATTGTATGGGTACTAAACATGGTTCCAGAAAGAGTTGTAAGTGAGCATGTTGGATGGATTTGGGGATAAACCTTTTTGTTGTTCTATATCAGATCGGAGGCTAGATGGATTTGAAGTGAAACAAATTGGCCGGATTGTCATTTGGTATTCTGAAAAGCTGGCAATAATATAGTTTTGGATTGAACTAAAATAACATGGGACTTGGAAGGGCTTTGTTTGTGCTGTTCTAGAACATGGGAAGGGGTATGATTTTTTGAACCAGATTATTAAAGAAATGACTGTCAATCGCTTATAAACCAAGATTTAATCGAATATATCTCCATTAGATGGCTCCTTTTAGGATCGAGATTGCTATTATCAAGTGCCTGTTGAACTAGATTATGCATGCAAGTGTCAATGCCTGTTGAACACATTGAACGGTCATGTGGTAGCTATTGCCTTAGAGAAAATGATAAGCTTGTTAAATTTCTGTCACCGATTGTAATCTATGATGTTTTTTGTCCATCTAATCGAACTCTGGTTAACAATGATGCTGTAAATCTTGTTTCTCAAATTTCATTTCTCATTTGCATTTCCGATAGAATTGCCCTTTTGTTGTTGTCTTAGAACTTTTGCATGACTGTTTTCTTTATTTGTATCAGTGGCCAGTGATTTTGCTGAACAAGGAACTCCTCTCTGATATACAATGGACGGGTTGTCACAATTTTTTTATCCGCTTGACTTCTTACGTGCAGTGTAGTGTACATTCTATTTGGACCTCTGAAATATGCTAGTTTTTAAAGCTCTCGGTGATTCAACGGCAACAGGATGCCTATTTCAACAGAGAAAGGAAGCCACGAGCAAAAGTGCTCTTGTTCTTGCTGGGGGCAGATGATCGATGTGGTGCTTGATTAAACCATGCCTCGATAAATAATGCTCCAAAATTTTAGTCTGATTGGAACAACTCTATAGCACAATTTCTTTATAGCTTAATTGAGTGTTTCTATCTTTTCTTATAGAGCTTGTGACTGTCAAAGAATCATTTCCATCTAAAAGAATGTTTCGATGAATAATTGTTACAGCCTATGAAGTGTTAATCTTGGGTTTCTTTTTGTGAAAAGAAGTACGGTGTTAATTGGTACCAGGTTATCTATTTTAGTTGAGAACTGAGATGGAGAGCTTGGATTATTGCTGTAGGGGTGTCCTGCTTTGTACAGAACTTTCAGTCTATATATATCACGCAGATCATTTTTTAATCAGAATCTTATTTTTCAAGCAGTTTGGGTTGAGCCAGTCTCTATTCCTGTTCTCATTCCGTGTAAGAATCATATCAAGTGATGATGTTAGTCAAGATTTTATGCAAGACTTGCTCTTCAAGAGGTATTTTTCATATTTGAGTTCATAGATTTACAATGAGTTTTGTCTTGAAAATATTCTTGGAGCTGATAAGCTGTAATTCTTTGCCGACATGGGATATTGATATTATTATAGCTATAGTTGAGGGGTTTGGGAGTGTGAGAGAGAGCGCGTAGCGGTGTCCATTACATGATTGGCCTCTCAAGAGGTGTTGTGTCATTTCCAAACACATAGCACCATCATTAGTTTTGTCGAGAAAAGATTTTTTTTTTTTGTGAGAGATGAGAACCTAAGTAGACCTTCAATTTCTAATCATCGTCATTATTAAGTATGTTTCAAAGTCATTATTATTTAATGTTTGAAAGGATAATAGTGGTTGTATTTTAAGTAATTATTTGTGTTAAGATGAATGTTAATAATGTTTTTTTATTTTTTAAAAATTATTTTTAACATTAGTACATTAAATCACGGTCCAAAATATAAAAATTATATTAAATTTTAATGAAAAAAAAAAAAAAAAATTCCCATACGGTATACTTGTGAGATTTGAGAATGAGCATTCACCTTGCTTTGCCATGGAGATGATATTGAAGCCTAGATTTGAAGAGATTTGATTGCTGTGGAGTTTGTGTGTCCCTTCTTCTATTTTTCCTTTCAATCTTATACTTGCTCTCTCCTATAACTCAACTTCTGTGAGTGCAACCATTTTGCTTCTGAACACTGAGAGGCTTCTTCCCTGCCCAGGACTTTCCTTACTCTCCATGTTTCACCTTAAATCAAATGACGACAAACTGCCAAGTGGGATTTTGAGATTTAACACTGGAGATTGCCTCTTGCTATGCTAAGCTACGTCTCAGCTAATATGAAGACTTATATATTAAAATAATATTTTTTTATTTTAAAAAAATTATTTTTAATATCAGTGCATCAAAATATAATCTGAAAACATTAAAAAAAAAATATTAATTAAAAAAAATAATTTTTTTCAAAAAATAATTTTAAAATATAAAAACATAGTGTTATATCATCATCAAGACATCAATCTTTCACGGGTGGTTCTTGGTCACTTTGCACTTTCAGCTGCTTGATTTTTAGTGAGCATTTTTCTTTATCTATGGGCCTTTTTCAACATATTTCATCGCTTGCGTGGTTACCCATTTATGAATGGGCCCTTAGATTGCTTGTTGGGCCTAAGTCCAGCTCAATCTGGGCTTAACCACGGCTCCTTGTTTAAGTTCAAGTTCAAATCAAATCGAGTTTGAATGTATGAAATAGTTAGGTTAATGGGTTTTTTCTCTTGGATTCAAAAATAAAATCTACACTGAAATTTAAATACTATAAAAATTAATCTTATAAATATACAGGTCCAAGTGTAAATGATCTAATATAAATCTAATGAGAAGGAAATTAGTCTTTGGATTTTCTAGTTTATATATCATAACTATAGCTATATTGGGTATCATTTCAAAAAAAAAAAATGTAACAAAAGAGTCTAGCCATGAAAAATTAGTTGGCATTATTATTGAACCTCGTCTGGTAAACTAATTTTAAAATCTCTTAATTTAACTTACTGATTAGTTTTTATTTAAAATTAAATCATGTGAAAGTTATATTTGTGTGATTCAATCGGCTTAATTACTATAAAAGCAACTTGTCCTAATAGTAAAAAAAATATAAGGATGAGAATGGAAAAAAAAATGATAAAATTAATAGAAAAAATCTCTCAGCTTAACTCCTTTTCTATCTCGGTTTTTTAATTATAAATAGTGTTGGAGTTGCTCCAACATAACATAATTGACTTTACTATTTTAAAGGCAACTCAATTAACATGTAAAAAAATCTTGAGGTAAAAATTTGAGAAAAAAATAAAATTAATAGGAAAAAACTATCGACCTAACTCCTCGTCTAATCCAAATTAAAAATTGAAACACATGAAAATTGTTATAATATAATCCAGTCAATGTGATCAGATTAACAATAACACAATGGACTCTTAAAAATATACAAGGATGACTAAGAGGAAAAAAATGATGAAATTAAAAGATGAAAAAGAAAAGAAATTAAAAAAAAAAAAAGTAGGGTGAATTGGAAGAAAAAAAGAGAGAAGCATTCCAAATCTTTTAGAAGAGAAAGGTAATGAATTTTTGGTTGGCAATGTATTTTTTCAGTGTTTTACTTTTTAGTCCTCTAACACTTAATTTGATATTTTCACCATAATTCTAAATCTTCTTTTATTTAATTAGTCCATAAAAAGGATGTAATTAAAAAAAAAACGAGGTTAGAAAAAAAATAATTCATGGAAGGATGTAATTAAAAGGTTAAAAAAAGAGTAGAAAACTTAAAGAATAAGATAAGCTCCACTGCCCACCCACTCTCCCCAGTAGTTTTAGGACCAGCAGGGCAATACCTAATTTTGATAAGCACACGTGGCATTAAAAAGTCAATACACACATGACGCGTAATACATGATTCTGATAAAGCTGACATGTCATTAAAAAAGTCAACATACACATTACTCCCGCGTCAGCAGCAGTCCAGCTTTCTCCCATGACTCGATTGCACGTTCTCTCTCTCTCTCTCTCTACCTTATTCTTTTGGTCAGTCGTCGTCACCAAACACCTTTCTTCAGCCATGATGCTCTTATTTTCATAAAGTGCTTTTAATTGTCAGGCCACATGCGGTTCGATCCGGTTCTCTAAAAGTTTCAGATTTTTTTTTTATATATCGAATCAATATTTTTTAATAATTCTTAATAATTTTAGCTTGATAATATTAAGAATTAAAATATTATTTTAAAATATTTTTAATTAAAAAATATTTTTATAAAAATACCTTACACTGTATTTATCAAAACACCAAGTGTGTGTTTGGTATAAAATTTTTAATTTTTAAAAAAATATATTAAAATAATTTATTTAATATCATTATATTAAAATGATTAGAAAATATTAATTTAATATTTTTCTAAAATAAATATACTTGAAGAATTCTAAAAATAAAAATCTACCACCACTCACAGCTAATTTTTTATTTTTTAAAAATCTACCCCCACTTCCAACTAATTTTTAAATAATTTTGATTTAAAAATATATTGAGATAATATTTTTATTATTTTTTAAAATTTATTTATATTTTAATACATTAAAATAATTTAAAATTTTTAAAAAATATAATTTAAATTTTTTAAAAAAAAACAGGTGGTTATTACTCCCTTATTTGGTATTGTGTTACAAACAGGAATTAGATTTTTTTTAAAAAATATTTTTAAATTAAAAATATTTTTTTAGATTATTTTAATATATTCATATAAAAATAATTTTTAAAAAATAAAAAATATTATATTAATATATTTTTAAATAAAAAATATTTTTAAAAATACCGATTGGACAGCCACGACAGTTAAAAAAAAAAAGAAAAAAAAAAGTAAAAGAGAATATTAAGTAAGGTTGTCCTTCCATATACTTGGTCGGTTACAGATTTTTCTTTGCCTCAAAGCTGTCACACCAACATCACATCGCATTCGCCTATTTAAAAATCGAATAGTGTAAACTATGATATAGTCCCTCACTTCTTACAAATATAATTAACCGATCCCTTTACCCCATGTCGACTCCCTATGTTCTCTATGGCAGTGTGATCGTTTTCTTCGTTTCCTTAAATATCCTTTATTCTTGTCAAAATATTACAATATCATTTATTATAAACATAATTATAAAATATAATCTGGCTCTCAACTCGGAAATTAAAACCTGTTTTTTATTAAATTTTATTTTAAACTAATATTTTTTTATTAAAACAATATCATTGCGTCACCGGCCCACTCAACCCACGACTTCAGCATTCAAAAGGAGGATTTAGGAAAAAGAAAATATTCCAGGGACTGACTTCTTATTTCTAGAACAAGAAGGGATTAATTCACAGAGTTATAATAAAAGCAGGGACTGAGTGATATATATTACTCTTCAAAATATCCATCGGATCGCGTTAACAGCACTCTAATCCTCCTGCTGGTTCGCACACCCCGCCGACCGCCGGTTTTCTAGTCCAAGTAAGAAAAAAAAAAAGGAAAAACCCCCACAAACACGGGAGGAGCCATACACCCTGTGTCTTTTGGTCTAGTCTCTTCCTCTCCCTCTCTGCATTTGATTTTGCTGTTCGAATAAGAAAGAAAGAAGAAATGGGTTTTGATTACTACAACGTACTGAAACTGAACCGCAACGCAACGGAAGAAGACATGAAAAAGGCTTACAAGAGACTGGCAATGAAATGGCATCCAGACAAGAACCCTGTAAACAAGAAAGAGGCAGAAGCCAAATTCAAGCTTATCTCCGAAGCTTACGATGTCCTATCAGACCCTAACAAGCGTCAGATCTATGATATCTACGGTGAAGAAGGCCTCAAGTCTTTTGATCAAGCCCCCCCTCCCAATACCAACGTCGGCGCTTCTTTCAAGTTCAATCCGCGTGACGCCGATGATATTTTCTCCGAATTCTTCGGAAGCGGCGGATCCGGTGGTGTTGGCAAGGGTTATTTTAGGAATAATAATCATAATAGTTATGGGGCCGAGGTTAACAGGAAAGCGGCGCCCGTTGAGAGCAAGTTGCTTTGCACTTTGGAGGAGCTTTATAAAGGTACCCGAAGAAAGATGAGGATTTCCCGTTCTGTTCCTGATGACTTCGGGTTAGCCCCTCCCTTGCTTTTCTTTTCTTTTCTTTTCTGTAGTTTTTCCGCTTTTATATTTATTTATCTCTCGTTAATCTATGCTTTTTTTTATTTCTATTTTCACTTTAGTTAATTTTATAGAAGAAAAAAATATGATCTTGGGAAATGGCGTAAAGGGAACCCAATTAGTATTGTGATGGAGACTTGTATTTTTTTTTCCCTCTATTATGAGAAGAAAAAAAAAGGCCCTCATTCGTTGGTTGCTGATAAATTTAGCTATGAGGATATACCGAGGATGAGAGAATATTGAGAATCAGTGTATTGATAAATGAATACCTATTTGCGAGGTTTTCAATAGGATAGCTTGGATGAAAATGCAGCAGAGATCAAGTAATTTTGGGGGATAAAATAGCTAAATTGTACGAACCTCCAAAACGTGGATTCATCCATTAGTCCTGTTGATGACAGCCCCATAGGTTGGCTGTTCTTGAGCAGTGCTATGCAAGATTGAAATTCTGAATTGGATGGATTGTTGTTGGTTTATGTTAATCAGAGAAATCTGTTCTTTAAGGCTTTGAGTGAGTCATTCAGGGTTGATATGCAAAAGGTTAAATTTCAGTTTCTGTGGCACTTAGGTTAAATGATGTCGCTGCCATACACAGCTTTAGACACTATGAAACGAGCTGGAATGGACTGTAGAAGTTTAATATCTTTTCCACGGATGACCCGTCTTGGTTACAGATATTCGAAATGTGTGAACATTGAAGATTTTATGGCGCGCTGATTTCTACCGATTTGTTGTTCTTTTTCCTTCCCCTTTTGATTGCCATTTGCTGTGCTTCTGCTGGTTTGATGTGTTCGTAACTCTCTCTTGCAGGAAGCCGAAAACAATCGAGGAAATCTTAAAGATAGACATCAAACCTGGCTGGAAGAAGGGCACAAAAATCACTTTTCCTGAGAAAGGCAATCAAGAACCTGGTACCATCCCCGCTGATCTTATTTTTGTGGTGGATGAGAAGCCCCATCCTGTTTTCAAGAGGGACGGGAATGATCTGGTGGTCAATCAGAAAATGTCACTACTGGAGGCTCTCACGGGGAAAACCATCGAATTGACAACCTTGGATGGAAGATATCTCACAGTCCCTGTATCGGATATTGTCAAACCGGGTCACGAGGTCCTTATCTCGGATGAAGGAATGCCCGTCTCAAAAGAGCCCACCAAGAGAGGAAACCTTCGAATCAAGTTTGATATCACATTTCCATCAAGACTTACTGCGGAACAGAAATCTGACCTCAAGAAAGCACTATCTGACAATTAATTCAGAGTTCAAAATCTGGGCTGTCACTTGTCCATTCAACACCAGCCATCGATTTAAGTTAATTACATCAACACTGATTATCAATTTAAGTCAATTGAATGTAAATACTTTAATTTTTTTGCTCTGTTCTAGAGTAAGATTGTGCATATTAGGAAGAAAGCTTGAAGCTTTTTGTGAATCTCCGCGCTATCATTGGTATAATGTGGCATGGATGAACCTGTAATCCTTGACTATTGGCCAAGCTGCCGCCAGATGACAGGCGCCTTCTGCTCAAAAATTTTGTGCCATGCATGATATCGTTTCTAGTTTCTGGAATTTGTCAAGGCATTCCAATTTCAAGTTTTACAAGTACTACTACTGTTTTCATAATTGACATAATTGGTTGGAATTATCAATTTGGTAAAGCAATCTCTGTTTTTCGCATAGCAATGAAACTGAAGATCATGGGTTCTGGTTGATCCAACTCCATCAAATTGTTAATGAGTTGATTGAGTCAGATAGGTGGTGGGTCAACTGAGTTTCGGGACGACTTGCTATTCCGAGCTTGATTCGCTATTCCGAGCTAGGTTTGATGATTGATGTTTTTATATCATGCTTGAGGCTTTGTTCCACTCCTAACTAGTATCTTCCATGGAGCAAGTGCAATTCTGCATGTCAATTATATTCAACAAGCAACCTTGACTTGTTGATAACAGTGGACGGAGAGAAAATGAGTTTTCTTAAATAAAAATTAACTTGGCATTACAATACATATATTAAATAATAGCAATCAAGAAGAAGAAAAGAAAAAAGGATGGCCTTATTTTTGCCTCAGCAAATTGCTTTTGAGGCCTTGTTTTATTCTTCTCTTCTGCTGGAATATACATTCCAGCAGGGATTCGCCATGGACATGGCATTAATAGTTAAGTATCGTGGCAATCATATCATCCCATGCTTCTCAATCTTGTTCCCAAGCTCACTCTTCTTGACCCCTGCTACCTCGTCAACTATCTTCCCTTTCTTCAAGAGTGAAAATGCTGGCATGGTAGTCACATTGAATTGCTGAGCCACATGCTGTTTCAATGTACATTTTTGTCATGGTTTAATTAAGAAGGCAACAAGCCAAACCAATATATCATCGTGCAGTAGCTAGCTGTGGAAGGATAAGAGTGTTGTTACCTGCAATTCATCAACGTCAATCCTGATGAACACAACGTCTGTGTACTTGGCAGCAAAGTCCTTCATGGTCTGTTCCATGTATCGGCAAGGTCCACACCATGTCGCCGTGAATTCAATCACCAGCTTTAACACCAGAAGAGGAAACCGTAAGAAAATAAATGTTGTGCTATCAATCACATAGATGATAGATAAGATAAATCCTTTTTCCGATTTCTCGTTTCATTTATTTTTTCCACCCAGATTTATGCAAGTCATATAACTTGAGAATGATGTGTTTTTTTATGTTGAAAACACCTCTAGTTAGAAAAAAATTTGAAATTGTGCATGGAAATACCAAACATATAATATTTTTAAAATTAATTTTTAATTTAAAATTCACACTAACGCATCAAAACCATTAAACTTCTAAAAAAATATCAATTTAATATTTTTTAAATAAAATAACGTTTTAAAAAACAGGGAAGGAAAGATTAACGTTTACAATTAGCATGCATTATGTAAGGTACCAGAGGAAATAGAAAAAACAGAAAAGAATGAGATTTTTTACCAATTTGTTGTTTTGCTTGTTGGCCTCGAAATAGGATCTCCATGCGTCTACAGAATGGACATCCACAACCCCAGCAGCTGGCTTTGTGCATGCAAATCCATTGGAGTGATCAAAAATTAAAGAAGCTTGTTTGCACTGTTCTTCCTCGCTGAAGAACTGGCCAACCAAACTCCATAGCTGACTCACGTAGCTAGAATGCTTTACTCCAAATAAAGCACTGTTGCAAATGGAGGAAAGGCTTTGTCTTGAAAGTAGGACTTGGTGGGAGTGCTCTATATAAGGTCCAGAGTGGTGGAAAATTATGTTTCCAGTACAGGGAATCAGATTCTTTGAGGTGACCGGCCATTACAAGGACCGCCGATAGGGCTTAAGAAAGGCTCTAGGAAGTCCCTTCAACTTCATTTCACGTAAATTAACAATTAATTATTGTCCAGAAACTGCGTCTGCGTTGTTGTCCTGTGGAGTGGTATTTTTTTCCGAATCTATGTTCTACTATAGTGGAGGCCATTAAAAGAAAACAAAACATTTAAGTATTTTGGAATCAAACAAAGACCTGAGTAGCTGTAAGCATTTCAACTTCGTAGGATTGGTAAGGTGGTCAAGAAGTTTTGCCTCCTTCGTTGAGTTGCTAGTTTCGAATCTTGATATCAAATATCCAAGAAAATTTATTATCAAAATTGATGCACAGAATGCTAGTTTAAAGGGTCGCCCTTCCTCTTGAATCAACAAAGATTTCAATAAAAAAAATATTCTTGACATGAAAGTTGTCATGATTTGACATTTATAAGGGGGCATATAAAACTCGAGATCAATAAAAAAAAATGATTTGATTTTTAAAATAAATTCAAGATTATATTTTTTTAATATTAAAATGATAATATATTAGATCGATAAAAGTTTCAAGGCTAAACCTTTAAAATCCACGATTTGGGTGATAGACATTATTGGGTTTAAGAACTTTTTTAAAAAGGAACTATTTTTTATTTAATTATATCATAATATAAATAAACACTTGAAAAATCAAGCACAAACTAAATATTGAGAAGTTTATTTAAGACTATAATAACTTTATAGAAAACAAATTGAAATAATTTCTAAAAATAAATTTAGAATCAAACAAATATTAAATAATAAAATTAAAAAAATAAAAAATAAATTGAAATAATTTATAAAAATAAATTTAGAATCAAATAAATATTAAATGATAAAATTAAAATAATAATAATAATAAAAGATTTGCCCTTATGCTTCAAAGCTACGCATCCTAAACCCGACAATTATCATATTATTAGCCATGCAATTTACTCTTTGAAGCAGAGGGGCAAACCTGACCCAAATTCATAAGTGGAAGCCCTTGGTCATAGTTCATGTATATATATATATATATATATATATATATATATATATATATATATATATATATATATATATATATATATATATATATATATATATATAGAGAGAGAGAGAGAGAGAGAGAGAGAGAGAGAGAGAGAGAGGAGAGAGAGAGAGAGAGAGAGGGTGTCGATCGAACAAAAAAATAAAATAAAGTATCTATTAATAGTTTAACATAATAATGGGGTGTCAATTAAAACAAACAAAAATCTCCATCTAAATAACCAAAAATTTAGAGAGTGCTTGTACGGATTCATTAAAAAAAAAAAACCCAAGTAAAATAGAATCCCAATTGCGAGATTTCTTGGACATGTCATTGTAGATGGAGAAGAATACTTTTCCTTTCTACAATTTAAATTTGAATTCTTTTTCTCTCAATTTTAAGAACAAATTTATGCTATTTTTTTCAAGATTCATGGGTAAAGTGAAAAGATTTAGAAGAGAAATGATGAATGACTTACTATACATCCAAAGGGAGGGATGGAAATCATTCCATCCAAATTAAAAGCATTGAAAACTACTATATATATATATATATATATATATATATATATATATATAAATACAATATTTTTTTATTTTTAATATCAGCACATAAAAATGATAAAAAAAACAAAAAAAATAATTTAAAATTAAATAAACTCTCAAAAACACGGCTGAGATGGTTGATTCAAGTTAACCTTAATTTTTTTTGAAAAATTAAAATAATATCATCTTAATCAAAAATATTTTTTTAAAATAATTAATGGGTTAATAACCAGATCTATCAAAGTTAATTCTAAGTTTTTAATTAGGATAACTGGATTTCTTTTCATTTCTATTTCTTCCATAACTCGAATGAATCCAAACCAGAATTGGCAAGGTTTTAGATTTGATTCTTAGGCTAATCCAAGTTTTAAAACCATGGATAATAAAGGAGGGACTAATATGTCAAAGAATTGGCACCGTCCAAATTCCAGAAAAAGAGGGGCCATTTGTGTAATTTACGCTGAAAGAAAGAAAAAAAAGTTGATGGTGTATTTTTAATTAAAAAGAAAGAAAGCGGTGGTGGTGGGGCCAAAAGACAAAAAGAAGGATTACACAGCTGGGAATCAGAAATAAGAGGATTCATTGGTGAATTTATATCTGCGGCTCATATCATCGCACCTTTCTTACGTCCGCCACTTACCTTGCGCCTATATTCTTCCAGCCATAGTGTGTGTGTGTGTGTGTGTGTGTGTGTGTGTGTGTGTGTGTGTGTGTGTGTGTGTGTGTGTATATATTCCCATAGAGAATAATAATAATAATAAAACAACGGTCCACATAATGCAAAGGTGTTTTTGTACACTAATTTGTCGAAAAAACAACGGCTAATATTAACTTGTGAAGCAGTATTAGAGTATGTTTATTTTTCTCGGTGAGAAATAAATACTAAAAAATAAATTAATAAAAAATATTTTTTTATTAACCCTTAAGTAGAAATCTCTAAAAGAAGGGAGAGTATTTTTCTTAGTATTTCCAACTCCTAATATACTATCATTTAATTATTTTAGTTAATGTCGTTGCGAGAAGTAATATTACCATCACAATAACAACAGCTCAACCACTATTTTATCATTATTCTACCGTAACCTTTCAACATCATCGTTGTCATAATAAAAATCACTATCTCAATTCTCACCTATGATTATTAGCACCATCACAATTATTATCATAACAATCATTATTGTACAACAACAATCACTACCATCAATATTATTATTATCACAACCACCACCATAAATATTACCATTATAACCTTTCAATATCAACACTTCCATGATAAAAAAAAAAAAAGTCACCACCTCATCACGAGTAGTCAATACTTTCATAGTTATTATCACAACAATCATTATCATTGTAATCAATGTTATTATTATTACAATCACCACCATAAATATTATCATTATAACTACCATTATAATTATCATTATCATAGTTTTGAAACTCAACCCGGTCATCGACCCGGTCAAGTGACAGGGTCACGGGTCAGATGGGTTGACTCGGGTCAACCCAAAAAAATTGGAAAAATCATACAGATTCTCTAACCAATAAGCTTGATAAGTTAATACCATCATTTTCTTGCAGTTTCTTTGTTGTCATTATCGATTGCCATCGCCGTTCACTGATGGAGAAAAAGTTATGGCAATTGTGATCAAATATATTCAGAGAGAGGTGGAAAGGGCATTTTCATTTGTTGCTTATGTGCTCATGGCAAGGAGCCTATGGTGAATCACGTGCAGCTGTACTTGCTTGGTTGGCAGAGCTCATGAGGTGGACCAGAAGTTGGGACCCTCTTGCTGAAACCAGGCTCTTGTGATTGTGATGGAGAATAAAACCTAAAAAGTGCAAGCTTTTGAGCCCTTGATTAGTTGCCCATTTTGACCCCCTGT
This sequence comes from Populus simonii, assembly GCA_007827005.2. Classification (NCBI taxonomy): domain Eukaryota; kingdom Viridiplantae; phylum Streptophyta; class Magnoliopsida; order Malpighiales; family Salicaceae; genus Populus; species Populus simonii. Next base: position 5,134,166 of record CM017471.2, on the reverse strand, counting down.
TCTCCATCTACGTGCTTCCATGATCAAATTTCTCTGTTCTAATTCTCCTTACATTAGGTGATGACCGACCACTGAGATGCAACTAATTCGTCGAATTGGGGTCGCTGGTTGGAGCGGGTCAATGACCTTGTTTCAATAATTATCACTCAGGCCAAGAATAAAGAAAACAGAGAGTGAAAGAAAAAGATTCAAATCTTTTTTTGCAGAGAAACAACAGTGATAAAGAGTCAAGATGTCTTATGCTCCTCTATTAATTCAAATTGATTTCGTCTTTCATTAATTAGGTTTTCATCTGTCTCCAATCCTGCTTCGTTCTTCTCCAGCGTTTTGGCCCTTTAAAAGGCCAAAACTACGCCGTTTAATGGCTGCTAATATATAAAAAAATAGACCAGGTCTCACTCGGGTTTGACTGGGTGGACCGGGTCCCGGGTCAACCGGGTTCCACCGGGCCAACTCCCAAGCGGGTTTTTACCTCCACCCGGACCGATCCCAGGCCCGGGTCGACCCGTCGGGCCGGTCCGGGTTTTAAAACAGTGATCATTATTATAATTTTCTTCTTTTTCTTCGCTATCACAAACATCATAACTTTTCTTCTCTTATTATTATTTTTAATATATCTAAATAATAAAAAATAAGTCATTTTTAAGGAAAACGTTTTTCCCACAAAAAAAAATGGCAAGAAAAGTCAACGGGACATGAGGGTAACACCTTTTTTAAGAGCGTGTTTGTTTCCGTGGTTGCTTCTGCGTTTTGAAGCAAACCACGGAAACATATCGTTTGGTAAAATGAGAAACGTTGTTTACTGTGCGTAGGACCCACCAGAATTAACGTTTCAAACGCCGGTTCGCCGAAAGCAACATTTATTTGTTTTTCCTTAGCGTTTGTGCAGAGAGAATTAATTCACTCCGCCTGTTCACTTCAAGAAAAGTGTTGCAGCAGCTGCCTTGAAAGATCAAGCAAATCTGCCAGTGAAGTTAGATGAATTTGGCAGAGATATCAACTTACAGAAACGGATGGATATGGAGAAAAGGGCTAAGGCTCGTCAACGTAGGAAAACTCCTTTTGATTCGAAGAGATTATCATGCATGGAGGTGGATAGTTCTGACAAGAAAATTAAGGGAGAATTGAGCACGGATGAGAGTGACAGTGACAGTGAAAAAAATAATGCTTACCAGTCAACCCGTGATTTGTTGCTCCGGACTGCTGAGGAGATCTTCAGTGATGCTTCTTCTAATATTCCCAACTTTCAGTGGTGAAAGAAAGATCTGAAACATGGAAGAAAGAATATTGAAGTGAACAGTGCCCAGTGAATTAATTCACTTGTCACTGTTCACGTTAACAATGTCTTCAATGTGCATTAGACCCGTCTGACGTCTGACCCATTGAAAATATTTTTTTAATTGTGTGTGACTTGAAAAAATATTGTTTAATATTATTCAATAACACTATATAAATTAGAAGTAAATCGTATGATGGCATAGTATTTGCAGAATTTGATCACAATTCCAATTTCATTTTTAATGATATTTTACCTGATTTTGTTGTATGGTTAAAAAACCATGAAAATTGGAATTATTATTGGATGAATTTCATACGTGATGAAATTATATATAAGTTAATGGAACAATAAAAAATATTTGACATAAAGTATTATTTATTTAATAATGTAATAGTTGTACTTAAATTTACAATATTTAAATTAAAAATCATCAAAATTAATATATATCTTTTTTAATTTTTTTATAACCTCAATTTGAAAAGCATTTTTTAACCAAACACATTAAACTACTTTTTGTTCAACCTCAATTTCAACCACAGTTTTAACCAAATATATATTTTTCCAAACTAACCTTAGCTAAAAGTACTTTTTATAAAATAATTTTTTTTAAAACACAACCACAACCGTTACCACAATACTAAACATACGCTAGGACAAAAATTAGAATTTAAACGGAAGACCCATTTGCTTTTTTTTATTATTATTATTAAATACCAAACAGGCCTAATCACTTTTTTTGTTTTCTGGGCCCGAAGCCTAACTTATACATCGTTGGTGGGTAATTATTTTGAGATACACAATTATTATTAATAATTTTGACAAGGGATATAAAATTTCTCAAACGAATTGGTAAATTGGTAATTTGCTAAAGCTAACTTGTACATCGTTGGTGGGTACTTATTTTAGCCCAGGTTACATGCATCCTATAAGGGCATGTGCGTATTAATAACGGTCCAATGATAAATTTATCGTTGTCACCACCTCGGTCAATTCCCACAACCTCATTTTATTTTACAGCCCTTGTTTTATTTAACAAAATTAATAAAATAAAATAATAAAAATTAATACAAGTTTCAAGCTAGAGGATTTTCATTTGAAAATATATACTGAAAAAATAATATAAATTATATTAGATATTTTTTTTATATAAAAAAGAAGAAGATAGCAATGGGGATTGTTGATGGATACCGGATCGCATATTCACTGATCAATCAAAGTGAACGGCGAGAGAAGTAGAGTTAAATAACAATAAACCTTACAGCTCTGGCACATAAACTAAGAAAACCTATCTGCCTGCCTGCCTAACCCAACACCGATCAAGTTCATCAACAAGAAGCCGCTAAAAGTTCGCTAATTAACCCCTTTTTTTGCAAATCAAGTTGAACTTCATTTTCTTAAAAGTTTTCAATAGAAGTTCGCAGGCCGAACTACAAAAAGGAGGGGTGTCCTGGGTGGTGTATTCGTAAACATCAACCTGCATTCTGGACAAGTTTCACATAAAGCAAAAGAAATGTTTTCACCACCAGCCTAAAAAACATGGAACTCGACACCCTACGGACAAGCAACGAGTGTCATCATGAAGCCACCCCAACATCAGCCGGGGCTTCACCTGTAGAACCATTGTTGTTATAAGTGTGCCCACCACCTCTGACACCCCTTCCTTGATTATTATAGTTGTTCCTCTGATAATAGTTTCCAGGCTGATCATAGTGTTGGTTGCGGTCAATCTGGTTGCCACCACCTCCTCTACCACCACTTCGACCACCACGACCATTTGAATAACCCCTGCGACCACCATTGCCGCCGCCGCGACCACCTCTTTGGTTCTGGTAGTTCCTTCGAGAAATGTATTGTTGCTCCTTAGGCTCTGCCTCTCTCTGATTATGATCAACTTCTACATGCTCTACCTCTCTCTGATTATAATATACTTCAACTTCTGTAGATGGGTTGTCTTGCTCTTCTTGATCCGAGACAACTGCTGGGTTTTCAGTCTCTTGTTCATCCTGCAATAAAGAAACCAACCACATTCATTCAAGCAAAAAACACACAGGCGAGGAAGAAGATTATATCATCCCAAGTGCAAGCACCTTCTGAAGTTCCTCAGCAGGACTAGATTGATCATCACCAGTTTCATGTTGGATATTTTCTGTCTCTTGTTCCTAAGAATATAAATGATAATAAAAGTTTTAGAAGTCTTAAGGAAAATATACAAAGCTAGAAAGGAAATGGCCAGAAGAAAATATAAATGATAATTGCTTTCACATTATGGAGAAGAGAACAGAATGGGTATAGATTTCCCCAAAGAAAATAGTTCGCCAACTGACTGACAAAAATCCAATCAAACAATAACAGCATAATCAGGAGAGATGTGGCTTAGTTATGCAAATTTCTACGAATTCAGACACAGCATCAACATTAAACTGATTAAATTTCCAACTGAGAATCAATGAAAGCCTAGAATCATTGCAATTTTGAATTATCAGATCGACAAAAACCAGCACAGTACATACTCCATTGGAATAGAAATAGGTTTAGGAAACAGTCAGAATGAAAGGATGGCTTACAAAAGAGATTATTAGTGAAACAAAATAAAAGGATGATTTAAGAAATTGAAAATCACAGCCAACAATAAATCACATGGTTCAATCTAATTTAACAGGACGGACAGAGTAGCATATTTTGGAAGCAAACAACCATAGCTAACTCGTTTAAATGAAAAAAAAATTACACATAATATGCAGTCAAAAAATAGTTGTTAAACCAAGGACTGAAAACAGGAGCATGTTCTGGTAAAAGCTATTTTTAATTTTAATTTTCAAAAACAAACTAAACTTGCAAGATGGCTTCAAAGATATCACATCTGGAAAGAATGATATGATTTGACTTACAATAAAGGCAGCTTCAAATTGCTGGTATAGATAACAGATCCCTAATTACTTCATAGGATGACGTGTAAAACATGCAACGCCTTATCTTATCATAAAAGGTGGTTTAAAACTTTCATCCTATCCGCTTTTAAGTGTAACATGAACCTCCTGTCCATGTAACTTCATGGAACTCTGCTTCAAACACAATTCACAAATTCTAAAGACATGTAACTACTTAGAACAGATGTGTTACCCTCTCGCCAACATAGAGAATGCCTTTCAAGCAAACCTCCTTAACTACCAGGGTCCTTTGTAAGCCTTCCCTTCTCTGCTCCTCACACAGACTAAAACTGCCTGAACAAAGCATTTCCCATTCTTTTATTTCTACATGGAAAATTCAAGCTTTGAAATGTCTCTCCACACTAGATAATTTGAAAAGTAAAGACTCTAAATCACCTAAGCAAATCGAATGGTTTCTACTAGAACAGAGAAAAGGAATACAGCACTCTTTTGGGTTGAAAAAATCAATTATAAAGTTGAAAAGAGAATAAAATTGAGCAAATCCTTCCAAAGCACCATAAAATCAAAACAAGTGCAAGCGGCTTATGCACAAAATCAATGATTCACAACAACAAAGGATGGTGTAAATACTCCCAATCCCTTTACAAAAAACCAAAATGGGATGCTCGCTTGCTCCCCCCCACCCCAACCCTTCTCCCATGTTAATAGGTTCACTTCTGATATTTAATCAACAAATCTTTAAGCCATGCCCTGTCCTCTATATTCCTAAAAATAGCAACTGCTTTCTTGCCATGAAGCTTCCACTGATTCAGCCCCTTCTCAGGGAAGATCCACAATGGAATGATACCCACAGGGATAAATCCAAAAGCATGCTGATGTTTACAGCTATACTTTAGCCATATCTTAAATAGCAATATAATTCTCAAGTATCCTTGTTGACAAGCAAAACTAGCACACATGTAAGCAACAATTTGACACAGGTTCTTACAGAAATACAATGCACAACCATGTGTGATAATTAACATTGCCCTGTGAATTTTAAACTAGAAAACAAGAGCAGTTTTACAAAGATCTATTTCTATGATGTTTCTAATAGAAGAATTTTATTAAGAGAGGATCGTGAAGGATAAGACATTATCGTGAAGAAACAACTACTGAAATCAGGGACCAATCAGCTAAGGACATTCATCTAAACTTGCCCATCGAAGAACATATCAAAAGCCATGGAGAGTACTTATATACAGAGTAGTAGGCAAGGTAGATGATTGTCTTGAAATAGCATTTCAAGTACAACAAATCACCATTAAGAACGCACACTATCAAAGAATCTAGCCTCCCTTCATCCTCAATAAATAAATTCTCCAAGTTGTTAGTACAAAGCCAGTGCTCTATTAACTAAGAAAATAAACTATTTCACTGAACTATGACAGGGCAAAGCAAATAACATATATATTGTATTCTATAAAATAGAGAAGAGATCAAGTTGTTCGCTTCTGTCAATGAAGAAGTCATCTTGCCAAAATAACATACATACTGTATTCTGTAATGGGGTAGAGCAATTTTGTATTTTTACAATTTCCTTTACACAAACAAATGCAAAGGGGTTACAGTGTCCAAAACCTCCTTCTATGATCTAATTGCCTACTTGTTGAAAATCTGACTGCAAGTTAGCTCTCAATAGCAATTGAATTATTAAAAAGTACTAATATGGCATCAAGCTCTAACATTTTCATTCATCAATGCTGAAACCAACCTTGATAAATATAACAAGAACTTGTTCATATAAAAGTACCCCAAAGAAAAAGAGGATGTTTACCATAGTAGCCCATACGACAGGGATCTTAGTAGTGATTACTTTTCCTTCAAGGATTAGGGTTAGAGCTTCTAAAATATGACTAGCCAAGTAGGAATTTCTATGATTCTTATTTAGCAACCCACGTATAATTAGGATTAGAGGCAACTCAAGCTTGTACTTATACTTATAGCATTTCAATTACAGTATTGAATAAAGTGCAGCCTCTGCTTAAAACATGAATGCGAGAAGTGTGATGCTTTCATTCAAGGAGAGGTTCCTGGAATCTATTAGTGTGAGCCTGTGAGGTTTACCGTCCTCAATCATTTTACCTTCTATTTTGTTTTCACCATGTAATGTCATTTTACCATAAAAATATCAATCATATTCATCACGTCAATTGTCCTCAAATAGCTAGCCCAACCGTGACAAAAAGAAGTCTTAACCCTTGAAAATAACTAAATCTCTACCATCCAAATACAATAAATAAAGTGTATAAGCTAAACTAGAAATTGAAATTACCTATTTAAAAGAAACCTGATACAGTAACGCGCTACAGTAAACTACCAGATTTCAGATGTTACTTTAGATTTGCTCCTACATCACCATGTCATAGTTGGTCATATCCTATAGTGATGATCATGTGACAGAATACTTAAGAAACTAATCATGACAAAAACATTCATCATGTCAAACCACTTTATTCCACTAGGTGATTAATTACTGCCGATGTTTGGGTCCAAAACCACCATTATGAATGCTCTTAGAGTAATAATAATTGATTTCTATGAAAAACACTATATAACTGAGAAGTAAGGGGAAATTGGGGGAGCTCACTATGTCCTTTTCCTCAGTTTTGTTATTGTAGTGACAACAAGAAATTTAGCCCAAATATTGGATAACATGAGATCATTCAAAAACAAGTGGAAACAAAAGGTAGCTCGCATGACTGTAGATATTAATAAACACATCATAAAATCCGAAATCAAACTAATCATAACAGCATTACGATCAAATATCCAAAGCATATTTAACAAGGAAAAAAAAGAAAGTTACAAGTAAATGCTGTTCTATACCTTTGGCTGGTATTGCGCCACAGAGTCTTCGTCCATATGTGCTGAGAAAGGAACTTGGAACGGCACATAATTGCCAGCAGCAGCAGCCATTTCCACTGGAGCTTTAATCTCTGGTGTTGTAGTGAAATAATCAGAAGCCATGATCTTATTGAGCTTCTCCCTCAATTCAGCATCTACGTAAAGAAACAGCATCCCCATAAATTAATAAACAAAAATTATTACGTAAATAATAATTATTTAAAAAAAACAAGAAGAAGAAGAGGGATTACAGACAGGAAACGTTGACGTTCGAATCAATTGGTTGGTCAGAATTAGCCAGCCACAACTTGGCATGCTCCATGCATCGCTGCAAAGCATTCTTATGAGATAAGCTAGAATTGACAGGGCGCGAAATGAGCAAACCACCACCCAGTATAGAAATCATATCCAAATCCCTCTCGCTAAGCAGATCCGTAGCATCATCAGTAACATAATCATAAGTCAAGCAGCAACCTCTTTCATGCGTCCGAGTCAACATGGTGGCAGTGAAATCGTTCTGGGACCTTACATCAAACAAGCACCCAAAATAAAACAAATGCAACAGATCCTCCACCACTCCATTACTTGCTTCCGGAACAACTGTGCTGTCAGATTTAGGGTTGATTCGATGGGCAGCAAGCTCAATTTCTTCGGAGACAGCGACGGAGAGAGGCTGGCGCAGCTTCTCAAGCTCATCAATTGCGGCGGCGACAGAGGGTTTGGAACGGAGGAAGTCCTCTTGTTCTTTGTTAATAGGCTTTCCTTGGGCGATTGACTCTTCCATCTGGACGATTCGGTTTAATTTCTTCTTGAGACCGCGAAGGCGTTTGGTGATCAGGCTAAGGACGGGTCCCTCTGTTATTTCTGAGGTAGAAGCGGCCGCCATTTGCTAATGGATGGAGGGGGGAGATTTTTATATACTTTTTTTGTGAACTAGAAAACACCACCAAGTGGTGGTGGGGGTGGATAAGGGTTCTGCGGAGGTTTTGGAGAGGAAGGCCGGAGGTGGAAATACGAAGCGGCGGGCTGGGATTTGAGAGAGAGAGAGAGGCTAGAAGCGTGGGTTTTAGTTTAGAACTTTAGATGACTGGTTTGGGTAGATGTGGAAGATGTGAGGACTCTTTTTGGATTTTATTTTGTTTTAGTTTTTATAATAATATTTTTATATAAGGAAAAGCAACGAAAAGCAATTTCTTTTAATTTTTTTGAATTGTGGAAACGGAATTTTTTTAAATTGTTTTTTATTTAAAATGTATTAAAATAATATATATTTTTTATTTTAAAAAAATTATTTTTAATATTAAAAAATTTAAAATCTTGAAAAAAAATAATTCCAACAGCATACTCAAACATATAAAGAAAGTGTTTTAAGCTTTTAATTAACAAAAAAATAAATATATTAATAAGTTATTTTTCAGTTTATTTTTCATTATATAACTAAACAATGAAAAGTATTTTTCAACTTATTTTTCATTACACTACCAAACATCAAAAAAATAATTCACTTTACTGGAATTCACTTTTCTAAAATAAAACTACTTTCAACAAACAAACGGGTTTTAAACTGATATCTCTTTTAAAAAACCCACAAGTTTGTATAATGAATCAGTATTATAGTTATTAAACGTTATCCATAATTTAATATGGTAAAAAATTCAGTAGGTTGTAGATCATTCCAGAATAAAATTGTTTTGGAAGAAAATGTTAAAAAAATATAAAAGAAAGTAGTTTTTGAATAAAATTTATTGATATTGACTTAATTAATTCTCACTTTGGTTTGGTTAAATCACTAAATCACATGTTAATCTATATAATTACTCGAGTTTGATTGAATTAATTTTTAAACAAGTTTTAGAACAAATTCATCTTGTTTTACTTGAAAGTAATTAGATAAACATGTTCAGTCAAGCTAGTTTTGATAACTATGATGAAAATTTTTAATCTCTAGGATTTCAAACTAAAGTGGTTTTAATACATTAATTTAAAATCTTGTAACATAATTCTTTATCTAATTCGAGTTTCAAACTAAATCACGTGAGAGTTGACTCAAATTAAATTAATTAATTTCATGAATCAAAATGCAATCTTAACGACTGTTAAAAACATGGTTTAGCTTTTAACAAAACTCCAAGATGAAAAATGTTTTTACTAAAATTATTGAGACAATGACATATTTGATCAATCTCAATCCCTAAACAAACTGTGTCATGAACTTCATTGAATTTAATAATTTGTTTTTTATAAAATATTATTTTTAATTATAAAATAAAAATATATGATTAGAAAATCAAGCACCGATTTAAAAATGAAAACTTACTTGAGACAGTGATGACTCTAAAGAAAGTAAAAAAAAATTGAGTAATATATTTCTCAACCAATTAAATATTGCAGAATAAAATCAAGAAAAAATAATTAACAAACCAAAAACAAAAAAAAAAATCAACCAGGAGGTAAACTCGTCAAACCTATGAACTGGGTAACTCGGGGTAGCATGTCAAACCCGTGAAACGGGTTATGGACTCTAGTGAGATTTGTTTTTCCAAAACTATTTTTTATTTAACTACATGATAAAAAAAAAATATACAATCGCAAAATAAAACACCAACTTAATATTGAGATGTTGTAAAAAATTAAGCAACAAATGAATATCAAAATATTTAATATCGCAACACGAGTAATTTATCTTATTATGTTTAATAAATTTCTCCATCAAAGTAAATGTGTAATAGAAAAACACATAAAATTTGCAATTAAAACCAACACACATAAAATTTATTGAATAAAAACAAAAAATAAATGCAAGGCTACACATATAAAAAAATCTATATAAAATTAAGAAAAAATCACAGATAAATCGTACCTACCTCTTTAAAAATTAAACACATCCAATATCATTAAAAAATAATCACAAACTAATTAAAACATAAACCCAAAATTTATTTGAAAAAAAAATCAACTAGTGCATTTTTTTCAATTTTTTTTTAAATTAGACAAAGCCTAAGCACGTGGGCCTGTATTTTTTAAAAAGTTTAATAGGACGCACAGCGCGTCGTCTGCCCCATTCATCAGGAAACAAAATGACATGTCGTCTATTCATTCCCAGAATCCGGCTAGGCGGCTACTATGGTGGCCGAAAAAACATAATTTTTTATTTTTTTGCCTAGAAACTCATTTTCAACCTGTTTTTTGCCCAAAACACTTAGGAAACCCCCTAAAAACCTTGTTAAACCAATATTTGTTTATGGAAAACGTAAAAAAACAGCCCTAAAAATCAAAATCCACCTGAAAACATAAAAACTTTCCTAGCCAAGATCTGACTTTTTAGGTGTTTTCAATGTAAAAAAAAACATGTAATCTTAACTCCCTTCATTATATAGAACCATTTGACACAAAAAAAAACTATTGTTTTGGTGGTCGAACTCCTCACCAGCGGATACTTTCTCCCTTTGAACTAGAATCAACAACCTCATATCTCTCCTCCAACTAAAAAGGGACTGAAAAATTAGTAAAATGAAGTTTGGTATTAAAATTGAATTTTGTAAAATTCAAGGGACCGATCATCTAATAGCTAAAATAGATGGGGAACTCAAATGAATTTTTGATCGAAATTTTTAATCTGTCACCTATGCTACATGCTTTTTTCACTTCAGTCCCCTTTCTTTCAATTCAACCCTCTTTTATAAAAAAAAAAATGCAATTAAACTCTAATTTGATCTAAAAAATAGTTCAATTGTGAAAAAAAAATAATGATCAAATTAAAAATTATCAAAAATTGCACTATTGTAATTCACATAAAAATATAAGAGGATGAACATTTTTTGTATGAATAGTAAAAATACCATGTTCTAACTTTATGTGTGTATAAAATGTTTCTTGACTACACGAACTTTTAGATAAAAGAAAGCTTTTTATCACATCCTCTTCTTGACTTCATCCATTAATCAATATTATTCCCACTATTTTATTCAAAATGCTTGGAATCCACGTTAAAAATGGCATATGGTGCAAGAACTCGAGAGATTCATGTGGTTCAAGTTGCTAAGTTTTTAGCGAAAGTGGAGCCGACGATTGGAATAAATATTTATAAAATGTTCCATCAACAAAAAAAAAAAAAATATATATATATATATATATATATATATATATATATATAAATGGGATGCATTGGAGATTGATTAATAATGCCAGATGAAGTATGTCTTTAAAAATTAATTATGTTAAATAACTTGGCATTATAGTTTTTAAACCCGATCAGGTAATCAACTCAGTTCAAAACCCGAATCACAAATTTTATCCAGGTCACTAGATTATCATAGGTTGTCCCTAAATATTTTTTTATATATAAAGCAAAACAATATCATTTTTGTTATAAAAAAAATAATCAACGGATTATAATCTAATTTTTTACCGGATCAACTAGATCACCAGGTTAACCCTGGTTTTTAATCAGATCACTAGGGTTTTCAGCTTCTCTTATGTTTTTTTAAACCAGCTCAGGTCAATCCACCAGACTGGATTTTAAAATATGCTTGGCGTGTTTAAATATATGTCACATAAATTCTGAATATTATATTAATAAATATAGTGATTGATTAAAAAGTTAGATGTAATTAGAAAGACAAATACAATTAGTAATATTTAGAGATAAACATAACGTATAAAATGAATAATGTTTTTCTAATAGGAAAAGATGAAATGAACAAATCCTAAATAAAAACAAATCCTAAAACGCACATCTTTCCATAAACATTTAGGACCTATGACTAGTTTAACAAGCGCATGAAAACACTACACTAACAAAGCATTGAGTTATACCATTGGTATAAAATGATAACAGATAAAAAAATTAATTAAAAAAATAATAAAAATTAAAAATTAAAATTAATAAGAACTAAAATTAATATAAAAATCAAATTAAATCAAATTTTGAAAGATAAAATTGAAAAACAAATTCAAAATAAAATATATAACAATAAAAAAAATTGAATATCAAATTTAATATAATTAATACATAACAAGATATTTTTGAATTTTTCATAATTTTAAAAAAGTGTTTTCCAATCAAAATAAAAAAAATATTTTTTTAAAAATCAAATTAAATATTTTTCATTGATAAACTTTTTTAAAAGTAAACAACCACGTGAAATATTAAGAAATGATTTTTAAAAAATCATCTTTCATATAAAACATACAGGCCTGAAATTGCATCTTAATACACAATGTCTATACATCAATAAAGAAAACATGTGAGAAAAATAAGTGTCTGCAGTGCTTTTTACATATCCTAATCCTGTAGTAAGAGAATGAACGAGAGAAAGAAATGGTATGTCTCACTCAATCAATACGTTTACAAGAGAAGAGTCGAAAAGAAAAGGAGGAACACAAAAGCAATCTGCTGAGCGTGCCTCCTTACCTTCTTAGGATTTTGATTATCTTCTCGTGTCCATCGTTGCATGTTTTCTGTGTTTTTATTTGATAATGAGCAGATTATTCTCGCATCCGTTGTTGTTAACAATAGGGCGTAGGGGATCGATCTTCCACTCACCATCAACAACGAACTTGATCTGTACCACAAAGGTAAAGTGCTGAGATACACTGTGTTCAAGGGACCTGATTATGCAAGTTGGCAAAAATGATTTACCTCATATCTGCCCGGATACAGTTTCAGATACAAAGAAAAGATACCCACACTAGACTTTTCCATCCTTCTCTGCAAAATAGAAATTCAAGTTTCACTCTAGTCTGAAATGATCACATCGAGGACATGTTTATTCAAGCGGAGAAATGCGGAAATTTAACAGCATGCCATTGCATTATTTATATGTAAAGCAAACGGCTGACATGCCGAGGCAACAACATATTAAAAAAACAAGTAAAGCAACAGAAATGGAAAGATCAAAATGATCTCTAACAGTAGCTAACACAAAATAAGCAGTCTTGACAGCTTTCAACCCGTAATTCTTAAAAATATGGGAGATAATTGTCCTATTCTAGGAACAGTGTATGATCCCAGAAATATGAAAATATTTCAAACAGTTAGACATAATTTTACTACCAAGAGGTCTCTTTTATTCTTTATTTTGTGCAGGCTGGTGGCAGTGTGGGGTCAAACCTAGAACTGCCAGTGGCATTAGCATGGGTTGGAGCTGAATCTCCTTCTCCCCAGCCCACCCTGCCTAAATTATATCATCACGTGTCCAAACTAGAGGTTGCAACATAATAGAGAAAGGTGGGCAGAACAATCGCAAGGATCAATAAATCTACAAACCAAAATCCATGTATTCGTGGGAAACAACCGTTCCATCAGACCCAACTCTCTCTGGGTAAACTACAGCTTTTGTTATTCAACTAAGCCCAACTAATATGAATAATGCCTGCCTGTGTTGTGCAACATGTTTTGTCCACAAACACAGGGCAGTACAGTGCCAGACAACCAAATAACTACCAAGTCCCAACATCCCATTAGGCTGTAGGCTTTTGATATTACTTCTCTCAATATCAGTAGCAAAGTTATGTAGGATATTTCGCTTTAGTACAAAAATAAATGCAAATGCATTTGATGCTGCAAAACATCTCCTTGCTATATTTTAGATGAGCCAGTACCATTAATTCTAAGTTTCTGATCAATCAATTTAGATGGGATCCAACCTGGGTTGCCCAGCCATCAAACGATCCAGATAGGAGCACCTCTGAGGCAGAACTAGGCCAAACTATACAAGCAGCACGGAGAAGCTGCAAAGCTCTAGAAGCATCATCAATCCTTTTCAGTTTCTCTTCCACAAACTTTTGTGCATCACTGTTTAAATAGAAATATGGCATTAATGATAAAGCAAATTAGAGCCATGTACCATTTATTTTTCTATGTGCCATTAGATGAAGAGAGCTAAGCATACCTTATTGCAAGTGCCATCTTCCCTTCCAGCACTGCCAATTTTGCCCTTATTGACCGTAATTTATCCTGGGCATTCATGATCTCATTTTCCTGGAACTCCCAAGAATCAGAAAGCTTCAGCAAATCACCAGAGGAGCTTCCATTATCCTGGTGAAGAGTATAAAACATGATTTGTAAGAGTTCAAGATATGCTTTGGATAAGGTTCTAAAGAAACTACATGGACGATCAAATCTACCTGAATTGAGAAAACAAAACAAAAATGAAGATTGTTAATCTGCAAGCTTAATTCTTTTTTGTAAGAAATAAAACTTTATTCTAGCAAATGCTCCTTTAAATTAAATCCCAAAAATACAAAAGATGAGAAAGCCTTTTCCAATTTGATGGCCAGAATATGTGATGAACTTCTTTTACATTTAAATTTTGATTGACCAAGTTAACTAATACCCTTGTAGTTCAACTATTTCTTCGACAGCAAGGGGCGAGAGAGAGAGAGAGATTGATGACGAAACAAAATAAATCCCACACAAGTGTTCTCTATTCAGGAAAGAAATGACATAGAGGTGATTTCTATTCAAACTTTATCTCCTTTTCTATTTCATTAAATAGCATGTGGAAGATGCATTGCATGACTTACCAAATAAGGTGCAAACAAACACCAGACAGAATTCATGCACAGGATCAGCTTATATTGACTTATCAATGTGTAACAAACAATAAACAGCTATAAGTTCAGTTCCACATTGACTTCCAGCCTTTTCTTATAAGAAAAAAAAGTATAAAAAGAGAAGGGTTCCAAAATCTAGTTTTAAACAAATTGCATTCAAAGGGGGCATAGTTTAGGTACCACTTTCTGTGATACAGTTTCACCAGTGTTTGACTTCAATGCCTGCAGCACGGAGGAAAGCTCTAACTCCAGATCACGTAGTCGACTTCGTACTTGATTCTGATTAATCCCTCCATCAGAGCAATTCTCTTGACTTCTGCTGACAGTTTCACTAGAGCCCTCCTTTGTGTCAAGTATTTCATCTCCTAAAACATTCTCCTCGCTTCCTGTACGAGTTCTATTAGAGCTAAGTTCTTCAGCTGTACATCGATAAACATACAGAAGTTAGCAGATACAAAATGTAATGCAATCAAACCTCCTGAACATCAGCTCACATAATACCTTCAAATTGCATGTCTGAAAACCCTGCCCTCTTAATGCTCCAAATTCTCCACGTATCTGGATTTAGCGAATTTCCAGAACCATCAGTATTTGAGAAAGATGTGCTATGATCAAGCTCGCCTCCCAAATCATTGATTACACCACTGTTGGGGTTTAATAATCCAGGTATATTGTCAACATTGAGGCCAGCAACTGTCTTTTACAATAGAAAAAAAAAACAGTATGAGTTAGGTTTTGTGAGGAATGTCCAGCTACTAAATCATTTTCATACCAAAAGGCTACATGTATACATGTACTCACATTACGTTTTAAATTATAACTGAAGTGGTGGAGATGATGATATATTTATGACCTAAATGGGATATATTAAAAATTCTATAAATGCACCCACACATCTACAATAGCAAGTAATCCACATATGGCTGAGTTATCAGACATGGAACTTACGAACAATTACAGGTAACTGGTTTAAATTAAAAATTAAAACTTACCTCATTCTTTGTGGTTTTAGGGAGCCAATCATGGTTAATGTCGCTACTTTGGACACGAGTAGTGCTTTCAATCTCTTTCAAAGCAAGCCCTAAATTCATATTCCTTTCTTTCTCTAATCGATACAGTATACCCCCAATCCCATCATCATCCTCAGTCGCTGTTTCTCTGAGAGCACAGAATTGGTGGATCAAAAACTACCCATAATATCTACCAATTGATGAGAAAATGATAACTTAAGAATTTGTGGGAATTTGGCATGGAAATGGCCATTAAAAGTCATGAATATCTGTTAGTTTTCTTTTAATTCTGGATAAGTGGTTTCCCAATTGACAAACTGAAAAGTGGATGAAGAAAAGAATACGGAAGGAAAAAACTAAAAAGAAGAAGATAGAAAAGCATGAATATTTTGCAACGAGCAAACGAAGGGGAAATGAAAAAATTGAGAGCTTTCAACTTCATGTTGCACTCATGCTCATCTAAAAACACTTGACTCTCAATCCACAGAAATAACAATTGAAACTAAAAACAAGAATGTTTAACAAAAATTAGAAGCCTCACAGTGATATACTAGAGGACGAGCAAGAAACCTGAGAGCTTTGTCCTTTATTATACTCTAAGGCCTTATCTTGAATTTCTGCAGTACTGCATTCTTTATTATCCGTTAAAGAAGAATAGCAATCCACTACATCAGCATCATCAGCATTATCATCAAAATCCCAACCCAACGCGAGCCAACCTCCTTCCTTCAAGATAGCGTCAACAAGATCCATTCTTCCAGCATCAATCAACTGTTTCTTGCTGGGAAACATCAGTGGATTTTCTGAATTCTTCATGAACTCCAAAATCTCAGTCTCCAATGCAATATCGCTCCCACAACTTTCCCAATCCCTTCTATTACACCTCCTTACAAACCCACCACCAGAACCCCACCAGCTTCTTTTCAGTTCAAGAAATCCACTCGTCTCCTTCACTGCAAGAAAGCGTAACTCTTGGTTGCTTACTTTTCCTTTTCTGAGAAGATTGTGACTATTAGATGTAGCTTGAAGTTGCATGGAGGGAAGAAAGATCCGAGGGCTCAAATCTACGGAGTAGTTAGGTGCGTGAGTGATTGAGTGGAGCATGGTTCAGGCATTTCGACGAACAATTGGAGCGCGGTTAGATAAAAGAAAGAGAGACTGGTAAGAGAGTGTGTTATAAGAACAAGCAACGAACAATACCTCCTTGAAAGCGGCGCACGCATTCCAGTGAAGTAGGAGAGATAATTATAAACTAGTCCCTGTAGTTTACCGCAATTAATTGATTAATCACTGTATCATAAAAACTAAATCAAATAGTCGTTATAATAACATTTCAAGGAAAATGAAATACCAATAAGAAAAAGGCTAAAGAAAAATAGAAAAAATAAAAGAAACAAAGCAGTCGTCATAATTAAAAAAAGGACGAAAACTGAATCTCCCACACAAAACAGGGGGCAAAATAGAGTTTTTCTATTAATAAAAAAGAAAAAGAAAATAAAGCATGTGTTTGGACAAGTGTAGATTTATTTGGATAGGGTGTGTGGATGAGGTGCAAGCGGCCCTGTGATTGGTGACAAGATCCAGTCTGATCTGTTTTGCTTGTCACAGGAGAAGGAGACAACACTTAACTACTTCCCCCTTCAAACAAAATAACAATAAAATCTTGTCGTAAAATTTGATCTGTTGTCCGACTTAAAATGTGTTTTGTAGTGTAGTATAAAATGTTTTTTATTTTAAAATATATTAAAATAATTATATATATATATTTGATTTAATATAAATATTATAAAAAAATTAAAAAAACATCACATAATGAAACGTACTAAAAATAAAATTACTGAACTTTCAAACATTCTTTTAATTAAAACTCATGTTATTGAATTACTGGATGAAGTTATAAACTCCCTAATCACTTATATTGTCTAAAATATTTTAGGTTTTTTAATACTACAAAAAAAATAATTTATAATGCTTCTAAATACTTATTTAATTTAAAATTCAGGTTATTGAGTTATTGGATGAAGTTACAAACTTGATAATCACTTATTTTACCCAAAATATTATAAGTTTTTTATACATATAAAAAAAATTTTCTTAGAATTAACTCGATTAAATTTCATCATAGTGTAAATCACTTAAATTTAACCACATCAATATTTAAAATAGAATGCTAGGCGCTTGTAAAGCTCTATTTGTTTTAGCATTTTAAAAGTGTTTTTGAAAAAAATTAAAAAAAAATTATTTACTTCAAATTAATTTTTTTGATGTTTTTAGATTATTTTGATGTGTTGATATCAAAATAATTTTTAAAAAATAAAAAAATATTATTTTAATACATTTATAAAAATAAAAAGTTCTTCACATTTCCAGATTTCCAATAGGTTCTTAGATTCATTTTCTGAATTTAATAATAAAGTAAAACGGAACGTTTTGTCTGCAGGTAAAATCTTGGCAAGAAAAGGCATCGAAAGGAGGAGGAAACATTGTAAAATTGCTGAGATTGATTAGGATTAGAGTGATTTGGAGGGGATGATGCGAGACTTCACGTGATTCTTAGCTTCTGGGGAGCATCAGAATATCTCTTTCTTGCTCCTTTTCAAACCTCTCTTTGTTTTTTCTTTCCTTTATATTTTAATGCATTGGTTATATGATCTCCATTGAGAACGGGTGCTTTAAATGGCTCTGTTAAAAGATACTTACGGGTTAAAGAACCTAGACATTTAACTAAAGTTTTATAATTATTTTCTTTTTATTTTATTTTAATGCTGTCGATTCACGCAATGTATTAAATAACAAAGTAAACATTGTAGTTTTACTCTTCTTCTTCTTCTTTTTTTTCAACAAGAAGGTTTGCTAGGGCTATATTGCGAGTCGGATGAAATTTTTTTTTTATACTTAGCTAATATTTGTAGTTGGAAAAGAAACTAAATTATATAAAAATTGATTTGATATGTTCTGGTTGATTTGATGAATTCAAATACAACATAGACGATCGATGAAAACATAGTTTCACAAAAAAAAATTCAAGACGACATCATTTAAAAAACAAATTGAGACTACAACATATTGAATCGACCCGAGTCAACTCGAGTTAACATTTTAAATTTATACCCCGGGTCATGAGACCATGATAACTATGTATAAAGCAAATCAAAATAAATTATAAAACTCAATTCTCAATAAATAAAAAATTAAAGGATATAATTGAGAAAAATAATTAAAGAAATGACTAAAAAATGACCTAAGTCAATCCGGGTTAACTTGTTAAATTCACGTTATGAGTCTTGAGACAAGATGGCCTCATAAAAAGTAAATTAAAATAAATTATGAAGTCTAATTCTTAATCAACCAAGTGTTAAATGATGAAAAAAAAATCAACTTAAAAAAAAGACACGAAAAAGGCTCTGAATCAACCTTGGTTAATCCACCAAACTCATAACTCGGGTAATGAGAATGACATAACCTCGTAGAAAGTAAACTAAGTAAATAATTCGAGTTAGCCTGCCAAGCTCGTGACCCAGATCATGAGCTGGGACAACTCCATGAAAAACAAGTTATAAAGTTCAATTTCCAATAAACTCATTATTGAATGATGAAATTAAAAAAAAAAACTAAAAAATAATACAATAAAATAACCCGAGTTAACTCGTAATACTATGATAACCTCATAGAAAATAAACCGAAATAAATGACAAAACCAGTTTCTTAATCAACCTAATGTTGAAAATATTGAAGGATGAAATTGAAAAAAAAAGATCAATTAAAAAAAAACAAAAAAAAACTCGAGTTAGATGTGTTATCCTATTAAATCGGTGATATAAATTATGAGATTGAGATAACAACATAGAAAGCATGTCTTAACAAATCATAAAACTCAATTTTTAATAAATAAAATGTTGAATGATGAAATTAGACAAAAAAACATAGATTTTTTTAAAAAAAATATTATTGCAATTAATAGTATCTTGTAAGAAGATGCACAAAAAAAAACTAAAAAACATTACATTTTTTTTCCCTTAATTGCAAATGAACTAATAATTCTAAAGAAAATATAGGTAACATTAATATACTTCTACTTGAAAATTTAGGAAGACTTTCTATTTTACCTTTAAAACCATGTATTTTTTATTTCTTTCTAAACAATTACACCCATGAGCGGGCCCCACACACACATCAATAATACATATCAAGCAGATTTTCATAATAATTATATAAGGAGGCTCAAAAGGTTATTTTTATATCACAAAATACCTAATGCTAATTAAGCATCAACGAACTGTAGGTTAATCTTCTTCTTCTTCTTCTTCTTCTTTATTTTTAACTCAAGCAACTTGAAAGCTAACGTCATAACAAAAGCAAAAACGTCATAATCCAGTGGTGAATTTCTATAATAAAACTATCATTTTTCCCTTAACAATTTAGGTTTTATAGCATGCTTTCAAGGATAATATAATATTTTCCGGAACTAATTTGCCTGTACAAGTTTTTAGACGGGACAAATGGGTCTTTTAACTTTTTATTTGTATAATATAATATTTAAAATATCCTCAAAAGTTAAATTTTCTTAATAATAAAAGTATTGATGTTTTTTTTTTTTAACGTGAGTGTTGTGTTTTTTTTTTCACTTCTTAGCACAGTGTAGTTGCTGAATTGCCCTTAGAGTTAAATAATAATCTAAAGCTAAGATAATCATTTTTTTTAGTCTTTTTTTATTATGTTTATTCCATTAACATTGTGTGGGTCAAGGACAATTTGGTATTTACATAAATTAAATAAAAAAGGATAATATAATATTTTCCGGAACACATTTGTCTGTACAAGTTTAGACGGGACAAATGGGTCTTTTAACTTTTTATTTGCATAATATAATATTTAAAATATCCTCAAAAGTTAAATTTTCTTAATAATAAAAGTATTGATGTTTTTTTTTTTTTAACGTGAGTGTTGTGTTTTTTTTTTTCACTTCTTAGCACAGTGTAGTTGCTGAATTGCCTTTACAGTTAAATAATAATCTAAAGCTAAGATCATCATTTTTTTTAGTCTTTTTTTATTATGTTTATTCCATTAACATTGTGTGGGGTCAAGGACAATTTGGTATTTACATAAATTAAATAAAAAAGTTGCTAACACGTGCTTCACAAGCCCCAGCATATAGGAGGTGTCCGCATCTTTTGGACAGCTCTTGCAACACCTCCTGATGACTTAACATCACATTTTGAAACGACATTCAATCCGTCTTGCCATGATGATAATTTTTCTTTCCCCTCCTCTTCTCTCTCTCTCTCTTCAACCTTGAAAAAAGTGTAGCCCTTGCAAAAAAATCATAAAAGTGTGTTATTTGTTAAATTTATCACATTTGGTTCTTGTTCTTTTAATTATATCAGATTTTATTTATTTAGTTTTTCATTTCAATTCCTTAACTTTTAAATTTTATATCAAATTTGTCTTCTTATTTTATGATATTTCAGGTTTAACCTTCAATATTTTGATTTCTAATTTAGATTCTTGGCTTTTCTTTTTATCAAATTTTAATGTATTTTCATTTTCATCATTGGATCCATGATCTTGTGTGTTTTTAATATTTGGTCTTCATTTTCTTGATTTTTTATTTTTGTTTTAGATTCTCTTGTGAATTTGTTTGTTTTTTCAATTTTGCACCTCAACTCAATATTTGATAATATTTAAGGTTTGACCCTCAATATTTTGATTTTTAATTTTTATTTTTAGCCTTTTTATCAGAATCTTATTTGTTTTCAATTTTATCCTTAGTCTATAATATGCTTTTTTATTCATTTGTTAAATTAATTTTTTTTCAATTCAAAATTTTAATTTGTCCTCTCAATTTTTTTTCTTCTCATATAAGGTTCTTGTTCTTTTAATTGCTATTTTTTTTACCATTGATTTTTTTTCCCTCATCGTTCGACATTTGATTTTTTAGGATTAGCTCTCCTTGGTTTTTCTCATTGCTTCTAAGCCCTACCCGAGAGTTAATTCAGGACAACTATCGAGTCATTGGTTGAGCAAGTTAACCCAAGTCAACCAAAAATTTTTTATAAAAAAAGTCAACAATATTATTTAAAAAAAAAAAGAGAAATAGTCAATGAGTTTTGACCCTATTTTGATTGGATTTGCTCTGGGTTAACTGAAACACCGGTCAACTCAGGTTTATAACCGTCTTATACTGGATTTATTCTCTCTCAATTTCTTTTGAAACTCAGTCCAGTCTAAGTCATCGGTCACGAGTAAACCTGTCAGATCGAGTTAAATTTTAAAATTGTAGTTTTCTATATGCAGTGCTTCTAATTTAGTCACTAGGTAGGGTCATAGGTTTGAAAAGTTAACAAGGGTTGATGTCGTTTTTTTTTATCGATTACATCCTTCAAAGTTGTTTATTTTGAAAAATAAACTTCATTATTTTTCTTCGGTTTTCTTTTTAATCACGCCATCCCTATCTAGGTGAGAGGCATGTCCAATGACCCATGTTTTTTTAGATTGTTTTTTCTTTTTATCTTTTTTTATTTTGTCCTTCAAAATTCAATTCCTTTTAAAATTAAACTTCATTTTTTTTTTCTTATTTTGCTTTCTATTATATTACTTTTTCTGCATATTTCTACTTGCAAGTTTTGACAACCTCACTTGATTTTGCTGGTGTTTTGTTTTTTTAATTTTTTTTTTAATTTTATCCTTCTATATTTTATGTTTTGATTATTAAGAATTGACAATAATTATTTTTTAATTTTTTTTATGATATTGAGCCGTGATTTTTTTATTCTTTAAAGTATATTGGCAGTGTTTTACAATTAATTTTTTATACCACAAAAAAAATCAATTTGGCCTATGATGACTTATAAAAACATCTTCAAGAAAAGATGCTATTTTGAAGAGTTTAATTGATAAAATAGCATTTTAAATAGTATAAATATAATTTTTTTTACAATGTATATTTCAATAGAAAATAACCATTTAAAAAACCAATTATATTGGAGTGAGAGAAATAAATATTTTTTTTTAATAAGTTTGCTGTCATTTTTTTTTCATATGACTATATTTAATTGATTTTTTTTAGCTTTAATTTGTTGGTTTTAGCTTTTTAAAAAAATATATAAAAATAACATTTATAGAAGAAAAAAGACATTTTAATATTTTATTTAGCACTTTATTTGAATTGAAGTACATAAATTAAGCATGAAATAAAATAAGCTTTAAAGAATTAAAATAATATTTTTTAATTTTTAACTTTTCATTGAGCACATCCCAGGAGTTGCTCTAACAACGCAGGGCAAAAATATTAACCCTAGAGTTAGGCCAAGCATGAAATGTCGTGATACTCTGATATATGGGGCTAAGTACTTGATCACTACAGTGAAATTTGATTTGCTTACTGGATGGTATGATAACTCAGTAAATCCAGGACCAAAAGGGCTGATCTTCCGCTGAGAATTCAAAATTACATGAACTTGCAGGTGGCTCTCGGTAGAGGTTTGGAAAGTACGGAGGGGGTAGAAAGCTCCTGCTGAGATTATCTTCTTCAACTTGGGAAGAATCCGGTTGGTCTGACTCGAAAACACGATAACAATCACCAGGCTCCAAAAATGAACGTGGGCTGTCTGAGTTGAAAACATCATTTTTAGCTGAACTTTCTTCTTGTTCGGGTGTCGCCAGTGGCACAACGGCGGAAACATTTTCAGACACTGTATCAGGAATAGGCTCAAGTTCTGCATCCGGTGAATGGATGACATCAAATGGTTCTGAACTTTCCACACTTTCCTCTCTGCTAAGCAATTTTTCTTTCAGTGAAAGAAGCTGTTGAATCATAAAAACGGAAGCTTTAGTGAAAAATTCATAATTGAAAGCCAATTAGTTGCTGGATGCTACTGTTGAGTTCTTACAGGTAAGGGTTACCTCGTTTTTCAAATTCTGCTTCTCGAGAAGGAGTTTGTCACAATCAACCTTGAGTTTGTCAAAGCTGATTCTCAAGGAGTCGTAGTCCCTTTCCAACTGCTTGTTCTTGAACCGAGCTCTACGGTTTTGAAACCATATTGCAGCCTGGCGAGGCTGCAAGCCGAGTTCTTTAGCAAGCTGCATCTTCCTCTCTGGTTCAAGCTTATTCTCCGCCTCAAAGCTCTTCTCAAGAAACTGGACTTGAGCAGCTGTAAGCCGCCTTTTCTTTTCATATGGCTTAAGGTGCGCATCATAATCCTCATCGCTACTTTCTTCTTTGACATGTGGTTGGAAAAAAGACATATCTACAGTGTCTCCTCCATCATTCCTAAAATTAACCATAGATTTTGCACCTGGAACAAATGATGGCAAACACTGTTATCGCTTGCAGCATGATCATGAATAGTCGCTATCTAGCGTCAGTCCAACCAAAGAAGCTAACAATGAACATGGCCCAAATTTGTTTCAATCTGTAAGCGAAACTAGCTTCGGAAAGCCCATGTATGCACGACAAGGCTAGTTCCAAGAGTAAATTAGCAGGACACCAACCACCCAAGATGTAGAAAAACAGAAATTTATGCCACTGGCCTAAACTCTAAAGTAAGAATTCTATATTTCTATGCAAAAGCTTCAATCTTTTCTTTACAGTATGATGAAATAACAAAAGCACTCTGTTCTTGAAAGGCATCGTAAATAAAAAGGAAAAGAAAAGAAACTAGTAGTAGTACCTTCGTAGGCTAGCACAAGGGAAAATTCTTCTCAAGACATCTAATAGAAGAAGGTAAGTCTCTGGAATCTATAGAGATTTAGAGATAGGCAACCTCGGAACGAAAGATTTCACTCATAAAGCATTAGCATATATCACCACATAGCAGAAAACAGATAAATTACAAACTTGAAACAGCAAAGAAAAGGAGTTGATATTACAGTTCCGACGAGACACAAAGCATGAAACTTAAAACAGATCATAGCTTATCAAATGGAAAGGAAGGCAGCAAGAAAATTAAGTTCAAAGAATGTGAGTACCATGAAGAGTGCTAAAAGTGGTGAGAATACAGAGAGATTCACAAGGAGGGAGCCTGCCGTTTCGAAGAAAAATGGTCATTTTAGAACTGCCACGGTCTTTATCACCCGCCATGACAACCATGACTGTTTATTTGCTGAAAATTAATTTTTTTTTAAATAAATTATAAAAAAATAAATTTCAAGAAAATAAATTATTTTTTTATATTTAATAATGTAATGAAAAATAAATTAAAAAATATTTTTTAATGTTTAGTTATGTTATGAAAAAAAAGCTGAAAAATAACTTATTAATGTTTTATTTTTTTCAAGTTTATTAAAATAATAAGAAACAAATCTTACAAATTAAAAAAGTTGAATGAGAATTGAAATTGAAAAAAAAATTTCATAAATTATCTCAAATAAAATAAATAATAATCAAAATAATAGAGATCAAATCTAAAAAATAAAAAAATTGAAAGATGAAGAAATTAAAATAATAATAATTAACATTTCATAAATCATTTCAAATAAAGTAAGTAACAATCAAAAGAATGAATACTAAATTTAATAGATAAAAAATTTCAATTAAAAAATGATAAGGGAAAAAAATAAATAACAATTATAAAAATAAAGACCAAATTCAATATAAAAATTAAATTCTAAAGAATAAAATTGAAAAACAAATATTCTAAACAATATATATATATATATATATATATATATATATATAATCAAAGTTTGAGACCAAATTTGATATAATCAGTAAATAATATGATATTTCTAAATTTTTCATAATTTTCAAAAAGTGTTTTTCGTCTAAAATAAAAGGAAAATACTTTCTTAAAAATCATGTCAATTTTTTTTTATTGAAAAGTATTTTTTATTAATCAGAAAAAAATATTTTTTATTGATCAATTTTTCTAATAACAAATAAATTTAAAAAAATTTAAAAAATAATTTCTCAAAAATCTCATTATTAAAAACAAACAGTGCAAATATAATATTTCGGAGAAAGGAATCAGAAAAAGGTCACTGGTGATTGGAATGTGATGTAAATGTTCTTTAAAAAAACATTTAAAAATAAAAACAGAACTACAGAAGTATGAAACTTACGAGGAAAGAAGGTGGAAGTGTCCCCACGAGGATACATGCCATGTGGAAAGTTTGTGATTGTGCGCGAAGAAAGCTCACACCCATCAAAAGCTCTCAAAGATCAAACGAATAATGACTTGTGGAGGTGAGAAATTGGTAAGGCTCATTTGAACTTGAAGTTTGGCCCTTGGATAAAGGATGGACTCTGCTTTGATACAGAAAGACTGGCGGGTTTGTGTAAGAGTTTGCAATTTGGAAGTCGAAAACTTTAAGAGACAGAGAGATTCTAATCTGTTGAAGGGTGATTGATGTGATTTGTACTCTGACAAGCTAGTTGAAAGAACACGGTCAGTGCTTTTCTTCCCAAGTGTTTAGAATTTGAAAATTTTTATTTAAATAATATTTTTTTATTTTATATATTTTATTTTTAATATTAATATATTAAAACAATATAAAATATTAGAAAAAAATAATATAAAATAATTTAAATTTTTTAAAAATCACTATTAAAGCACTGTTCCAGACAGACAATTCATGTAATGAAGACAGAGAATTTAATTACCATGATATCCCCTAATATTAGATTACAGGATAATTTATCTGCCATATAACACTATTGGATAAAAAGTTAAAAGAAACTAGAAGGGTAATGCTTTTATTATAGGATAAAAAATTCTTCATCCTTTTATATATTATTGTGTGTTGGAGTAATAATTTTTAATTTAGTTTTTAAACTTTTTTTTTTATACAATTGAATATTTTTTTAGCTCAAATTAGCATTTAATTACATGTTTTTTTAAGAAAAATTGAATTACAAGACATGAGACTGATGTGGAAAACACAAATAACATAGGAAGTGGTTTTGCAAGTTATTTGGAAAGTATATTTTAATCTCCCAACCTTTTGTGTTATTATGAGACTCATCCCTTTAATTTTAAAAAATTATGTTTTGGTGTAAAACTTTATTGTCGTTATTTTTAGTTCTTTTTTCATGGGAGTGGAGAGAAAAGTAACCGAATTCCAGTGAAAAATAAAAACTCTTCATTGGGGATGATTTCAGCTATCAAACAAGTTAAAATTGGTATCAATCGGTTCTACTTGGTGAGAGAGAGGAGTTTTGTAATAATTGTTTTAAGCCTCAATGTAGTCTAAAACACCAAATCTAAATCAAATATAAATTATCTTTTCCATGTTGATTTTGTGGTTTGGATCGTTTTTTGGGTTTGTTGGGTTGAAATGTTGATTTCTTGGTGTTCCATGGGTGCCTGTAGAATGTTTTGTGTTAAAAAAATGTTTTTTTGGATAAAAAACTAGTAGGCTTGATTTTTTTAGCAATTACAATAGTGATCAAAATTTGGTCTGATAGATGACACGTTATCTACCATAACAAATGACGTGTCGTTTGCTTATTATTATTTTCATAAACAATAGAGGTGAAGCCCTTTAAATAAGAAAAAAAAAAGAGTAACAAACCCACATGCACGAGCTTTTCCTTATTTGATAATGTTTTTCCCAATTAATACCCTTTTTTATGTTTTTTATTATTACCCGTCCTATGGTTTTTTTCTTGGATCTTTTAGCTTTTTTTCAACGGTGATTATTTTTTAATTATATTAGGTGTCTTTAATTTTTTATAAGATTAATATGATTCATTTGTAATTTTTTTATATATTTCATATAGATTAAATTTATTTTTAAAAATTAAAATTTTGTATTTTTTCATGATATTTTTAATGTGTGCAATGTTACAAGTATTGTTTTCCTTTTATTTTATTCAATAAATTTTATGAATTTGTTAATTTATATTATAAATTGATTTTAATAAATAAATTCATCTAACATTGCCGGATAAAAAACTTGTGTTGTGCTTTTAAGTACATTGATATATATTTGTCTCTTTTTTTTTCCAGTTATATTTATCGTTATTTTTTTATCAAGTTATCACGGCCTTATAATGTAGGATGCGCGATAGACATGTAATTTGAACATATCTCATGTTCAAGTCACGGATTTCGCGTGTTAACTCAGCTTTGTCCAATGCAACATTTTTTTCTTTTACTTTTTGCCTTGTTTTTTTTAATCTTATTATCAAATTAATCAAAACTTAACTCAATTATTAATTTTTTCTTATATCTTTAAAAACATAATCGTTTTTTATTTTTTTCGGGCTAAAAAGAATTTAGCCTGGCTAGCAGTGTTGTGCATGCTACCGATTGGGTATGTTTGGCAGTGTAGTTGCGATTGTTTTTCAAATAACTTTTCGTGCCGAAATGCATGCCAATGATTTTTTTTATTTTTAAAAAATTATTTTTGATATTATTGCATCAAAATAATTCAAAACATATTAAATTTTAATAAAAAAATCTAAAATTTTTTGGAAACGCAGTTTGCATTGCGTTCCAAACAGTTTCTAATGTGTGTGTGTATGTGTGTGTTGGGGGGGACTGGTTGATGATACTCATGTGCATGTGTGTATATAACATTTGCCTTCAGTTAAATAAATTAAAAATTATATGAGTAAATTAATATTATAAAGAGATGTTAATATAAATAAAGACTAAATTAAAAAAGCTAAAAGATTAATGTAATTTAAAATATCTAATCTTATATTGCAATAATTATTAGAATCATAAAAGTGAATTTTAATAAAAAAAATATTTCAATGATATACCATGGATTTTTAAAAAAATATAAGAATAGTACATTGTAACGTTTTAAAGTATGTTTCTTTTGCAATCATGCAATAATAATAAAAAAGTTGCGTAAAAAAATAACAGATAAAATCCAATGAAACAAAACAAAAAAGAATCACATAAGGTTTTCCAAAAAAGCTGTTCTGTAATTTTATATAAAAATGATATTTTGTCATTAGATATAATTATGTAGTTTGAGTTATTTTTTTTAAAGGAAAAATACATAATGGCAGGACCAGGACAAGCACTTGGGACCAGTGGCTCTGCACTCCTTGTTGTTCAAGAAAGATTAACCTGTGTTTCTAAAAAAATTATTTATTTTATTAAAAAATAATATTTTTATTTATATTAAATTATTTTAATACGTGGATTTTAAAAATAATTTTTAAAAAAATAAAAAAAATTACTTTAAAGTATTTTAGAATGAAAAGTACTTTTTTAAAAAAGAAGACTTGATTTTATTTAATAACCAATATTCTATTGAAAAAAAAATAGTATAATCTCTCCTTTCTATTTTTTTATATGAACAAATGTGACTATTTTGTTATATATCTTTCATTCAATAAATATAAAAAAGCTATTGAAAAAATAAAATAAAATTCTGGATGGTTTAAAAGACGAGCAAGAGACATTTCTTGAATCGAAACTCTTTTATCTCATTGACACTTTATTTTTTGCTTAACCTTTTTTTTGCAATAATTATTGTTTTTTTTTAATAAAAAATAACTAAATTCGACGTAGATATATAAAAAGTATAAAAACAATACATTGCTAATGCGTTGTTGTAGACAACTTTTTAATAGCATCACCAAACCCAGCTCAACCAGTGAGCTAACTTGAAGACCTCCTGAACCAGGCATCTGTCTAGCTTGAGTTTTAAATTGTTCTGGGTAAGAACTGACTAGATGTAACAATGTCAAAATCCTGTTTGATTCCAATAAAAAAATAATCAAGACACCATTTTTTTAACATTTTCTTTTTATGTACTAGGATGATTATATTTTTTATCGACTCTAGTTAACTCGAATCAATCTCTCAAATCTATAATATGGATAATGATTTCAAATAGGTTTAATCAATAGTATTTAACCAAACAATACTTAATAAAATTGAGTGATTGAATAAATTTTAAAAATCACTATGAAGGGTTATACAAAAAGACTAATTGTTTATAGAATACAAAAATGCCATGATCTCATTAAAAAAAAAGAAAATTCAAGGTATCTAAAAAGAAGTTCATAATTAGGTAGAAATATAAAATGTTGGAAAAAACTAAAAAAAATACACCAACGCTTAAGCTTGCATGCTTGATCTATATAAAAAAATCAGACCCACTTACTAGACTATTTTTACCTTTATTTATAAAATAAAATAGTGCAAAAAACACATCATCTACGGAACTAGAATTTAATAAATATCTCAATCAAGGACTGCAAATTACCTTAATAAAACTCATTTTATAGAATATAATTTATTGACACCAGGATTAATGCCTTGTGGCTGAAATTGATATTAATAAATTTTTTTTTAATGGACCATGAAAAAAAATTTTCTTTTATCTTGAATTTAGAAAATTAAAAATTGAAAATAAAATTTTAAAAACTAAAGTGACTGAAAAATATATCACTTAAAAAAAAATCAAGTTAAATTTTCACGCTAATTTTAAAGTTGCCATCCAGTCTTCGCATGTTTTTTACTTTGATTACTGTCTTTAAATCTTGTTATTTTTTAACAAATTAAAAGTAATTAAACATCAATTTAGCCATAAAAAATCAAATTAAAAAAAATTGATGAGCAAAATGAAAAAATAGCACTGCTCCAATGGGGAGTGCACAAGTGAAATGATGTACGGTAAATGGCCCCACGTTTTAATTTTTTTGTTTTGTTAATTAATAATAATTAATAATTTAGAGATGAAGGAAAGCTAGCGACGACAGGGCAGCTAGCCACAATCTTCGTTGTGGTTGGATCCATCCATCTGCGACTGCAATCAAGAGCGATCGATCAGGTAATTATGATAATAACTAATCAACAATGTGTTAAATCCAATTCAATTCTTCCTTAATATTGCCTGTGATTACAGAGGAAATGAATTTTCTGCTGCGTCCTACCACTCAGCACGTGACTGTCAAAGAACAGGTTTCGGTTTCTGTTGATGTTGATGAATCTCCTGCTGCAGCTGCGACTCTGGAGGGTCTTATAGCCGAAGATGGTGATATGGCTGCTGCTATTGGTGGTGGAAATGCCTCTGTTGTTGCTACAAAGAATGAATCATCACTTGTCCTGGAGAACCACTCTGATGTTTCTGAAGAAGAAGGATGGATCATTATCCCTTACGGTACTACAACCACTGACTTCATTTTTAATTAATTAATTATGCATTTGGAACATGTGATGTTGATAGCCAATTACCCTCTTGTTGCTCGGGAAAATATAATAATAATCTGAGATTGTAGAGCATTTTGATTTATCAGTGGTTCTTGGTTTTGATAGCAGCAATGGTTATTTGGAATGCATCTTCTTAGATCACCATGCACTCGATCATCGGCGAACTTCACTGTTATTGAAATAGAGTTTTTGGTCTAAAGATGAAAGCTGGCTTTACCATGCTGCTAATTATTTAGCCAATGTTGCATCTCTGCCCATAATTAAAATTCAAGTGCATGGTGTGGGAAAATGGAGGCGATCTTCATATACTCTAAATCAGTAAAAAATGTTATCATTTTTTTTTCCATAACTTATTTCTTTTAGGTTTTGATGACTTGGAGCTTCTGGTTCTTAAGAAATTGAATCATGGTACCTTAGTAGCCTCTTGTTCTCATCACCTGTTATAAGATATTTAGTATTTTGCTGTTTTGCCTGCTTCTAGCTCATATCGTTGGAACCTAATAATGTCCTAAGTGGCAATTCTAATTTGGAAAACCATTTGTTTCTGCTGTTCTGAAAAGCAGAAGTGCCCCCAAATGTCAAGGTTCGTTCTTTAATAGTGTTCCCACCAAACTTTATTACTGGTTCTAATATCGAATAAACTGCAAACAGGGAGATTTGAGATCCAAGTTTTTTTTCCATAAAGCAGAATTTGCATTAAAGTTCGCTGAATATACATTATACAGTGGTCCTTGTCTAAGGATATAGGTGATTAGTAATTCTATATGTTATTTAATGCTTTTAATTTCCATCAACAACCTCTAGCTTGTTTAGGGGTTTGGTTTCTTTAAAGTTGTGTTTAGTTCCTTTGTCCGGCAAATTTACTTGTTTTCTTAGCTAATCAAATCTGAATATGTGACATCCTAGCATACTTTAGGAAGTGAGAAGTGAGAACTATATTGTCCGCTATTTTAAGTTTCAACTATTTTTTATTTTTCATTTTTACGTTTAGAGTTTCAATTAATACTTATTCAGGGGTTTGCTGATGATCTTGGAAGGGAATTCCTCAAACTATTATTAGATGGGCAAGATTTAAGGCATTTTTTCTTGGATGCATGGTTCTTTTTGCACGGGATGTTGTGCTACTAATTAAGAGCCAAACTTCTTGCTTTTTGTTAACGAGGCTGAAATTGGAAAATTTCAGAGGATATTCTTTTTTTCCACAGAATTTGTTTCATCAAGAAAAGTACTGTGCTAGATTGATTCTCATATCTATCACATTTTCTAGGAATCTGTTAATTGCTCTTTTTATTTGCTTTATCATCTGACATGGCCATGTATCCGTGGCGTCAAGTCTAATAAAGTTGTGAAGCTTCATGCCCTAATATACTTGCACATCTTATTTCTTTTGTTTAATCTAAATAGGAAGGTAATGCCAGAATTATTCACTGAGTAAAAGAAAAAAAATTATAGATCTTTTATAAAAAATCAATACTGTAAGATATTTGTCGGCTGGTATCTAGTTGGAGTGTGATTTGGGTTGGTTTAGGTTGGAATCACCGTCAGGAAGGTTATATCACTTAGCCCTCATCCAATCCACCCCTTGAGACTTCTTTTTACTTCCACTATTTATTTGATGTAAATTGTAATTACATGCATATATGATAGAAGAAGAATGTATGAAGTCTCTCATCTGCAAGAGGAGATGAGCATGGCAAGTGTCGCTTGTGGGCGAGAGGCGTCGGGGGTTGTTGGGAGTCGTCACCTAGTTGTTTGGTTTAGGGTGCTAGGAAGCCCATGTATACTGGTTTTATCAGAGATTCAAAGGATAAGGGACTGTTTGTGGCTAGAGAAGGTATTAGCACCCTTAACGCTTTGTGTGGTTTGATGTGGTTTAAAGGATTTGATGATTTTTTGATTGGTTGTCTATCTATAGCTTAGGATTGAGATTTATTGGTGTGAATAAATCTTGTGTTAAGAATTTATTAAGGGCTTGTATGCCCAAATAAATTCTTATGAAAAAGGTTTTTCATAATTTGTATATTACGGTAAAAAATATTTTTAATTAAAATTAGTGAATATTTAGAATAACCATGAGAATTTTCTGGTTAACTCCTCATATTTAAATATCAGTCTCTCCAAAGTCTCGTTTGGAGGTTCAACATTTATACTATAATGTTTAACCATTAATTCTCATAAATTAAAAAATTGATGATTATTGGAATATTAGCCAAATTCTCATGGATTCAATAAATTGATTATTAAATCCCAAAATGCATACAAATATGTATTTTTGAGTTTTCATATGGAAATACTAAACAATATGATTTTTTATATTTTTGAGGGATTTGGTCATATGCAACACACAAAAAGACTTCTTTTTTTGTATATTTGTAGGCTTCTTGGAATAAAAACTATCCAAAAAAAATTAAAAGAGGTCTTCCTAAACATATCCTTAAACCCAAATAAAAAAACATCCAAACAAAGTCTGAAGGCAAATCTGAATTTTTTCTTTTACCCGATCAGATGGACCCGACTGGGTTAACTCGACCGAGTTGACTCAGGAACAAACCCAATAGAAAAATCAAAACTAGAACATATCAAACTTCGCAAAAACATAAAAACTTAAGAAAATTTCAGCCAAAACATATCAAACATAAAAAACAAAAGAAAATGAATAACATTCATCGCCATTTCATAAATGCAAACCTCAATCTAGACCAGACCTCACACAAAAGAGGAAATGGTTTTGTTCGCCATCATGCATAGAAAAAGAATCAGGGGTTTGTTTGCTTCAATGGTCAACAAATCTACGTGATTTTGTTTAAATGAGTTTTGGTTCAAAATGGAAACCCTAGAATTAAAACCTGCTAAAACTTGTTATTGATGCATGAAATTCCTAGATTATTTACTAACAGTGGTGGACGAACCTGTGTGAATTGGGATTTAAACCAAACGAACTCCGAAACTAACACCTAAGGCAAGATTCAATGGATGAATCTACCAAAACCCAGAAAACAAATCCAAAATGACAATTTTTAGCCTCTAAAGCATGTTTTCCTTATTCCTACATACCATATTATTGATGATGAATATAATTAAGGCCAAAGAAACAACAAAACGATACTAAAACTCAAAAAATGCATTGATTTTCAATCCCAAAAGCTACCAACTCAAAGACAGAAAACATCCTTGAACAAAATGAGCTTAAAAATCCAACCATTATCACTTTAAAGGCCAAACCAGCCACCCAGAAGCAGGGGCTATCTTTCATTAATAGAAGGTGCTCGGGGCTTTTTGCTGCTACTTTTGGCATCCATTAAATCAAAATACCATGCAATATAATGGAAAAAGGCAATCAACAACATATCAAGACATTCAAAACTTCGCATTGAACACAAGAAATCGATCTGGCAAGCTTTATGGACTCCACTTTCAAGGTTTGAATGTATATACCTTCTTAGCTTAGAAATCCCCAAATCTGAATCGATTCTTGGTATTTCCTTCCTTCTTTCTTATTTTCAAGCTTCCTTAGACGAGGTTGAACCTTCCAAATCCTCTTGGATGGAATCCTTGCACCTTAACCAAAGTTTCTTTCTTCTTATTTCTTTTACTCTTTTCCTTCCCCTTTTTTCTTGATGCCTTTGCTGCTCCTGGATCCCTTCCTTTTATAGGTGGATTCAGGTCTTCTAGATGGGTTTGTTAGGATTCTCACAGACTAAAACCTAGCTGGTTTTGCCATAGAACCAATGGTTTTGGGTTTAGGTGGTTTTTTAGGAAACTTGGAGACCAAGGTGGGGTGTTTTCTGCCTTTAGATCTAAAGAGAGAGATTTTATACCCTTGATCCACCTTCTAGGGGTTTCTAAGTGGGAGCATACGAAAAAGTTAGGTGGTTTTCTGTAAATGGATGTCCTTGTCAAGGCTGACTGGGTTGATCACTTTTATAGCTTCGCTGGAGCAACTCCGACGTCAATGTTGCCTGAGACCACCTGAACTTGGTAGAGGATGTGCACACCTTTCAATCGGATCCATTCTTGCTTGATTTGAAAGTTTGTAGCTTCACATTCAAACGCTTGGAAGTGCTCACTCAAACAAAGTGATGATTGAAACTATAATGCTGGCTGACTTAGGATAAGATGTTGTGGAGATCAATGGAGAATATGGGATGGCAATGTTTGATTTTAAAGAAATGGGGTTGTAGAGAGGGTGTTTCTCAGTTGAATGATGATGGTTGTAGCTTTTGAGGTGGTAGGAAACGTCACTTCCATTCGTCTAAAAGTACCTACTCGATCAGCCAAAAAATGAAGAAGAAGATGCATAGTATCTAGAACGGCGTCGCTTTGACTAATTCCTATAGATTAGGGTTTTTTATTTAGGATCTGGCAATTTTCAATTTAATCCCTATTCTTCCGATTTCGTTTGATTTTACCCGCAGTTT
This sequence comes from Populus simonii, assembly GCA_007827005.2. Lineage (NCBI taxonomy): Eukaryota > Viridiplantae > Streptophyta > Magnoliopsida > Malpighiales > Salicaceae > Populus > Populus simonii. The sequence continues at coordinate 5,099,009 of CM017471.2, read as the reverse complement.
CCCTCTAACTTCCTAATTTTGTGCAATTGCGTTATTGCCAGATTCATTTGTCAGCCTCAATTTTGAGCGCCTTTTACAAGTTGATCCTTGGTCTTTGATTTGTTCAATTAGACCCCTGGATGACCCACCAAACTTCCAATTTTCTTTGATTTGACCTCTGATTTCTCCTGATTTCAGTCCTTGAAGTCGCCCGTGTTTTGCAAGTTGGTCTTTGGTTCACAAATTGTTGAATTAAGTCCCTATTTACTCACCAGACTTTGAATTTTATGCAATTAAGCCCCTGATTTGACTAATTAAACTTTTCAAATTCAATTTTGGTCCCTAAACCTCATTTGTTTCAATTGACATCAAAATTGACTCTTAAAAGTTGATTTTCCTTGCAATTAAACCCTTAATAAATTTAATTGAACCTTTAAAAATTCCAATTGAGTTTTTAAACCCTTAAAGCATTTTTAGTGATGGGCCTCTTTGTCAATCAAAACCTTGGGTTGCTAATTTGGATATTTTGGTCTACCAACTTTCACTTAGTGTTCTTGTCTTCCATCATTAAACTTAGGCAGTTCTTTTTTAGGCTTGCTTCAGGTTTATTTCCTTGTATGTATTTTATTTATTATTATCATTATTATTGGTAATAAATGGGTAGCAACAGCAAGGAGAATGAATTGTCCTCCCACCGTATTGAAAAGAACAAAACAAAACATTGAGACGGTATTCTCTGGTCCCTTTGAACATGGTCAATTAAACACCTTGAAAGTGCCCTGATGCAAACCTCCATAAGGAGGTCAAATCTATTATGTCAATTTCCATGGCAGTTTCTCTGATCAAGCTTGATCCTTGGAGATTCTCAATTTTCCATCTTATTAGCTGATGCAAACAATTTCAAACACCATAAATTTCTACAAAATTTTACAATCCTTCCATCCCTCACCCAAAATCTGTTTAGCGCATTCATATCATTTCCTCAGCTTTGCTGTGTTGTCCAAGACGTAATCTGATAAAGAATTTGTGCCAGACCTCCCATGCCACCAGGCAATTAGAATAAGTGATTTTGTGTTTCTCTACTACTATGTGGGCTTCTAACCTGCATCAGAACTTTGGCCTCAAACAAATCAATTTTGTCCCTCAAGTTTTAGAAACTCTCAATCAAGTCTTTCCATTCATTTTTGGTCATGAATTCCTTCCAAATTGTACCTTTTTTGTAATCAATGATGTCGTTTTGTAGGGAACTTAGAGGGTGTTTGGCAGTGTGGTAGCGGTTGCTTTTCAAATAACTTTTTGTGCTGAAATGCATGCCAATGATTTTTTTTTTATTTTTAAAAAATCATTTTTGACTAATGCACATCAAAACGATCTAAAAGTACAAACCATATTAAATTTTAGCAAAAAATAAAAAAAATTTGGGAACGCGGTTCGCACCGCGTTCCCAAGCATATTCTTTATGTTTTCAGTTAAGGAATTCTAACAGAATGACCCATTTGATGAATCCAAATTATTTGGGAACAAATTCGATACAAAAAATTTGTTTGGGGGCAAAATTGATACTATCCCAATGGCTGGGGGTATATTTGAGGTTTTCCCTTTTTTGGTTCCAATTTTTTTCTTGATGTTTGTTTTTGATTCAATGACATGATTTCTCCATGTAGTTAAATAACTTTGTTTGTGTTTTCTTCTATCATATTTAGCTTTTGATATGGTTTTGCAGGGGAACTTCGTGATGACTGGAAGAATGCACCAGATATACACTCATTACATTCCGTGGATAGGTCATTTGTTTTTCCTGTTACTATATATTTCTTAATCTGTTGATTCTTCCATTTTTATCATGTGTTGGTTGCTATCCATTTGGGACATTCTATGTCCATTATACACACCTCAAATCCATGTCTATTTTAGGTGAACAAGTTCATATTCTTGCAAGTTTATCAGCATACAAGCAGGATACAGAAATTATCACTCCATTTAAAGTTGCTGCAGTGATGTCTAAAAATGGAATAGGGCGAAGCCCTGAAAAACAAAATGGAGATTTGGAAGGCGGAAGTGATTTCGTAACTGCACAAGAGGAAGTAAGTTGTAACAGTCAAGTAATAGGCCTTAATGACAATGTTGCATCAAAACAGAAGACTGATCCACAGAAGGATATTTCTGCTAGTGAATCCTTTCTCAGAATAGAGGATTACAAAAGACAAACTGAAGTGTTATTGGAAAGATTTAAGAACTCCCATTTTTTTGTTAAGATTGCGGAGTTGGATGAACCACTTTGGTAAAAAAAAAAAAAAAAACTGTGCTTGACCCAGAATACTCTGAGATGGATAGTCAGAACAAATCACAAAGAACCAATAAAACTGCAGATAACACATTCCATCTTAGTGCTCTTATTGATAGAGGAAATTTTGATACCAATGTCTCTGGTAGTGCCGCAAGAAATGGTGTTAGCTGTTGCTCTCTTTCTAATGGAGACATAGTGGTATGCAACCAAGAACCTCCAGGCTTATAATTTTTTTTCCCATCTGATTTCCTTTTGAAAATTAGTGCAGACTTTGACTTTTATGCTCTTATTTCCCTGCTGGGTGCTTATAATTAATGCCAACACTTTGCAAGTTGCTTTTGTATACAAACAACACGCCAATTTAGCAATAGAGTTGCATTATGTTTGAAAATTCTGCTTTGATATGCTGGATTTGCAGTACTGAATAATAAATGGTCTATTAGAAGTTTTGAACTAGATGATTTATAAATAGCATATTGAATCTGTAAACTCATTTCTGCAGTTTGAACTGATGAAATTTTGTTTTGTTTTCTATGAGCTAGATAGAAAATGATCACTCAGTGCATTCAGCAATGCAATTTATTTTTCCAAAAGTATTGCAGTGAACATATATTTCTCTAAATATCAGTATTCTAGACTGTTTCTGGTATTAGATGCGTAATTTTTCTGGAGTCCATAATTGTGAAAGATTTTGCATGTTTCCCTAGTAGTTTAAGTCATGGTTTTATAAACTGAATGTCTGTGGGGTATTTCTGTAGAATAACAAAATATTTTAATTGGTGCAGTTTATTTGCTAATATATGGAAAAAGGTTATTAAAACAGTATTTTAAGCCTAATAATCACATTGCTTTTACCTATTTTGCATGCAATTTTTTTTGGTTGATGTTCATCTGAAAGCCAGCATTCAGCTCCCGTATAGTTGGTGGTTTGTAACTTCTTAATGGCATTTATGCATTGCAGTCTAATGATGTGGACCTCTGTACTTGTTAGTCAGATCATGTGAAATGATATCTGTTGATAAGATGCTTGGGAGGTCAAATATGCTTGATCAATCAGCTTGTTTCCTATCTTTAAATATAGTATGCAATCATGATGCTGTAGCTCTTATGTGTACCATGCTTAACAGTTGTTGAGGTATTGATCGCATTCCATTTCTTTGTTTGGAAGGGTGCAGGTTCTTTTACAAGTTAATGTCGGTGTACATTTTTTCAGAGACCCGATCATTGAGATTCTTCAATTTGAGAAATATCAGGAGAGAAATTGGTTTCCTGAGAACCAGGAGAACTTAAATTACAGTAATTATGACCCATGTAGAGAACTATTAAAATTGTTGCTTCATGTGGATAACACCTTATCTTCTACTGTTCGCTCATTACCTCCCCCTTGGTTAAGTTCCAATTCTGGATTTGGCTGTGCATCACAGAAGTCTTCCTCTTTTGTTTCTCAGCTTTTCTCTCATTTTAGAAGTTACTCCATGTCATCACTGCCTCAAAATTCTGCTCCACCTCCGCAACCTGTTAAAGCCCAAAGCTCTAATTCCAACTTTGACCTTGAAGATTGGGATCAGTACTCATCTCAGAAGTTATGGAAAAGTCAAAAACATGAAGAGCGCTTATCATTCCAGGGCGTGTCTTTAGAGAGAGAGAGAGAGAGAGAGAGAGAGGATTTCTGTTTGCTGTGGGTTGCAAGGCATCTACGTTCCAGGAAGGAGATGGTGGAGGAAACTTGAAATAATTCAACCTGTAAAATCCATTCTTTTGCTGCTGACTGCAATACGGATGACCTTCTTTGTGTTCAGATAAAGGTGCGCATCAAGAATTTTACCGTGCCAAATTTTGTAATGTTATATTTGGTGCCAAATCCCACCAATACTAATAAATTTAAAAGTTATTTTGCAGAACATTTCTCCAGAACATATACAGGATATTGTGGTATACATAGATACTATAACTATTGTTTTCGAGGAAGCCTCAAAGAATGGACTTCCTTCATCATTACCACTTGCATGCACTGAAGCTGGAAATGACCACAGTTTGCCAAATCTAGCCCTCAGGTGTTTGTTCATTCTAGGTATCGTTATGTACTCTTATTTGTTGGTTCAACTGCATTTGCCAAGGTTAATCCAGTTTGCATACACTTTTGGGGGGTGGTTTGTACATCTTCGATAATGTTCTTGAGTTGATTGGACAATCTGGCTTTACTTTGGGAAAAGTCCTTTTCTATATACAAGAAAGATAAATTTATTTCTCGTTTGCTTTCTCATCCAATTTACTTGTTCATTCTCACTCCTTTAGCTCAATCATCCTGGATTAGGCTGAAGCTTACTTCTATCTCTCGGTGGGTGCTTAGTGAGCGATTCAATGACAATTTATGGCTTAATTAATATTTGTTTTGAAATTGTTGGAGTGATGCGTGACATTGCTTCTGGTTCATGATTTTGACTTGAGCTAGTAGTCTCCCAGCAGCCTGAGAATCATCATCTACAAAAACTTCATAATGCCCTTTTCTGATATATATTGAGAAGGAAAAAACCATAAGATATGCTATTAATTCTCAGTTTTATGTGGAAAAGAAGAGAAAACGAGCAAAGGCAGAAAAGAGATCGATTGCAATTGTATGCTGCTAATCATGTGTGTGATATATGGAATGATCAAGTAAAATTATGAATGAAACTTTTTCAGTGCATTTCTTTGAATTTACAGAAGTTACCTATTTTTACTATTATTCTGGATCATAACCATAGAATTCTCAGTAAATTTTGAATTATAAGTGCATACACGGAACACTCAAAAGGGTGTTAGCTATATTGACTGGTATCTTGTATAACTTCATTGGGGGAAACAATCTTGATTCATGAGTTTCATTCTTTACCATGAGCTTATTTAAGTTTTTCCCATGGCAGGAGAGGTGAGGAGCACTCATTCATTCTCAAACCAGCATCTTCTGAAAAGGATTCCAAGGTTCACAAAAAAAGGCTATCCCCATCATGCGGTCTTCATCTTGTACCAAATACTGTGGAAGGAAGAAGTGCGTTGAATGCTGATCAGCATGCAATCATGGTATCATGTCGCTGTAACTATACTGCTAGTCATTATTTTTGTGGTTTGCTTCACCCTCTAAACTATTTGAAGTGCTTGTTTATTTACTTTCACCAACCTTTTGTTTCATGCTTTGTGTTGAATGTAGAGTCAAGGCTGTTTTTTAAGCAGCCAACTAGTTGGCGACCAAATATCTCAAGGGATCTTTTGATCTCTGTTGCGTCTGAAATGTCGGGACAATCTTCTGGACCCAATGGGAAAGTCTCTCAGCTTCCTGTTCAGGTTGTTCTTCTTTTGCATTTTTTTTACTTTGTTGAAAATGTTTTTTTTTTCTCATCTTCTGAAGCTGTTGTCAAATTCCCAGGTTTTAGTACTACAGGCTTCTAATTTGACATCTGAAGATCTAACTCTGACGGCGCCTGCCTCATTTACTTCACCTCCATCAGTGGGATCCTTGACTTCTACCCCAACAACACCAATGAGCTCATTTGTTGGTTTGTCCGAGTCTGCAGGTATAATAACTGGTGAGAAATATGGCTCTGCAGTGCAGGCACTGTCCTCTGTGACTACCATGTCAGAGAATATGAAATGGAACAGTGATGGTGGAGTTCAGTCTGTTTCTTTTATCGAACAGTCTTCTCCCATATCTGATGTTATTTCGAGTACAGGCTTGGGCTGCACGCATCTGTGGCTGCAGAGTAGAGTTCCATTGGGGTAATGTATCTCAATCTTAAGCTCGTTTCTTTATTGGACTCTGATCTGGACATATTTTTACACCTTAGGTGATTATACAGATGTGTTCCTGTTCAATCTACGACTACCATCAAGCTTGAGCTTCTTCCTTTGACTGATGGGATAATTTCCCTCGACACTTCACAGATAGATGTTAAGGAGAAAGGTATCATCAACTTGCATATACCGTGGATTTCATATATTTTTTGGATTGTATAAAATATGTTTTCTTTTTTTCTTCTGCTGTCAAAAGCTGAACCCTTTCATTAATTATAATGAATTCTCATTTACTTGATTTTTTTTCCAGAAAAAAACTTGACCAATTTTGACAAATACTGCCACCCTCTCCTTTAAAAGCTGAACCATTCAATTATTATACTGAATTCTCTCTTTTTTTTATATAAAAAAATGTTGATCAATATTGATGCAAACTGCCATCCTCTTCCTTTATAATAGGCATAGAAGGATATCTCTTGCAAGAATGTCTTCTGATATTTTTCTGAGAAAGTAAAAAATTCTATATTTAAACTGCATGCTCCAAGTGGTCTTCTGCGTAATGTATGCCCTCTTGCTCTCAAATGCTGAATTTTCTTGTGTATAACTTGTCTGCTCTCACCATCTCTTCAAATAAAACATGAAAGCTAATGCCATCCTGTAATGTTATTGAATGTTTTGGGAATTGAAGATGATTCTCCAAGTTTGGGTCACTGACAAAATGCATAAGCATGCATATTTATCAGTGTTGATCCTGAAGGTCGCCGTATTTGACTGGCCTTGTTTGTTATTCACCTTACCTTTGCTTTCAGATATAAGAGCTGCTGGCATCATATTGGAGTAGAATTGTTATCATCTGTTGCTTATGTTCACTATTGGAGTTGACTGCGATAATTGCTCGTATTCAATCTGTGTACTGCTATAATCTACATGCTGGCAGGTTCTGCTTCTATCAAGATCTAAACTTCTTGTGGGCAACTACTTTTTTTTGTGCAGGTCTAGCCTATATTCCTGAGCACGCCCTGAAGATAAATGCAACTTCCAGCATTTCCACAAGGATCATCTAGGATTGAAGATGTATTTGTTAATTTCCATTGCTTACCAGAGTTTATCTTCAACCATGTGAAGAGATTTAGAGGGCTGTACTCTTTGTAGATAAATCGAATTGTGTATTATATTCTTTTAGAAACCTTGTTTACTACTAATACAAAAGGGGTGCACTGAAATTTTCCGGGGAAAGGTGGATTTGTGTGTTTATGGCTGGCATAAAAGCAGAGTTAGACTGATGTCCAAGAGACCTTCTTTTTTTTTTGGGATCTGGTTCATCAAAGCAGAGTTCACTGTTGTCCAATTGTTCGCGATTTGCAATTTTTTTTTTTTTTCCTTCAGTTTATGTTGGGTAATGGATGAAAAAATATTTTTTATTTGAAAATATATTAAAATAATTTTTTATTTTTAATATTAATACATCAAGATAAAAAATATTTAAAAAATAAATTTAAAGCTTTTTCATATATTATAAATGAATGTTATTGTATTATTCGTCATTTTAGCTTTTTTTCTCATCAAGAAAAAAAATAAAAAATGTTTTTTTAAAAAAATATATTAAAATATTTTTAAAATTTTTAATATTAATTCATCAAGATAAAAAATATTTAAAAAATCAATTTAAGGCTTTTTCACATTTATAAATGAATTTTATTGTATTATTCGTCATTTTAGCTTTTTTTCTCATTGAGAAAAAAGGTAAAATTTGTAAAAAAAAAATAAAAAATAAAATGGTAAATCATGATAGATGAGAGATACTAAGCGGTGGGACTTGAATGTCAAGCTTCATCGACATTTAACGTGTAAAAGTAAACGAAAGGATGTGATTCAGTAACAGAGTTTAATACAAGGGGTCAAATTAAGAATATTAACTAATAAGGGACCTCGTTAAAAAAGCGAAAAGACAAGGATGTTCGTGCTAGTTAACCAATGGTTGTCGATATCATCCCATCCGATCCGGTATGTCCGAGTTTTATATTAGTTAAAAAAAACAGAATAAATATTCATATATTTTATATTATATAAAATCTCATTTTATAACGTCTTCGAGTCGCTTTACCCATCATTCCATTTCACCGGTTAAAGATAGACTTTTTCACCAAAATTCTTCATTACATCACTTATAATATTTAATTATTTATCAAATTTGATCTAACAAAATTATCTACAAATTTTATTGAATCTTATTGCTTGATGTTTGTGAAAATTAATCTACTGGTTGGAATAATATTATCCTCTTTCCTTTTAAATGATCATAGAACTTGTAAAGCAATTCAAGCACGTGTCACCATCTTTTATTTATTTATTATAGAAAACATTAAAAGATATGTTCTTTTTTACGCTAGATAGTCACTCTAACGTGTTTGAAAGTGTGATTGCGGTTGTTTTTCAAGGTGTTTTGTACTAAAAAATATATCAAAAAAAATATTTTTTTAAAAAAAATTATTTTTGACATAATCGCATCAAAATGATCTAAAAATACTAAAAAAAATAATAATTTGAAGCAAATAAAAAAATAATAATTTAAATTTTTTCAAAAACGCTTTTGAAACGCAAAAACAAACATTGAGTGATTTGATTATAATTTATTATTTATTTATAATTTAACACACCCTACATTTATTATTTATTTATTAATAATTTATTTTGGTCCTTTAAATTTTATTTTGGGTGATTTGATTATAATTGAAGACTAATTGTTTTTTTTTATTTCTTAAACAAGGGTGAAATTGAAAAAAGAGGGATCAAAATAAAAACGACGCCAAACATGGGTGGCATGCTAGGGATTTCATGAAAAATACACTTAAGCTCTCAATCTTTAAATATAACTTAATTTATACAATTTAGATTCCTTTAAATTTCAAAAAATCACTATTTGTACAAAAGTTTATCTATATAATCTTTCAATCCGGGTTAAAAGAAAAGAGAGAGAAATAGATCACTAGATTTTTATGATGAGAGAAAGTCATTATTCAAGTCATTTCTGACCATTAAAATATATTTTTTTGGCTTCCACGCGATGAGATAGGTTTGATGGTGGTGTTTTAAAACATTAATATTGCTTAAAAAAAACAAATATAAATCAAGGGAGATAAACCTAATCTAGTTTGATTTTGAGTTTTTGTGTTTTTTAGTTTGATGGGTTGTTTGTAGGTGTTTAAAGGATGTTAATGAAGTTTTTTAGGTTGAAATAGTTTAAAAATAAGTTTTTAGAGCAAATGAAACATTGCTGCTATTTTTTCAGCTAATATAATGGTGGTTGGAATCTTAGACCTATAGACAACATATTATCTATGTATTTTATCACAATATAAACAAATAACAGGTTGTTTGTCAATTAGAGTATGTTTGGCAGTGTGGTAGCGGTTGCTTTTCAAATAACTTTTCATGCTGAAATGCATGCCAATGATGTTTTTTTATTTTTAAAAAATTATTTTTGACATTAGCATATCAAAACGATCCAAAATATACAAATCATATTAAATTTTAGCAAAAAAAATTTGCAATTTTTGGAACGCGGTGCGGTTTCTTAAAAATAATAAGAAAATATTTTATTATTATTTTATTCAATCAATTTAATATGTGTATCTATTTTTATTATCGTTTTATTTAATAAAAAATATTTTAATAAATAAATTTAGCAAATACAACCGAGTAAATGTCTTATCTCGTGAAATTAAACATATTAATTTACATGTTTTTTTATTTTTCTAGTTTTATTTTTAATTATCGTTAATAATTATTTTTTTTCATTTATTAACATATTTATTTCTTGATTTATTTGATTACAAGTATGCATAAACTTTTTAAATTGCGCTTAAAATTTTTTTATCTACAAAAATACGTTGGAAGAACTTGCATGTATAATTAATTTTTAGAGAAAAAATATCTAATCCGTGGTAAAACATGGATCAAATAGCTAGTTTTTTTTTTTTATAATATATAATGATGCAATAACATTACATTACATGTATATATTTTTACTTAATTAACTAAGTTTTTTATATGAACTGGAATAACAAATTCATCAATCATGATTATTTTTAAATATATAAAAATCATGCTATATATTATAATATTAACTTTGAAATAGAACAGTGAAATAAATGAACCTTTTGTATCAATTGAAAATCAAGAACAACCTTATAATTAACTAGTTATGTTATTTTTTAAAATATTTTTTATTTAAAAATATATTAAAAAGATATTTTTTTATTTTAAAAAATTATTTTTTATATTAATATATAAAAATATCAAAAAGATATTAATTTAAAATAAAATAAAAAAATAAATTTTAATTTTTTTTAATAACGTTTCTGAAATCAAAAAAACAAAAGGCCGTAAATTGGATGGAGGGATACTCGAGATAAGTAAGAATAAAAATAGTAAGGTGGGCACATTATGAAAATATAAAGAGTAAAAGGACTAAATGTACAATTAATCCTCCGTGCTATTATCGAGAGAGCAGCGGACATTTCCTGGTCTTAACTGATTAGAAATATGAAAAATAGAAGACCAAACCATGTTGTTGTCTGTCTCAATGGTTTCCACAGTTTGATTATTTTTAAAAATCTTTAAAAAGGGGCTATCAATTTTTATGTACCTGACGTGATCTAGCCCTTCTTTTCTCTTTTTCAATTGGGTTTGTGGGTATTGAAGAGAAATTGCTAAATTTGAAACCTTTTTTTTTTGGATGTGGCAAGTGGTGGGATTTGGGGTGTTGGTTTGATGAAAAATGGGTTTTGGAATTTAGGGTTTTTGAAGAGGAAAGGAGAGGATGGGTTTAGGCAGTGAAGAAGGTAAAGTGAAGTCTTCTTGGGATGTGTGCAAATCAAAGGAGAGGAAGAAGAAAGATGGTACAAAGGCGGGATGTTGGGTCAAGTTAAGGCTTGTTGGGAGCTGCATTTCGTCAAAATCCAAAGTTGATAGCTCTGTTAGTGGGACTAGTACCCATTTTGGTAATTCCGATTTCTCTTCAATTCAATTTTTTTTTTTGGGGGTTTGATCAATGTGGATTATTTGTTTTAGTTCAATCAGTTTGTCAGTTAAGATTGGCATGGTTTCCTTCCTGGGATGTTTGTTCAACCAAGAATGGTTTTGCAACCGAAGTTTAGTTTCTATGTGCGTGCGTGTGTGCATAACAGTGACTTTAAAAGGAACTAGCAACAGCTATTTTCACTGCTTGCACCATTTACAAGCTGCATGAATACCGAAGCCTGACTTGGCTGTGAGATCCATTGACAGGGTGAAGGTTTTTCTATGAAAACTTGGAGTCCTTAGATTTTGCAGAAACTACTTCAGGTCATGCTAGACATAAGTTGTTTTCTTTCCCGCAGTTTATCGCAAACATGCAGAATTACTATTTGGAGAGTCATCTCTAACAGTTTTTTGTTTATTTTATATCCGCTAGCTGGGGGAAGCCGTTATTTTTAGTTCAAGCGGAAAATAAAGGAGGGGAATTTTTCGGGATTGGTACTTGACTGAGTCATTCATTTACTTGATTGACTTGATGTTTTTGGTTAGATTTGGTTCTTTAATTTCTTTTTACCTTGGTGTTCTGGTCAGAGCTTTGCAATAAATGCTTGGTATCATGATTTCCTTGTTAGTTTTTTTATTATAACAATTATGTTCCTCGTTTCCAAAAGCAGGCTTGACCAAAGTCTTAACCTTTTAGTGATGTAGATAATCTAGTTTAAGTTTATCGAACTTGCTTTTTTTCTTTCTTCTTAGAAATGATTTTTTTCTTATTTGTTGAAAACATTGCCTTAGTTCGAATCAGCTTCAATCCCATATTAGTGTTGAAAAGATGTGTATAGTTCATGGCTTTGGCAGAAAGTAGGACCAGCTGTTTCATCAGTTTATTTGAAACAAACTCCTTCAAATGATTGCAGCCATTTCCAGAATCTCAGGAAAATGGCAGTGAGTTTGGAATAATCATTAGTGTGCTGGTGATGGTAGCATGACTGATGAGTTGGTAGGTGTGTAATGGAAACATTCTAGTGGTAAAGATTGGGTTGCTGAGCTGCCCAATGGATTTAAGGAAAATTTTACCAGGTGAAGGACAGATACTTTGGTTTCAAAGGCACCTGCGATAGGGGCTGTGTGAGGTTGGAAGAGTGACTATCATGGTTAGTTTAAATAGCAGAACGTGGGAATCTATGATTTGTGTATGTGGAGAGTTCAAGTTAAAAGAAACCACGATTATCGTTACAAGGATATATGGTATTACCTTGTAGTTTCATTTTTGTTGAATATACATGTACATGCTGCACTGTAGTTTATGCTTCAATTTTTTTCTTATTTACCATTTTAATTATGATCTGGGTTGGGTGTCACATCTCTTTGTCAAACCTGCACACAGTGGCATGCAGTTTAGCATTTCATTGAAAAGCTGGTGTGCTTGTATCCTGAAGGGCTTGAAGCGCACGGTGCTTTATTTGTCTATTTCATTGTTATGATTATCATCCCTTAAGATTTCATTTTACAGTAGTCTGTATTCTAATAGTGTAAGTTTGTGAATCAACAGAAAGTAAATCCATAAATGATACAAGCACAGACCAACCAGCTGTTCCTGTTGTCTCGTCGTCAACCACAAGCAATACAGAAAGTAATTCATCCCTTTCCAAACTTGAAGAGGAGCTTAAAGTTGCTTCTCGACTGCGGAAGTTCACATTTAATGATCTCAAGCTGGCAACTCGAAATTTTAGACCTGAGAGTCTTCTTGGTGAAGGTGGCTTTGGTTGTGTTTTCAAGGGATGGATTGAAGAAAATGGAACTGCTCCGGTGAAACCTGGTACTGGCCTTACCGTTGCTGTTAAAACCCTTAATCATGATGGGCTCCAGGGTCATAAAGAATGGCTGGTACCAGACTTTCCTAATCTATTTACTTCACATATAAAAGTTCACTATCATATTTTCTGTGCCTTTTCATTTTCAATAATTTTGTTTCCAAATCGTTTGGATTTCTTCCTCCTAGGTTTGCTCTTAATTGTTGGATCTGTGTGGCAGGCTGAAGTAAATTACCTTGGTGATCTTGTTCATCCTAACCTGGTTAAACTGATTGGTTACTGCATTGAAGATGATCAAAGGCTGCTAGTTTACGAGTTCATGCCTCGAGGAAGCTTGGAGAACCACCTATTTCGACGTATGCAACCACCTTTCGCTTTTCTTGTTGGCCCTTTTTTCTCTCCCTTAAAAAAAATTATGGTTTCTAGTATGAAAGTAATTTAAAATGTGCGGTGAAAAATTATTCTCTCTACCCTTTTTCTCTACAGTAATGGACTTTTCCTGAATAGAAATTACAAAAGCATTTACATAAAATAGCTGGGGACATCAGATAAGCAATGCTTGCACTGGAGATTGGTTGTGTGTATTTATGTGTATGCATGAACATATCTCTATTTATCAGTGGATGCTTCTATGTAAATATAAATCTTTTGTGTATTAGTATTATTCTATAGAGACTGGATGTGTTTATGTTGGATGACGGTTTTTGCAGAAATGAATCAAATCCATGCTAGATCGTTGGTGATGAAGCTCAGGATGAGCTGTCAAAATTTTGAATTCTGTCACGTTTACCTCAGTTATTGAAAGTTCTAGCAAATCATCAAACTTGTATCAGATTTCTCTAGATTTTTATCAAACAGCCAAGTTTAACAATGAAAAAGTAACACAATGAAACAACTGAATTTTATAAAATGGAGCTGTTTTATTACCACCCTTTCATATATATGATTTTGATACGCAGATGCTTTTTCTTACATGGCTAGAGTTGTATTGACACTGCCAGGTTTTGCTGTGTTGCGCAATTTGCTTATTAAACATCATTCATTTTTTATGGAAATTTTATATGCAGGGTCCTTACCTCTTCCATGGTCTATAAGAATGAAAATCGCTCTCGGTGCTGCCAAAGGTCTTGCCTTTCTTCATGAAGAAGCTGAAAGGCCAGTGATTTATCGTGATTTCAAAACCTCCAATATATTATTAGATGCGGTACATAATACAACTATAGCAATATTTTTCCTCTTCCTCCTCTTCACTTAATTGGTGCATCCTACTAATCAAATTCTGTATCAGGATTACAATGCCAAGCTTTCTGATTTTGGACTTGCCAAAGATGCTCCCGAGGGAGATAAGACCCATGTATCAACCCGGGTGATGGGAACTTATGGTTATGCAGCCCCAGAGTATGTAATGACCGGTAAGCATGATTTTCTCTTAATCCCTCAGTCATTTTCTCATCCTAATTTGATGAAAGATTTGTTCTTTTCCCTAAAAGCCTAGATAAGCATATCTAGCTTTCTTTTTAACCCTAATTGCCTGTGATACAGGCATATTCCAGTTGGCTCTGGGAAAAACTTAATCCTTTTCTGCATGAATTAGGAGGATAGATTTTGTATCTGTTCTCTGCATGTACCAAAGTGTTTATATTAGGATTTTGTATCTGTTCAGTGCCAGAGTTGAATCAAACTCCATGCGAGGCTGACGAAATTGGCTGGGGGGGGGGGATTTGGTGTAAGGGGAGGATTTTGAAAGGTGCATGCCCCTCATATAATAAGAACTATCAACCCTCAAATTGGGAGTCGAAAGCAGTAAAAAATCCAACTCAATCTCTCTATTCTTAAATAACAAAACACCCTTAATTTAAAATTAGAAAGCAACTACATTCCCCTCATTAAAGATATCCTCTTCATCAGTTATCTCTGGTCCCCCTTCCCCTCTCCTAGACCGACACATTTGAACCAGAGAAGGGCATTTAATCCTACCATTCCTTCTTTCTGTACCTTTACAAATCCTTCTGTCCTTGTTTAGGTAATTTTTTTTTATTCTAGATAATAGGTAAAAATGACAGATAATATTGGATTTGCATGTATCTGTAGTAGGCATCCGATTGTATGCAGTCCAGTAGTATGATGTGCCTCCAGGTAGTCAGTCCTGTTCATATTAGGTAGGAAAGGTTCGCAACATTCTTCTGCTGCTGCATGTGATCATCATTACATCAAGGCTAAACAGGCTAAAACACTTCTGTCAGGACATCTTACATCAAGGAGCGACGTCTACAGTTTTGGTGTGGTCTTGCTTGAAATGATAACCGGCAGGAGATCCATGGATAAGAACCGTCCTAATGGAGAGCATAATCTTGTTGAGTGGGCGAGGCCATATCTAGGAGAGAGAAGAAGATTCTACCGGCTGATAGATCCTCGACTTCAAGGTCACTTTTCAATAAAAGGAGCCCAGAAAGCTGCACAGCTGGCTGCTCATTGCCTTAGCAGGGATCCTAAAGCCAGGCCTCTAATGAGTGAAGTGGTCGACACATTGAAGCCTCTGCCCAACCTCAAGGACATGGCAAGCTCATCGTATTATTTCCAGACCATGCAAGGTGACCGGGTCGGGTCTAGCCCAAATGCCAAAAATGGTGTCCGATCACAGGCTGGATTGTTATCTCGGAATGGGCACCCACAAAGGAGTTTTTCAATTCCACATGGTCCCCATGCTTCTCCTTTCCACCATCAATATCCCCACCAATCTCCAAAACCCAGTGGCAAACCATAGCACAGGATCAGATTATCTGCTTCTTTTAGCTGCCTCTTTTCATTCATTTCTTTTTCCACCCTTTTCTTACCATAGATGTATTTTCTGTGAAAGCATTTGTTCTTGTACAACTGAGAAGGCAATGGAGGAACATGTCGCTATATGTTGTATTTAGAATGATGACCATCCTTCACACACGGGATAATGGCTTATGGCGCAAAATGTTAGTCGATTGCCCTCTACAGTCCAGAAAATGTTAAGGAATATTAGGTCCTGTCTGATTGAATCTTTTTTCATAACTCGATCGGAAAAATCCAATTGGGATTGTTTCCATGTTCCATAATAACTCGACGTTATTCAGCCGGACAGGTATAAATTGCCTCTTTCAATCAACAAAAAATGGTGAGAAGGGTGGTTAAAAGATTATAGCATGTTAGAACAAACGTCCAATAATATAGGTATTGTGAATAAAGTTTATTCATGTACTGTGAGTCATGATATATGTACTTATGTAAGGATCTCAGCCTTGAAGACCACTCCTTGAGTAACTTCTAGCGATCATTCTTTGTCGTCTAAATAGTGATTCTTCTCACCCAGTTCGCCTTGTCAATTGCTCTTTGGATGTGCTCTCAAAAATCTTATCTGCATTTCCAACCTCAAACCCATCTCGCCTGTGAAACTCCTTGACCTGTTGAAGATGGTGATAGAAGTTACTACCTCGTAATTGAGCATAAAAGAAACAATTCATTTCTTGACAGTCGGATTAATGAGGATCTTGATGTCTATCAATCAGACTGCTCTGGTAACAATCCTCGATATGGCAATGATCTCTATAGGCTTGGGAGAATCAAAGTGAAAGAAAATATCATTTCAAG
The DNA here is from genome assembly GCA_007827005.2 of Populus simonii. Taxonomy (NCBI): domain Eukaryota; kingdom Viridiplantae; phylum Streptophyta; class Magnoliopsida; order Malpighiales; family Salicaceae; genus Populus; species Populus simonii. The sequence continues at coordinate 5,082,524 of CM017471.2, read as the reverse complement.
GAGAACACAAGGGAATCCTTTACCTCTTCCTTACGTAGATTTTTATATTGTGGCAACACAAGGCGTTCGGCAAACTCTATGTATGAGCAGGGAACTGATTCAGTGAAGCCATCAGAAAACTTGAAAGAGATTGAGTCGGCTACAGTTGAGCTTTGAAGCAGGAGACCATCAGGGCTCACTGGCAGTGGAGAAAAAGAAATCATTTAATTAATCAAACCTCTCAGAGAAAGAGTATGCAATTCGAAACCAATTATAAATAACTAGTACAGTAACTAAAACAACACACTATACTTGATCTATGACAATAAGAGTATAGATGAAGTCACTCCACAATCTCTGAGAAAGACCATTATTTATGGTCCCTTGGCAGGCAGTGATAAAACAAATTCAAAAGTACCTGAGATGCATGGGAAGCAGGAAAAAAAAATGAAGTTGCTAAAATTTCTAGTATTGGATTGAGGTCATAGTTATAGAAACCAAACAAAACATCTCTTAATCCATTCAGGTGAAGTTTTATTTGAACAGGAAATCTAGGACAAAACATTCACCCATAATTATTATCAGCAGCACTAGACAAGATAATTTCCTACAATTTTAGCTTACAAGAAAACTAGCAAGGGGACGCAAGATTAAAAAGAAAGAGTTACCAAACCTTTGAGAGCACCCCCTTCAGAATTCAGTTTGAATCCATTCTCTTGGAGGAACTGATTGAGGGCTCTGATATTTGTCAAGCGAGTTTTCAGGCGATGAGTGGAAATAGTGACATGGTTGAGTGCATAACCATTGACAAGTGTCCAGGCAGCATATTCACTCTCCCTAGGCATCAATAAAAATATATAACAGCACCAGTTAAAACACAAATCTTGTATTGAGAAAAGAAAATTGAAGTACAAGTTAAAAGATTAAATTACTACTTTGCCAATTGCTGAAAGTCAGAAAAGAAGGGCTTCTGCCATGTTAACGACCCCAGAGCACTAGCAAGAGTTGCATGCTTGTATCCACTGCCTGATGTTTCTATGTATTTTTCAATAATTTCCTAACACATGAAGTTAATTAAATCTTCAGTCTACACAGAAGAGGATGGATTAATATAATTAATGATACAATGAAGTGCCAACCATCACTACTATTAGCACTACTCACTTGAGCTTGTGGACTTAATTGATCAACGAGAAGCTCTGATATAAAAATTCTTGGCAAAGGGCCATTAACACCACTGCCAGTGGCAGCATCCTCATGCGGGAGGCCACTGGGAGGTGAAAACCACAGAGCTTTCAACTTTTTTGCTGGAAATCTCAGCTCCTCCTGTTGTTTATACCCATAATCCAGGAAGAAACTTGCCATGGACTCAATCCCATGACCCTTCACCTATAATGATAATAATAATAATACTAATAAATCAAATCAAATTAAAAAAAAATCTATCAAAATCAATTAGTTTCTTTTCAAGTTTTATGTAATTAACAAAAAAAATAGATACCCCAAAAGTCCTGAAAGCAAGATGATCATAGCAGATATGTTCAGCATCATCAACCGACTTAACCAAGTCTAGTATAGCTTTTGCTGTTGGATTTCTCTTCAAATAAACCCTTTCCATGCTTCCTAATACACTCCTCATCAACAATAATGATTCTTCCTCATGTCCCTGTCATTTTTTTTTTGCATAAATAAATAAATTAATTAACTCTATCGATTTAATCAATCTGTCCAGTTTGATTATTAATCAATCAATCACCTGAGATCTGGAAATCTGATGATCAACTTTAGATCTTGAGGCATGAACGGTGGTGGTGAAGAGATTCCGACTTCCGGTCACGGGAAATGATTTTTTCTTCCATGAGATTATGGAAAAGTGAGGATTGATCGTTGATAAGTACAGTGAGGGCATCTTCTCCGTCATCGTTGTTGAGTACAGTGAGAGCATCTTCGTCGTCATCGTTGAATTTAGTTTCTCCGACGAGAATGGCTTTTCTTTTTCGGTCCGAAGGTTTTTTTTTATTCCTGATAGGCTTTTCTTCTTTTGGTATAGACGAGAATGGCGATCTCACTCCAAAAAGCGCAAACGTGTCTAATGGCACAGTATTATTTTATTTTAAAATTTACCATAACATACCTTATGCCTTATAGGCATAACACCCGGGTCAGACCGATAATATTTTTTTTTCCAAAAATAATATTATAGGTTATTTGGAATTTTTTAAATTGAATCTAATTAAAAAAAATTAATGAGATTTCGTGTTTAAAATATTTTCTTGTATTAAATAAAATTGCTATAAAAGTAATTAGAGACCAATTTCTCTTATTTACTATACTAAAAAAAAATTAATGTTAAAACTAGTTTTTTTTAAATATTCATTTTTTAGAGATATTTTAAAAAATAAAATGAATTCAATTTTTATCAATTATAGTAAATAATTAATTACAAATAGCCAATAAAAAATAGATTAATTTGTATCAATCTACCAAGTTAATCTAAAAATAATTAACTAAAAATTAAGGTAAAAATAGATGAAATTTGAAATAACCAAACTCAATGTCCAAGATTATGTTCACATGTAATACAAAAGAAAAGATCTTGAAATATCAAACGGAGAAATGTGAGAAAAGATCCGTCAATCCTAATGTCGATTATTTGATTAATGCTTTCTTATATAGTACTTAATTGTCAATTGTGGGCTCTTTAAGTTTTATTTGTTTTGTGAAATGAGTAGTTAATTGATTTTTTCAATTAAAATTATACATATACATAATATTAAATTTAAATATAAAATATGAAGAAATTATGCTAATATATGAAAACACAATATTAAAGATGTTTTTTTTATATATCAAATTAGATCTTTATACTCCGAGCAAGATTTACACTTTACGGCCCGCAGTCATCAATATTAGTTGATAAATGAAATCAAATTAGATATAATGTAAGGAGTATATCTCTGGGCTCTCATTCACTTTACCAACTTAGTCATCCATGAAGGCAAGATAAAATGATAATTTTATTCGATTTGTTGGATATTTAATATTATTCAATCTAAAAAAATTAAATTTTTATATGATTTAATCTAAAATAAATAAAATCTCATTTAATTTGAGTGGGGTTGTGTTTCATTCATATTATTATTTGATTTGATTTTTTAAAATTTTTTATGTTATAATTTTATTTTTTAATACTGGATTTTTAATATCTTTTGACTTGTTGATTCTTATGGTTTTATGCAATTTGTTTTCTATGCTTTGGTTTTAGTTTTGTAAAAACAAGTTTTTTTAAAAAAAAAATTAGGATAGTTACACAGTGATATTTATCAAATATAAAGAAAGTTAATTCTGAAAGGTAACTCAACTAATCAGGTCTTGGATTTGTTCCCTAATGATCACGAATTTGAGTCCTCTTAAAGTTACTGGAGACTTATATGGTCATTAACTTCAGAACATATAAAATTAGTCAAGATATAAACAAATTAAAAAAAAAAAGAAAAAGAAAAAAAGGGTTACGTATCTGATCCTCCGTTAGAAGGGGAAGGGAGGTCATAGGTTAGCAAAATCATTGCCTTCCCAGATTCAAGAGGCAAACACTAAAAATCTGCCACGTAGCATTAAAATTAAGAGTTCAGCTTTAATAAAATCATTCCATATGTTCTCACATTAAGAAGTCGACAAAATGGAGACTTCTTTATCGACAATGATAACCATAATACATAGATAATGATACGTATGGATAAGGATATAGTTATCACAACTAGAATCAATCTATTATTAACAATACTTTAAAAGCGGGGAAAGTACTTCCCCACGTCTTTTGTTTTCATTATATATATATTTAATTTTTTTTACATATATTTTTTTCTTTTTTTATGATCGACTTTTTTTTAAAAAAAAAATTTGTATGTTTTTTACAAAATTATTTTTATCGATTTTTTTATAATTTTTTTTCTTCAAAATAGTTAATTTTGGTTTTTTTTTATATTGAGCTGGTTGAGAATTTAGTTTTGTAGTTTTTTAATAAAAAAATATTGTAGATTACTACAGTATTTTTCCCATATGGTTTTTCTTTTGGTACAATATTTCTCCACATGTTTTTTTAAAATTATCTTTGTTGATTTTTTTTTTAATATTGAGCTGGTTAAGAATTTAGCTTTAGCTTTTCTCACATGTTTTTTTTATTATTATTATTTTGTTTTTTCCCCCCCAAAATTGTCTTTTGTTGTTGTTTTTTTTTGTGTTTTTTTCATAATTATTTTTGTCAATTTTATTTTTTTAATATTGATCTGGTTGAAAATTTAGCTTTGTAGTTTTTTCTTTAAAACACTGTTGATTGCTACAATGTTTTTTCATATAGTTTTTTTTCTTTTTTCTTTGTTTTTTTTCCAGAATTGTCTTTGTCAATTTTAGTTTTTTTTCATATTAAGCGGGTTGATAATATAACTTTGTAGTTTTTTTCTTGAAAAAAAAACATTGTGAATTGCTACAGTGTTTCTCCACATGTCTTTTTATCGATTTTTTTTTCCAAAATTATCTTTGTCAAATTTATTATTTCATACTGAGCTGGTTGAAAATTTAGCTTTATAATTTTTTTTTAAAACAACGTTGATTGTTAAAGTGTTTCCCCACATGATTTTTTTTGTTATAATTTTTTTCAAAATTGTTTTTATCGATTTTATTATTTTTAATATTGAGCTGGTTGAAAATTATAAATGTAAATTTTCTCAGAAACACTATAAATTGCTATGGTATTTTCCTGCATAGTTTTTTTTCTCTTCTGTTTTTTTTTTATGATTTTTTCCAAAATTATCTTTATTGATTTAATTTTTTTTTAATATTGAGTTGGTTAAGAATTACAATTGTATATTTCTTCACAAAACACTATAGATTGCTGCAGTGTTTCCCTACATGATTTTTTTTCCTTTTGTTTTTTATGATTTTTTTTCAAAATTATCTGTCTATTTTATTTTTTTTAATATTCAGCTGGTTGAGAATTTAGCTTTGTGGTTTAATTTTTCTTGAAAACATTGTGGATTGTAATAGTGTTCCTCCATATAATTTTTTTAAAAATATTTTTTTAATTTTTTTTACAAATCCATAACAACGCACAAATATGCCATAAGCCCGCGACAACACGTAGACATAGCAACTAGTATTATATAATTGTTGTTGGATAAGTTCTTAAAGGGTTTAGTATATTGTTTACTCGCTCTATGGTGTGCATTGATGGATTCAAATTTTCTTAAAATGTCTTAAAAATATCCAATGGTTTCAAGAAGAAAGTAAAAATTAAACTTCTGGAAACCAACTAATATAATCCAATTAATTCTGCAAGTCCAAAAGTAATCTCTGAATAATTAAAAGAAACATAATTTAACTTAAGAAATTCTCAAATAATTTTTATTAATTTTTTTTAAAAAAATAACAGCATATTGAATCAATTCAAGTCAACCCAAATTAACAGTATAATCTACAACTTGAATCATGGATCATAATAATCTCATAGAAAACAAATAAAAAAACATTTCAATTCTCAATCAATATAATATTGAAAAGATAAAATTAAAAAAAAATCAATAAAAAAAACTAAATCAACCTGCTAAACTTAGATCATGCAACCGAGAACCTAATAGAAAAAAATTATAAAGATCAATTCTCAATCTATCCAATATTAAATGATAAAAATAAAAAAAATCAATAAAAAAAAATCTACCAAGTTAATCCGTCTTGGTAATCCGTCAAGACTTAAATAATAAGACTCAACAATTCTATAGAAAACAAATCAAAAAAACTTATTCTCTAATAAATTTAATATTAAAAAATAAAATTAAAAAATAAATTAATTTTTTCTTAAAAAAAAGATAAAGAAAAATTAATACTAAAGATATAATTATCACAACTATAATCAATTTATATAATATGATTATTGTTAGATAAGTACATAAAAGGATTAGAGTGTCATGATTATTGATATATGATAATCAATTTTTATAAATACTTACCATAAATAATATACTTGTGTTAAATTAAATCCTATTTGTTTTTGCATTTCAAAAATATTTTTAAAAAAATTTATATTTTTTTTATTTTTTTCTTTGCTTAATTAATAATTTTTTTTAATATTCTTAGATCATATTAATAAACTAATATCAAAAATAATTTTTAAAAGATAAAAAAATATTATTTTAATACATTTTCAAATAAAAAATACTTTAAAAATCAATTAAACTATATTGCTAAATGTCTCTTCTAAATAGACATGAAAGGAGACTCAGCGGTACTCAACAACCATGAAAAGAAAAAAATGTAACATGGTTAAACCAAAAAATCCAATGCAGCAACTCTGCTCCAGAACATGTATACCCTCTTGTTGAGGGCGGATGCAAAATTTTGAAGAGTAAATTGGTGCCTGACACCAATTAGAATTATTTTCTACGAGACCATAACCGTCAACCATGTGAAACCCAAACACATCACAGAAACTGATGGAAAGTCTGTCATCCTTCAGTGTATTATTGCTCTCTGCAACGAACAAAACAACTGAGACACAGTCACACCACCAGAAGTTGCCAGGTCTAGGGCTTGAGAGCCAAGGCCAATCCAATCTTAGCGCTCTTTTCAATTGCCTTCGTATCAACCTCCCCCGAGATTGTGAAGAGAGACTTGGGGCGCCACTCATGCTGGATAAGAGCACTCGCTTTCCCATAGTTGTTCAACCGAGCCTTCACTGTAGTCAGGGGGTCGAGTGCATGCTGCGTGCCAATGGTCAATGTGTTCTCATTGCTTGAAAAACTACGGGTCAGCTCTGCACCAACGGCTGTACTGGTCAATGGTCTCACTGTGTGGTAGTAGGAAGCAGTAAGGGTATCTCCCTTATCATTGCTGTGGTCATCAACAAAAACATTCCCATCAGCTAAGGGAGACTTCAATAAAAAATATGCACAAACAGCAGAAATAACTCCACTTTAATGTTTTAAGCTAATCCCAAGTTCAGAGTAAAAATGGTTGTCCTAGATGATACAAGAGAGTAGACCTTCCACAAAAATCAGAGAAATCAGTTCAGTGAGCATCTTTAGCAATACTGCCAGTAAATAATTATTCACCAGCAAATGCCTTCAAAACTTGCATTTCTCTGCATTGAACTACAGCTCAAGCTCTTTAATGGGATAGTGCCAGCAAAAGAATTCTCAGGCCAGTCTTTAAACCGGTAGAGCTCAATGCTCAGTGAACATAATCAATGAATGCAACAGAAAGTAGCAGCTATTAGAGTAATTAACTAAAATGTAACTTCTTTCACCACGTTGAATTACTCACACTGTCAGAGAAGCAATCAGGTCAGCATTTGTATAACTCAACCCTGCATTGTATTTAGTGAAGTTCCCAGTAGCAGTATCAAATGAGAGATCCGTCCCTAGAGAAACAACATTACTCCCGATCACGCCTGAGAAGTTAACAATGGGATTTGCAGTCAACCCAAGGCTAGTGCTTATCCCAGCATACTCATGCTGGTACTGGAGTTCCACCTGTTAGCACAAGAAATTAAATCAGATCATAGGGTGGCAAAAAACAGCCTCATTAACACTGTGGCATGCCCATTAATGCAGTAGGAAGTTCCAAATGGACAAGACAACCATGACCTCAATATTTAACGACAAATACAAAAAATCAGACCAGCAATCAATAACCATAACCGCAAAATAATGATGCTCCAAACAGCCAAGCAAAGCAGGAAGCAGAAAAAACTGAAAATGAAAAGATAAAAGTTAATTAACAAGGAAAGAACCCTTTTACCTTGCCAGATCTCTGATCAGGGACTTTGAAGCTAAAGATGGTCTTGAGCCCAGGAGCAGGTTCATCAATAGTAATAGTTGTGAGAAGCTACAGATGAACACACAACTATCAATTGCACAATCAAAGCATCATATTCCTAGTTATATAATAATTATCCAACGAATGTTCACTGCGTGGAAAAAAGTTATTCTAATTAGCTGCGATGAATGCCAAAAGGAATTTCATCTTTTGAAAAGAACGCGAACAAACTGCTTTACAACCTTATATAGTAATATCATGCTTTGGTCCAACAATACAGGCATGGGGTATCGTCCTAAAGAACAATCTAACAAATAAGACAGCAATACACGTAATATAAAGCAACCCTGCAATGCTCTATCCTTCACATCTATAGTCAACTGAAGTAAACGCTGTATTTAGGGAAATTTGTTTCCCGTAAAATATCTTACAAAAAATTTGATCTACACAAATATTTTTTGGTCAACCCACAAACTTAGTTCGTTTATTGGAAAAAAATTTCAGCTCATGAAATTTTGTAAGATATTTTACAAACAGTAATAAACTTTAGCTATCACAACCATTTCAACCACCTTCACCACCACCATCCCGTCACCACCACTATCACCTCTACCACCCCACCACCACAACACATCATCATTGTTTCACTACCACTATAATTTCAATTCATTACTTACCAAAAATCATAAAATTTGTTCTATGTAAAATGTTTTACGGAAAATATTTCAAATGTAAATTATAATGAAAAAGATTTTTTGTAAAACAAATACTAGGGGTGAGCATTGGGTTATTCAAGGGGAAAAAAAATTGCCATTTCCAATACTTATCCCAATTATCCAAAATATTTTTTTCCTTACCTAACCCTATTTCTTTTACCCGATCAAACAATTTGGGTAATTCAGATAACTCAAATTACCTGAATTTTTTACCTATTACCCCATTAATTTTTCTTCCCCAAAGTTTTGACTACATAAGAATTAGGTTTAAGGAAAATTACAAGCCATTTAGTTTTAAAAATTTATGAATTATTATTGGATAACCTGATTTTTTTTTGTTTAACCCGAATTACCCATTTTCTGCGATTTTTAAAAGTTCATTACCCAAATTAGTAGTTTTTTTAAATGCTCACCGCTACCAACACCTCCTTAAATGAAAAGGAGTTATTGAATCATGGTGGTATACTGGTGAATTAATGCGATAATTCGCCATATCTGGGATAAGAGATCACATACAACTTGTTTGACAATATAATTGAGATGAATACTATAATTGAGATGAATACAAAAGTCCCATCTTCAAACAATTTACACCGGTACTCAAGAAATGTAGAGCTTCATAGCTCACCAACCCAGAGCACAAAAGAGAAGAAAGTACCTCTGATAGTCACTTGAAGTCTAAACAGGATCATCAAACAAGGGCATAATATACAAATCACAAGCACAGATAATTATCATTTCTGATTTGTTAAAAGTGAAAGAACAAGAAGGAGAGCAGGCAAGCTTTAATGTCTTACATTGGAGTTTGTGTCCACTTTTATATCAGTTGTGATGTTCTTGTTCTTTAGCTGACCGCTGACATCTGCTAAAAACAGATCACCTTTCTTGATCCCAGTTGAAGTGAGTGCCTGGAATGCGAAATAAATATAATGTCAAATGGAAATATTATAGAAGGTTGTTTTCAAAAGAAACAAGAACATATGCTTCAATGCAATTAACTTGATAGAAGACATCAAAACTTAATATCCAATCTAAAGGATTTCACATCTGCACATCCAAAACAGATGGTCCATTCTCAGGTGTAATATTTAACGAGTTAAAGAGTCTCGCGCCAATTCGAAACCCATATGCCATATCACCGATACCATAATTGCGAAAGAATTAATCATCGTAAACTAAACAAATCAATGCAATTATAATCGTGGCAGTGTTTCCTTTTATTTTCAAGGCTGCACACACATGGTTGTTGCTTTATTTTCCTTTACTGTTTGTGAATTGTACAAACAGCTCAATTAAATCAGCCACAACGAGATGCTGAGCAAAAAATCCATAAATGCAAATAAAATTATCAAAATAATATAGAATCCAAATCCTGCTGCTACGAGCCAGTTTGGTATTATGATAACGGTTGTTTTTCAAAATAATTTTCGATTGGAAATGCATGAAAATATTTTTTTTAATTTTTGATATCAACATATCCAAACGATTTAAAAAAACACTGGAAAAACAATTTGAAGCAAAGAGAAAAATAAAAAAAAATCAATTTTTTTCAAAAATGCATTTGAAACACAAAAACAGGCTCTAAGTGCAAAGAAATTAATCGTCCAGCACTTAGCAATGGAGATTGACCAATTCATTTCTCATCAATAAAAAAATTATTCAACTTAAACTGTTTTCCTAGGCCTAAGATTACACCTTCTACATGGAATATAGAGGGGGGGGGGGGGGGGACATGAGGATTCATCTGGGCAGTCCGTTAATTAAAAAAGAACATCAATACCTCAATTTTTTTTTAAAATATAATTAATAAAAAAAATAAAAGGAAAAGGAGAGAAAATTACAACTCCAGTTGAGGTATAAGTAGTGACAGTGAACTTGTGGTCGCTCTGGTAATCTTTATAGAGAAGATCTGGAAATTTCGAGAAATTAAGAAAAAAAATATCAAAATAATCACAAAATGAAAATAAATTAAGGAGTGAGCAAAAAATGAAATCCCTGTTACCTCTAGCTTTCTTGCCAATATCGGCGTAGAGACCTGGGCCTTTTCCCATGATTTTTTGTTTTTTGAATAAATAGTATTGAAACAAAAATATATTGAGAGAGCTTTGGATTGCTCCAGCAGAGTATTCTATAAAGAAATATAAAGAAAAAAAAAAGAGAGAACCCTACCTACTTTTTCGCAACCGTTTGATATGGACCGTTGGATCTGCTGTTGTGTTAGATGGCCTCGAGGATCCTTCCTATTCTTTTGTAACCGGTTGATATCGACCGTTGGATCTGAAGCTAAGGAGCTGGTGTGTTGTATGGCCTCGATAGTCGGGACGGGAGGTACTTGGGCATATTCGCCTAAGTGTTTTTTTTTCTTAAGAGTTAAAGTTTGAGTGACTGAAATTATTTGATTGTAACAATTGAGTATTTAATCTTTGAATTCTTATCAATAGGTATCTATGCGTCTGAATTTTTATAATTTTTGCCATAATTATAATTGTTTTATATAAGTGTTTTAATTATTTGAAAATAATTTTATTTTTTTATTAATCAAACTCCACAATACAACTATATATTACAGTTTAATAACTAATTGGGTATTTAGCACTAAAAAGTCTGCTTGATATTGTTGTAACGTTTGTTTTTTAAATTGTTTTTTATTTAAAAATGTATTGAAATAATATTTTTTATTTTTTAAAATTTATTTTTAATATCATACATCAAAACTATTTAAAAATACTAAAAAAATAATTTAAAATAAACAAATAAAATAAAATATTTTACGTTGCAGTGATAAATTAGAGAATGGATTTCATATTCTTAATTCAAATACCTTTCTTGACATAATCAAAATTCAATTAATCATGTTTATTAAGTACGATTTTTCTAAAATAAAAAACAATATCCTTATTTTACTTATATTTCAAATAATAAAAGAAATTAAGATAAAAAAAAATTTGATAAGCCAGACGAATCCCTTAATTTCATAGTGAATTTTACGGTGAAGAATTAAGAAAACAGCCTTTGTTGGTATTTCACTGAACTAGAAAAATAAAAAATGTGTTTTCTCAAGAAAACAACATTTAATTTTTAATTAATAAACATGTTTTCGAAAACTTTTCCACGATGTTTCTTCCAGGCTCCTTTCCATCTTCCAATCGAGGACTTGAGAAAAAATCAGAATTACTATGTATTAAAAAGTACTTCACCAATCCAATACTTATTTTATTTCTTCAACTAGTCACATAACCCGCGCGATGCTATGGATTAACTTTTATATATATATATATATAAAAATTAAAATCTAAAAGTGTTAGGTCTTTTTGCAAAGCTATATCCAAGAATCTTAGCTGTGGCTATAACGCCTGACCCAAAAATAATATTTATAATAATAATAATAATAATAATAATAATAAACTTGCATGGCCTAGTAGGTCTGGCTCTAATACCAAACCTAATAGCCTTGGATATGGATTTGGCTGCAAGGTCATGTCATAAAAGTATGATAATTAAATAAATTAATTAAAAAGAAAAAAATCAATTGAAAGAAAAAAACTAATGAAGAAAAAGAAAAAAAATCTGAATTAAATGGGTTAACCCGTCAAACCTTGGATTCGTGTCGTGAAAGTTTGATAACTAAATAGAAAAAAAAAATTGACGGGTTAATCCAGAATTAACCGGGCTAACCCGTCAAACCAGGTTACCTGTCAAATCCGGGATCCGTGTCATAAAAATCTGATAACTAAATAGAAAAAAAAGTGAACATTAACAACCTAAACTAAATGAAAAAAATTAATTAAAAAAAAAACAAAAACAAACAAAAGACATAAGCCTGTGACTAATGAGGAAAAAGAAAAAAAATCTGAATCAACTGAGTTAACCCGTCAAACATGGGATCCGCGTCATGAAAGTCTGATAATTAAATAGAAAAAAAAATTCAATGGGTCAAACGAAAAAAAATAAACAAACTAAACTAAACGAAAAAAAATTGATTAAAAAGGAAAAAAAAAAAAATTCAGGTTAACTCGTTAAACTAGGTTAACACGTCAAACCCGAGATCCGTGTCATGAACTAAATAAAAAAAAATTCACATTAACAAACTAAATTAAACAAAAAAAATTCATTAAAAGAAATAGAAAAAAAGTGAATATTAACAACCTAAACTAAACGAAAAAAATTAATTAAAAAAAAACAAAAAAAAAAACAAAAGACATAAGCATATTACCAATGAGGAAAAAGAAAAAAAATCTGAATCAACTGAGTTAACTCGTCAAATCAGGTTAACCCGTCAAACCTGGGATTCGCGTCATGAAAGTTGATAACTAAATAGAAAAAAAAATCGATGGGTCAAACAAAAAAGATTGATTAAAAAGGAAAAGAACAAAAAAAAATTCAGGTTAACTCGTCAAACCCGAGAACCGTGTAATAAAAATATGATAACTAAATAAGAAAAAAATTTCACATTAACAAACTAAATTAAACAAAAAACATTTATTAAAAAAAACGCAAAAAAAAGCAAAAAAAAAAAAAAATCATAGGCGAAACCAAAAAAAAAAAGGAAAACAAAAACGAAAAAAGAAGAAGAAAAAGTCGAGTGTTTCACTGTCCACTGTGTGCACAGTGATACATTATATATAAAAAACAGAAGAAACAAAAGTGAAAAAAAAAAAAACCCTGCTACTACAATAAAAAACCCACGCGTTTTAGAGTATTATATAATAAACCTATAAGGAAATATAAAACAAATATTTCTATGATAATTTTGAAATATATTTTAAAAATTATTGTGTTTCTTATGTTAATCAAATGCGACCCATAATGTTCGAAAAATAAGAGTTCATCAAATATGGTACATAACAACTTTTCTTCAGCTATTGTCTCGATATGAACAAGAAAAAACAGCGATGCAAATAATCAGTCCCTCTGAAATGTCAAAAGGGAATACAAGACTTGGATCCTTGTACAACCGAGTTGCGTTCAGGTGAGCTAGTGTTAGCCATGCACTTGGTTCTTCACAGCAAGAAGAGAGAACCTATCAGCAAAAACAGTAAGTGATAGATTAGACCAGTATTCTTGGCAGTCAAATTGGCTGCATTGTAATCCGAACCGTCTGTCTTGGAAGTCACATAACTTCCCTCAGGTGTGCTTGTGGTCAGAACAACAACGATCCAGTTACCATCAGAACCAATCCCAGCTCCTGTAAACTTAGTATCATTAAGGTTATCGGAGTATGGAGTCTGTGTGAAGTTAGTGAGCACAAGACTTGGATCCAGGTGGGGAACACAAGCAGGCATCACAGCTCCATCCCTTGTGTTGGAGACATTCAAATGGCATTTGGCTAGAAGGCTCGGGTAATTGGGGAACTGCGGCTCAGTGCCTGGTACTGTGTTGGAACCCGTGGTGTTTGTACAAGGTTGGTTCTTAAATTGGTCAGCTATCTCCTCAGCAAGGCACTCTGCGTTATCATTTTTTGTGAGGGTAGTCAAATTGAAGGATGTCCTGTAGTTGTTAATCCCTTGAAGAAGGGCATCCTCCTGATCACCTGCAAATAAGTGGTGGGATGAGAAGCTTAGTGTTGAGATATCAGCCGGGAAGAAAACCTTAACTTGGGCAAATTAACATGGAGCAATAGACTCATGGGACTGTACTGAAAAGAAAGCCACAGACCACTTGGGATCTGGGATCATTTCCAACTTCGTGTGCATTCTAAACAAGCAGCAAAAACTAGCTTTTGATAGCAAGAGGACAACAACTTTTAAAACCATTTTCTTGACCTGAAGAACAAGTATCAGCAAATTGCATAAAAATTTAACAGAAAAACAGATTAATGGGAGAGAAAAAATTAAGCAAAGACTTGACGAGCTTGCCAATTCATATCATGAAAGCAAACTATAATACTAGTTGGATTACAGCTATTTCTTAGTTAACTGGGTCATAACAAGCAATCTTGCGAAGGCAAATTCACTGCATAATGTAACAGCCCGTTTGGAGACATCAGATTTGAGTAGAAATGAAATCAATTCAAGACCATTTACCAATTCCAGCGTTTTGGAAAGTTGTAAGCAATACAGATGAATTAAAAGTATCCAGATTAATTGTAATGCACATATATATTATAGAATTGAATCTACAAGACTACAGCTAAAACGACAGATTCAAACAAACAAGAACACAGAGATATCTCTAGATCAAGAATCAGTAATCAGATCTCACATGATAAATTAGATAATGTAAAAAGAAATAAAGAAAGCAGACAATTACCAAGTAATCCCAAAAATAAAGAAAAGAAAAATGTTTACCGTCACAAATGACAGGGTGACTGATCAAGCAGAGAATAATGAAGAAAACAAAGAATGGGAAGAGAGGAGAAAATCTTGAAGATGCCATTGCTGCTGCTGCTAATTGAAGCTACTGTTGTTTTTCAAAGGAGAACGGCGTCGGTGATGAATGTATATAAGAGAAAGAGTCCAAGAGACTACTCCTAGTAAATGAGGAAGTGAGCAGCCTGGAAGATAGATTGTACCTTTCTTGTTTGTTGGATAACTAACGACAGCTACCGTGCATCTGCGACGTTCTTCCTTCCACTATCTTTCTTTATTCATAAAAGCGTTGTCCAACCCACCCCCATCAGATTTATACGCTGCCGTTTTAGTGGTCATTAACAACAACCACAACAACAATAATAATACTGCCGCGATTCTCGTACATGCTGCCTGCATGCCGCGCGTCTTCCTTTTCTTTCTAAAAACGACACCGCTTACCGCAAAACACGATTGCCCCTTTTTTTTTGTTTTTTGAAAATTCACGCATTTATTTTTAATGTTTTCTTGGAAAACTAGCAACAGTCAGTTATTTTTATCATTTAGTTGCGTATTAAAAAAAAACTAAAATGCTTGTTTAAGATTGTAATAATGGTTTCGGTTCAAAATATTTTTCATTTATAAATGTATTAAAATAAAATTTTTATCATTTTTTAAAAATTATTTTTAATCTCAGTACATCAAAACAATCTGAAAATATAAAAAAATTCATTTTAACAAAAACAAAATTAAAATTTTTAGAAACACGGTCCAAACACTCCCTTAATATTTCGCTAGAGACCAAAACATATTACATAATGGATTGTAACAATACAATTATCATTTTGTCCTTATATGAGAAAATCATAAAACCAGCTATTAGAGAGGTAAAAATGTATTTTTATAGTGCTCATTAGTCTTTTCACATTTTAAGTATAATAAAAGTACAAAGTTTTCTTTAAAAACAAAAATGATTTAACTATTTTTAGGGTTTTTTTTCTATGTTCACTTTCTTAAAGCACAACAAAGCATGCGTTCTTTGAGAGGTGTGTGAGACATTTTCTAATAGCCAAACATTATCTTTCGTTATGACATTTGAATTGTCTCGATGGCCTATTTATCCCTAGACATCGTGTGTAGCCGATGAACATATGGTTTGGTGCCACCAATCTTTTTTTTCTCTCTCTCTCTTCGATTTGTGCGTCTAACCCTTTAAATTTTCAAAGCAACCATTCAATATTTTTTTCCTTCAGATTTGGTCCAAGTTCTTTTGATTGTATTTATTTTATTTGACATAATTTATAAAATTATAAATGCTTTTTAGTTTTCATCCTCCTTTAATTTTTTTTATTTATCAGATTTATTCATCATTCTATTAATTGCTATTTATTTTATCTGAGATAATTTTTAAAAGTGATTTCTTATACGATTTCATCATTCTTCGGTTTATTTCCTAGCATATTTGATTCTTGTTTTTTTTATTGCAATTTTTTTTTTCTTTGACAAATTTTTAATTGATATTTTTTTCCTGATTTTATTCTTCAACATCAAATTGGTTAGGAATTAAGCTTCTTAATTGTGTCCAAGTTTAGGATTTCACGGGTTATAACTTTGAGAAATTGACCTAAGTTTTGGAGATTCACACATGTTTGCTTGTTTTTTTCCTTCTTTTTATAAGTTCATGTATTTTTCAGTTTACTAATTCAATAATTATTTAATTGGAAATTAAGCTGTATTTTTATTTTATTTTTTGCTTTCTATAGGATTTTTCAGTAATCTTGAAAATAACTTGGGTTATCTTGGATCTTTTTATTTTTTGTTCTTTGTTAAATTTAGTTTTTTTTAAAAAAATCTTCCTTTAAATATAATATTGAAAGCTCATTTTTTATAGTAATGGTCATTTTTTATTGTTTGCTTTATTTAATGTTAATGCTATTTTTAATAATATTATTAAATTGATTAAATTTATTGAATTCAATTAAATTAATGATCCGAGTCTCAAATTATTATTATTTTAAATATCAACATTGTCTAAATATTTTTTATATATTAGAAAATAATTGACATAAGGCATCGTACAACCCACATATCAAGTGATATTGTTAGAAAAAAATCACATTTAGCTTCCATGCCTAGTGTCTTATTTCGTTTAAAAATTAAATGTAAGATAAAAATGTGCTAGCTCTATAAAAATATTATTTTTCACACGTATTGTTTTTATAATATTATTTAGAAATAAAAAAACTAGAATTTAGAAAATGTTAAAAAAATATAATATAGTAATTTAACTCATTTTAAATCCTTCTTTAAACTTAAATATACAGTAAGCATTTATATGCATATCTTATTTCGTTTAAAAAATAAATGTAAGATAAAAATGTGCTAGCTTTATAAAAATGTTATTTTCCACATGTAAATTTTTTTATAATATTATTTAGAAATTAAAAAACTAGAATTTAGAAAATGTAAAAAAAAATATGTAATATAGTAATTGAACTCATTTTAAATCCTTCTTTAAACTTGCATAACTTAAAAATATTGTTCACTGACTTTTTTTCTCTTCATCCAAAAAGCTTAATACTAGCTTTCAATGATATTAAAATCTTTTTACATGATTTATTTGTCATTTTTAAATAAAATAGGATGAATAAGTATTTTTTTATATTGATTGTATAGTCAAACAACCAAAATACCATTAGAAGTAAAAAATTTAAAAATTATGTCAAAGGGTATTTTCGTGTTTTTAATATAGTTTTTTTATTATTAAAATTTAAGTTGGAGAACAATTTGATATTTTTCAAATAGAAAAAAATAATAAATAATTAAAATGCAAAGTAAAACAATGAATTAAAAGGAAAAAGAAAGCTTGAGATCAAGTGATATTTTTGTTTTCTCACAATGTTTTTCTTGTAATTATAAAATTAATTCAGAATTAATTTTATATTTGACTAAATAAAAAAAATAAAAATTGGGAGGTGCCTCCGCCCTTCTAGGCTCTAATGGGCATTTTTTTTTCTTTTTTTTTCTCTTTCATTCCCAAAAAAATTACAATTTGGCTCTTTTAATTTTTGGTATTTCACCTTCAATTCTTTTTCTCTTGATTTCTAATTTTTTGTATTGGTTATTTTATAGAAATTTTATTTGTTTTCAATTTCATCATTCAATCTCAGTTTACTAAATATTATATTCTTCATTGTGGTCCTCATTCTTTGAATTTCTTCTTTTTTTTTTTCCTTTAATATTTTCTAAAAGTTTTAGTGATTTTCAATTTCATCCTTCAATTCAAATTGATGGTATTATATTTTTCAATCTAGTCCTCATTGTTTTGATTTCTATTTTTTTTCTTGGTCATTTTGTAAAATTTATTATTCTTTTCAATTTCACTCTTTAATTACAATATTATTTTTATTTTTTATGTCAATCTTGATCCTTATTTTTTTATTCAAAAAAATTTCTTTTAGTAAATTGATTTTTTTTTTCAATTTCACCATTCAATTAAATATAAAATTTATTTTGTATTTTAATTTTGATCTTTATTCTTTTATTGCTATTTTTTAAAATTATTTTGTATAATTAAAATTATTTTTTTTAATTTTATCCTTCAATATTTAATTGATTGAGAATCAGACTTCATGGTTTTTTCAGATTGGGTGTTTTGGGTTTAACGACTGAGGTCACGAGTTTGAAAAGTTAACGTGTTTTTTTTTGGTAAAAAAAAGCTTTATAATCCTTTTCTTTTTCATTTTATTTCAATTATGTGATCTCGACTGCGAGTTTGGTGGAATATTCTGAATTGATTTAGCTCTAATTAGTGCAGTTAAAAGTTTAGTATCATCCATTTTTTATGTTTCCTCTTTACTATATTTCAAGACCATGAACATCATTTCTTATACACAAAAAATAGTAAGGAATGATGATTTTTTTTATATATATTGTAAGGTCTGTTTCATGCCTATATAATTTTTTTAAAATTTTCTAGAGAGATAAACATGGCCATATTAATATTCAAAAATAAAAATAAGATTTTTTAGTTTTTTTTTTTTTTGGTATTCTAACCCTATTTAAATCTATTTTCTACTTTTCTATGCTTGCTGTTGTGCTTCCACCTACATTGTTAGGGGTCAATTTTATTTAATTTTGAGAGGAAAATTCAAATAATCGATAAAAGAAAACCGTTAATCATTTCATGGTCTAGCTTTCACGTAGACCAAAAATCTTTAAAGCAGCAGAAGCTATGGAATATCCCTCGGGTTCGTAATTATTGGTGGAGGCAATGGACATTCTAGGAATTACGGGAAAATCCTCCCAGATACGAGCACGGGAAAATTGGTGGATGCTATTGGTTTTGGATAACGTGGCATCGATCCTCCAATAGCAAGCAGTCCATGCAAGCAACTCCCCCTCTCAAGCCTCATACAAAAGAGAAGCCTCCACATTACTCAGGACCCTCGAAATGGCCTGCACTTGCAAGCATCACATGCAAGCTCTTTACTGATTTTGCATTCCAGTTTTCTCCTTGAGTTTCAGAGAAAATGACAGTCTCTGCCGATGTCCGGTTCTCCCTCTCAGCTGAAGCTGCTGGCCAGTTGCATGGCGCCAGAGGATTGGGAGTGAGGAGATATTGCTCGAGACTTGTGAAGTTTGGCAATGGAGAGTTGATGGGAAATAAGCTGAAGTTAAACCAACTTCATCAAGGAACTAGTACTCTTGCTGTTAGAATTCCTAAGCAACAAGTTTGCATGTCTCTTACTACTGATGTAGCAGTGGAGTCCAGGGTTAGCTCATTAATTAAGCGACGCATTTCTTAATTTAGCAAACACACACACACACACACACACACACACACACACACACAAACTTGTTTTCCAATTAATAGTTAATGCATTTGGCTATCGCACTACGCAGTTGAGGGACCTAGAGATGGAAAGAAGGGATCCACGGACAGTCGTGGCTGTTATTCTTGGTGGAGGAGCCGGTACTCGTCTTTTCCCTCTGACAAAGCGCCGAGCCAAACCTGCTGTAAGCCTTTCTCTTTATCACATTTTTCATCGTAGCCATCTCCTATTCGTTAAGTTTTGTGGGGCTAGCTATCAAATTTGAAAGAGCAGGCTTATAGTTGAAAATATATGGTTTGATACCATAGTTGGATATATACTGTTGATATCTGTAGGTCCCAATCGGAGGTTCATACAGACTGATAGATGTGCCAATGAGCAACTGCATCAACAGTGGAATCAACAAGGTATACATCCTCACTCAATACAACTCAGCATCACTAAATAGGCATCTTGCTCGTGCCTACAACCTCGGTAATGGAGTCAGTTTTGGAGATGGTTTTGTAGAGGTAACTACTTTGTTTTTTTTATTTTTCTCCTTTTACTTTATAGCAAGTGATTACTGTCTATAAACTCAAGCATGGACATGCTTTGCTTGCCAATGTTCTGATGAAATGGGAATAAAATTTATGTTATAAAAAGTCAGTCAAAGTTTGTTTCTCTGTCATCAGGCCCTGGCAGCTACTCAAACTCCTGGAGAGGCAGGTAAAAAGTGGTTCCAGGGCACCGCTGATGCTGTGCGGCAATTTCATTGGCTTTTTGAGGTAATAATTTATATATTAGATGTAATCTGCACGTGAAATCCTACTAGCTTGAAATCAACTCAAACCACAGGCAATGCAATTCTTCCCTGTTACAATATGAAAACGTACAGAAGAGGACTAGGAAGGTTAAAAAATAGAGGATACCTGGTGCTACAATAAATTTCTACTCTCTACCACGAGCACGTACCGGTTTAGTTGGAAACTTAAACAGCACAGATTGCCAGTAAGGCTTTCCATTCTCAGAATCCTTAAAGGGAATTAGGGTGATTCACTGATTCGAGGACATATCCACATTTTCTTTTTCTCGCCTTTTTGTTGCATAAACTAGCCTGCATGCTGTTTATATTGATTATTACATCAAAAGAAGATGAAGAGTATTTCATAAGGAATGCTGTATATAGAAACAGGTTAGTTTGTATTGCATCGAAGCAGAGGCAGAACAGAAGTAGCAAGAGATTACACAATAACCAGTTTTTGAGCCAGCTAGCGACTACCCTTCGTGCCTCCTTGTTTTTTGAGATTTCTTTTCTCCCTCGGATAATATGAATCCTTTAAGTTCCAATAGTGGAAGAAGCTGTAACTCCATTATATGAAACACTTCAACTGGAAGGTTTATGGCCATATCGTAATTCATGTTGCCTTGGAAGATAAAATTACAACTTGCCTCTTGTTTATCGACCATTGAGACTTTACCTAAATGAAAAATCGCTGCTAAGAAATTTATACTTTTGTCTCTGCTATCTTCCCGTATCCTGAATTTGGTGATTTTAGAAAAAATCTAAAACTTTTCAGGATGTTACACATATGTTTTGACTATGTACTTTAACTTCAAAGGGCCCAAGAAGCAAGGAGATTGAGGATGTGCTAATTCTTTCTGGAGATCACTTGTATCGAATGGACTACATGGACTTTGTGCAGGTGAGAAGAAGTACATTTCACTTGACATGGTTTTTATTCACTAAAATTGAGTGTGGAAATCAAGTTCTACTTAATCTATAAGTATCAGACATTA
The DNA here is from genome assembly GCA_007827005.2 of Populus simonii. NCBI lineage: Eukaryota > Viridiplantae > Streptophyta > Magnoliopsida > Malpighiales > Salicaceae > Populus > Populus simonii. The sequence continues at coordinate 5,061,122 of CM017471.2, read as the reverse complement.
ATGTTAGTCTCTCGTTTCCAGAATCATCGGCAGGGTGGTGCAGATATTACTCTCTCTTGTCTACCGATGGATGATAGGTCTGCAAAAGTTTAATCCAAGCTAAGCTCTTACAATAGCAATTTCTCATTTCAGGGGACTCGACTCTGATATTTACCCTGTTGTCACTTTGCTTATATCTACTCATGGCAAATTTAATATCTGAGTTCATGTTCAAAGTTGATGGATCGTGTTTTTGAGACTTTCCAATATTTACATGATAGCCGGGCCTCAGATTTTGGTCTCATGAAGATTGACAATAAGGGGAGAGTCCTTTCATTCAGTGAAAAACCGAAGGGGGTTGACCTGAAGGCAATGGTAAGTTTCAGATTTTGCATTGCTGAACAAACCTATAAAATCTGAGTGGTTAAGCACTTATGCTTACGCTACATTTACTTACACTTCAGGAAGTCGATACGACAGTATTGGGGCTTTCGAAGGAAGAGGCTTTAAAGAAACCATACATTGCTTCAATGGGAGTGTATGTCTTCAAGAAGGAGATACTTTTGAACCTTTTAAGGTACTACTAGCCATTTGCATTATCAGTGATCGTCAGATGTTGAGCATTTGCAGTTATTTTTATATTTTCGTATGATTTTACCAGGATTTAATAACAAGAAAAGGAAAGGAAAGGAAAATCGATGCTCTTTCATGTAAACATGCACTCAAACATACGCTATACCTATCATGAGTAAAGGACTACTGAGTGCTATAAATTGTTGTTGAGTCAGGTGGCGTTTTCCAACTGCAAATGACTTTGGATCAGAGATAATTCCAGCTTCGGCAAAAGAATTTTATATGAAGGTATCTACTGAATTCTTCTGGAATTTGACTTGATCAGTTTCAAAACCAGTGTTAGAGCACCCCAAGGTATTCACCCCCAATGTCTCAAGAGAATATGCCTCTATATTTACATGTAATGAACACTCATGCACATTTAGGGTTTCGTTATTGTCTCAGGATCAAAGAGACGGAAATAGTAGGAATACCAGATAGTAGTTATAGATAGACATGTTTTACTATACTTTCAAAACAGAAATTGATCACTTTAAAATTATTTTAAAAATCAATTTATTTCAAGTTTCGTCTCTGTCTCTTTAATAAAATATTTTTCTATCTTTTTTATACCTATCTTTAATTTTCTATTCTAGACACTAACCAAACGCAACAAATCACTATTGTTTTTTTAAAAATGTTGACTCTGAGCAGGCGTATCTCTTCAATGATTATTGGGAAGACATAGGAACCATCAGATCCTTCTTTGCAGCAAATCTTGCCCTCACTGAGCATGTAAGTACCTGAACAAATCTCCACACTTTTCCTAATCTTTTTGGGCACAAATAGGCTACATTTGGACTGGGAGAAGTAAATTCAAGAAAATAGTAATCATAACTTGACGATTCTATATATCAAAGCAGCAAAAACAAGAAATTTATCAAGGTTATGAGTGATAGTATCTTACAATACAATCTAGAAATAATGCAAACTGCTGCTTTGCTGCTGAATGCCTGTAGCATTACTGGTGATTTACTGATATTCATGACTGAGACATGATGATGCTGTCTTAATAACTTTTCAGCCTCCAAGGTTTAGTTTCTATGATGCAACAAAGCCAATGTATACATCACGAAGAAACCTACCCCCGTCCAAGATTGACAGTAGCAAGGTTAGTAGAAGGGCGTTCATGTTGCCTCTTAAAGCTCCCTAATCGACAAGTTACATTTCAAGTGTTCTCCTGATGTTACCTGTGCTACGCTGCTATAAGGTAAAGTAAATGGATGCATTGTCATTTTATCCCAATTTTTTTTTTCATGCAGATAGTTGATTCAATCATATCTCATGGGAGTTTCTTAAACAACTGCTTCATCGAACACAGTGTAATTGGTATCCGATCTCGAATAAACTCAAATGCCCACTTACAGGTTTGCACAGAATAATATTATTTCAATTATAGCATCTATGAGCTAGTTTCTGAAAACACAGTTATAAGACCAACTTGACTTCTGACCTGGCCCAAGACTTATGGCGTGTATTCGGCAGGTCAGCTCACGGGTCGGTAGATTAATTTGAGTTTTAAAGATTTTTTTAAAAAACATCAAAACAACGTTGTTTTGATTAAAAAAATTAAGTTCGGCATTAAACCGACCAAAGCTAGGCTTCGGGTTGGCATGTTATTGGATTGACCCTCCGAGCAAATCCAAGTTTTAACATACTAGTATTGCAGTTTCTGCCATTTCTGTTGTGTGCTAATATTGTTCTGAGCGGACACATGTTCCCATGTAAACTTATTTTCTGTGACGGCCAAATAAATGAAGGATACAGTAATGCTTGGTGCTGACTTTTATGAAACGGAAGCTGAAGTGGCATCAGTGGTTGCTGAAGGAAGTGTACCGGTTGGGATAGGAGAAAACACAAAAATCAAGTGAGAACAAGCTTATATGAAACCTTTCTTGTCTTTTGAACGCGCTAAATGGAACTGTTTTATGTTTCCTGTTGTCTCTTAGAGCATGAACGATTTTGTTTTGCAGAGAATGCATAATTGATAAAAATGCCAGAATTGGGAAGAATGTCGTTATTGCAAATTCAGAGGTATGTTTCAACATAAAATGATTTTATCTTTCATTTAACTTGTGTTAATTCAATTAGATAGAATAAATATATTGCTTTATCGTTAAGAATTTGATACAAATACTCATCTCAATTCAAAAATTTAAATATAAAAAAAAACTTAAATCGTCAGTGATTCAATTGCTTACCCCCTGAGTTTTTTGGCAACTGCATCAAGAAATTGTCATTTATCAAACAGTTTTGGTCAAAAAGCTTGCTTACTAGTTGCCAGTTCTTGTTTGTGAACGGATTTTTCAGGGCATACAAGAGGCCGATAGATCCATGGAAGGCTTCTACATCCGATCTGGTGTTACGGTCATATTAAAGAACTCTGTTATTCAAGATGGAACTGTAATATAATCTTGATTGTTTTTTCTTCCATCCTGTTTTTGTCGATCAGGATAGTAGCGAAGATGGTATAAACGGAACATGACTAATGGCAACCACCACCTTGTTTATGGTGTGAATATGCAAAGCTGAGCTCTGCCTGCGTTAACTATAAAGAATTTTAAAGCCCTAAATGTCAAAACCTTTTTAACTATCGAAGATAATAACCTTCAAAATTCTTGGTCCCGATTGAACACATGCAACTTCAATTTTAAGGGACTTTTTTTTAATATGTTTTAGGTATAAATCAACTATTTAATAAAAAAAACCACTCTATTTTTTTATTAGTGATATGTACTAATATATATTATTTTAGGGTTCTTTTCTGGATAGGGAAACAAATAAGCAAGTAGAGTTGGTATCTTGAGTCTCAACAAATAATTAAAGTGACAAATAGTTACACGGCCACGAAATAAATAAAAACAAGTTAAAGGGAAAGAAAGAAGGCAAATAGGAGAAAATAAAATAAAAAGATAAGAAAACGCTGAGTAAAATATATACACACAGAGCATTATAGATGACACTTCCGGTCCTAATAAATGCCACATCTCTTTCTACATCTTGATAGGAGTTAGAATCCACGCCATCATATCAAACCTTCGAACAAGCAAGCAGCGTATCTGCATTTCATTTGCATATCAGTCACCCCCACAAACTTTATTGCACCGCCTTCAACGGAGAAAACTCCATCCCACCTGGACATGCATGACAGACCGAAACTTGTTGATGGCCAGGAAAAAGGCTTGCAGGTGGCACTAAAGACCCATCACTGGACATATAGCCCCGATACTAATCTTCAATAAAGAGATGCCTATGATCAAGCTTCTACAGCATTAAGCAATTGCATTCAGGAAAGCCAATAAGGCTTTTGAAGAGCAGGAGACTAAAGAAAGAACAGCCAAATGCAAACACCACCAACCGCCCCCCCCCCCCCCCCCACACACACACACACGCAGGCAGAAGAAAGGGTGTCATTCTTCTTTTAGCAGCCCAGTTAAGGTGACTCTGGTTTAAAGGTCACTCATTTAAAAGTTTTGGCAAGTTCGACAATCCAATTCCAAGAGACCACCTATTACCTAGTAATAAAATATCCATGACATGACAAAACGACACATGCCTTTGTTACTTTCAGGATTACATTTCATACTTGTGCAGCGGAGCAGGGTCCTTTTGCAGCTTATACTATGCTCCAATAAAATCATGGTTCTGGAAGGTTCAGATTTTCTTTTGCAATTCAATAAATTATAACAAAATCAGGTCCAATAACTGTCAATTTCTAAGAGAGGCAAATTCAAACCTGCTCAATCATGAGTCATCATTCACAAGCTATTTTGGTGTCAAAGCTACTGAGGCACAGTGCAAATGCTTGGAATGCGGAGATTGGATAGCGGTAATCCATGGTAAACAAATCCTTTCCAACTTTGCCAAATTGGAGGATGATATTCTCATGTTCTGGCCCAGCTGGTCCATTTTCTGGGGAAACAACCAACTGAAAGTTTTTCACTGAAGCAACTGTAACCCGTCCATGGAAGTTTAAACACCAACACTGGAGCTGTTCATGCCACCTTGGAGCCTTGTTCTTCAGCACCAAAGCTCCTTCTCTCTGACTGGACAAGGATCCTGATTGAAAGCTCTCAACTCGGTTTGACTTCGACCGGAAAAAGGGCAGTGATGGTAAGAAATCTACATTGTGATGAGAAAACTCGGTCTGTGTGGGAGCTATTCCACCAGGTTCAATGGCAGAAGCGGGGATGGCATCCATAATGCAATGCATTCTCCTAGGACCCCTGCTTGACATGTGAGAGTTTTAAAATAATTAGCTAAGCTTCTAGGAAAGCATGCTTAGTGATTCATGGTCCAGAAAATTAATGCAGATCACAATTTTATTTGATGGAAATGGCCAAACAGGAAGGAGATAGCAATCCATTCACTTATTTCCAAAGACAAGTCTGTAAATTGTCGGATGTGCCTAAATCTTTACCTGGAACCCAATACATTCAATTCATATGAGATGCTAGCCACTGGGTAATTGCCAGTAGGGACTCTTGGAGAAACTTGTTTCAAATTTACTAGCCTTGAGGAGCGACTTTTTGTCATCTTGGCTCCAGCATGAGGGGGCTGTCCATCAAAGACCGTGAACTTGGTTCCGAGAAAATTGGATCTTCACAGAAGGAGAGAAAATGTTAAAGATTCCAGCCAGTAAGAGGGCCAAGAAAACTCATTCTGCGGGCCAATTATATCATACCTAAGTTTCCCAACATAAGCATTGCTTCCCTTTGACATATCATCAGTATCTAGAGAAATGATATAATCCGTGCAGGTGGGGCGTCTACACTTGCGCGCAGCAAGAAGGAACTTCCCGTCTTCAGTTAATGCTGTGTTAAGAAACAAACAAATTCAAAAAGTTCAGTTCTCCAAAGCTCAAAAAGCTACCAGTAAAAGCCAGGCCCTCTTAAAATTCAGTGGTCAGTCAAATTGACTGCCTCAGCAAACAATCTAAAAAAAAAACAAGGATTAACAACGATGCACGGATAATGCGAACCATGAATCTAGTTCGCTACATGGGCAACTTAGGAACATATTGACCACCATTAAGATCCTACTCACCATTATTTAGACCAAGATAAAGACGGTATGTTTGAGCGGATCTGCACCGCTTTATGAAGCACTGAAGGAGAAAATCCCTTGGACCAGGCTGCAAACAATAAGAATCGAATGAGACAATGCACGAAAGGAGTTCCAAGAGGAGAAAAGAACAAACCAATCGTGAAACCCAGACTCATGAGGTGGCCAGGCAAAAAATTCCCAAATTACAAACAATAACGCCAATTCCATATCAGAATCATGCCGCTATTAAATCAATTGGAGGGTTGTCACTACTACCATCAATCCAATGTATTTACCACAGGGCATAATAGTTACAGACGCTGAACCATGGTGAGGAATTTTAGATATCAAAGAAGAAACAAAATCAGCATCACTACACAAAAGTGGAAGTTATTCATCATTGTGGACCTACACCATCGAAGCAAAAGGAGGTCCAACAGGGAATGCCCTACTCTTTTAAGGGTGTTTTCGAGTAAGTTCCTCCCTAAAACTTGCAGAAGGTAGTGGAATTGTCTTATTCTGAAAACAAGCGGTCCCAAATCCCTTGTCATTGTAATTAGTATTTGGACGAAATGGTTGAAGACCCAAGCATAGAAATATCCTAAACAAGCGAGATTTCAATAAACACCACTGCTCATCGTTTACCAGACATACCATTTCCCACTCAACCTGCCTAAATCGTAATCAATTACAAAAAAAGTTTGTGGGAGATGAGCAAATCACAGTTATCAAACAAACCACAAATCTAATATCACCAGTGAAAAAAATAAAAAATAAAATCGTGGTCTACAAATGAATTCTTCTGTTGCATCTTTAGCCCCAAACATTTTCTACTTGATTGTAAGTTTGCAACCTTAACCATCACTCGAAAGTCCAAAGTCTGAACAACATTCTTCACAAAAGCAAGGTAAGAATAACATATTAATCTCAAGACACAAAATTTATCTCATAAATCCATTCAAAATGACAATCATTTAACAATAGCCAAGACCAATTAAAACCCACTATAGATACCCAGAAATGAATTCAAATCGTCATCAATCCATTATCAAATCACTAAACTAAAAAAAAAAACACTTTCCCAGATAAATTAAAGATCAAAACACAGAAACCAAAACCATGAATCCCGTTTATAATTAACTTACAAAAACTCAGAATTAAAGCAAACAAAAGTACATAAAGCTACCTGCTTGACAGATATCGGGAAAGTGAGTTTGCCAGAAAGTTCAGGGACTTTAACTAACTCTTTAGTTATATCTCTCCAACTCCTACAAACCCCAGCACAAGCCACCACATTTTTTCTTGGTGGCCAACTGCTCTCCGATTCTTCTATTCTAATAAGCACTTCTCTTAATAATTCTTGTGGCAAATTAGCCCAACATGAAGTCGTTTCTGCACCACATCCACCTCCAAACAGACTCAGGTCTGGTGCTGAGCTGTACTGGACCACCCTGTGTGATCTTGACCTGTTAATTATGCTCTTAATAGCTGACATTTTTTTTCTGTGGAAATCTGAGAGTTCTAAGGCAAAAGAAGAACCAGGTTTTTCATGTTTGGTTTTGTTGGAGAGAGATCTGGGATTAGGGTGTGTAAGAGACAGGGAGGGAGATGGGTTGTGGATGTTGATGGAGGAGAGGAGGAGGTCAGGGAGAAGGAGAGGGCTATCCTATAAATATGTCTTCTTGGTTGGAGGATTAACAAGAAGAACCCCCTTTATTAGTAGAGAGTAACACTCCTCCTCCTAACCTTATCTTTTTCTCTTTCTTTTTCTTTTTCTTTTTCTTTTTTCTAATATGGTACTAAGTACTAACCTTATATGAAATTTGCTTCTTGATACTAATAATTGAGATTTTTTTAGACTTTAATGGAAGGAGGATATGTATTGGGTTCGTAGTTTTAAAACATGGCCGGGTTAATAAATAATTAAAATAATATTATTTTAATTATATATATAGGATTAGGTTAGTTGAGTTTGAATCAACCCGCCGGCAGTTAAATTAACCTACCAAATTGATTTGTGTTTTAAAAAATTCTTTTGTATTTATTTCAGTATTCTTTAAATTTAAATTGTTAAATTAAAATTGAGTAATTTAATATGTAATAAAATGATAACGATTTAATTTAATTTATTTTCTTTTCCTTATATAATTTAAATGATTAAATTTAAAAACTAACATTGAGACATTAAAAAATACTCTTTGTTTTCATAATTATTGAATGACAATAACGGAATTGTTAATAACAACTACAATAATAATAATACAGACATGCATGTTAAGAATATAGTTATAATTTATGATAAATTAATGTTAATTTTATTAAAAATCATTTTAAAATTTGTTCTTGCACCGATAAAATCTCATGAATTTAAAAAATTTTCTTTTAAAAAAATAATTTTTCCCATCATGAATAGATAAGAATCAACAAAGTTATTTGTTTCTGTATTTTAAAAGTGCTTTTAAAAAATTTAAATTTTATTTATTTTTTTATTTACTTTAAATTAATATATTTTTTGAGTTTTCAAATCATTTTAATGTTAAAAATAATTTTTAAAAAATAAAAAAAATATTATTTTAATATATTTCAGTATAAAAAATTATTTGAAAGCATCCGCAATTCCAATCAGGTTATGAGCGTGTTTGGCAGTGTAGTTGCGGGTGCTTTTCAAATAGCTTTTCGTGCAGAAATGCATGCCAATGATATTTTTTCATTTTTTAAAAATTATTTTTGACATCAGCACATCAAAACGATCCCAAAAATATAAACCGTACTCAATTTTAGCAAAAAAAAAAAATTAAATTTTTTAAAAACGCAACCGCAACCACAGCCGCGTTCCCAATCAAAAAACTTTTGGAAGTATTAATAGTACAATATGAACGAATTTTAATTTTTCCTTTAATTGTGAAAATCTTCAAATCTTACACGTAGGGATAGAGATAGAGGTCTGTCTATGGCATGTGTAATTCTGAATATATGGAAGGTCTCAAAAATAATAATAAAAATAAAAATGAATGGAAGGTGTCTTTCTTTCGTGTGAATTTCTATATAAAATTGGTGCCACATTTAATGATAATTATTTTAGATATTGGGTTTGGATTTTGTTGTTATATTCTTCCAACTCCATCGTGGACTTCTTTTTCTTTTTTCTTTTTTTTTTCAATAAAAAAATAAACAAATATATATATATATATATAGTAGTAATTTGATTTCAGATTTTCATAGGATTATTGTAATAAAACAAATATAGAAATGATTATTCTCTCTGTAGAAATAATGATTTTAAGGAGGAAAGTTGCCACTGGCCATGACTTTTAGAAGAGGGAGAGAAAATCCGTGAAAAATGGAAGTGACAATTCTAACCCTACTTGTCAATCATGAAAGTAAATCATACGTCATACCCTCCTCTAATTTACAATTATTAAAAAAAAAATTAATGTTAAAACTATATTTTCTAAAATACTTATATTCCCATCTTTTTTTCTAGAGATCTTTAAAGAAATAATATTATTAATAATACTATCAATTTGAATTGAATAATAAAATTAAAAACTATTAATTTTTTTATAAAAAGACCAGACATAAATATTAAAAATTTAAAGAACGAGAACCACATTTAGAAATATAATATTTGATAAATTGGAATTAAAAGACAAAATTGTTATTTCCATTAATTTTAATTGAATGATGAAATTGAAAACTACTAAATTTTTTATAAAATAATCAGGGATAAAAAATAGAAATTCAAACAACGAGGACCGCATTGGAGAATATAATATTTGGTAAATTAGGATTGAAGGATAAAGTTGAAAATAAATAAAATTCCTGCAAAAAAGCCAAGACCATAAATTAGAGATCAAAAGAATAAAGACTAAAGTCGAAATATCCACAACCAAGAGAGCTAAGCTATAATTTTTGTGGAAGGAGAGAGAGAGAAAAAAAAAAGACTATTGGCATCAAACTCGACTACCAACTAAGACACGTGTCGCACCAATAAAAATTTTATTGGCACAACAAAATGATATTTTTGGATGTTGGGAGGTGCAGCATACACCGCCCGAAAGGCATGGGCAAGGAACATGCTCTCGAGTGTGTCGCACGCATGCCCATTTATTTGTTTTTTTTTGTATTTAGATAAATACAAAATTGCTACTGGCTTGACTTTCTAATTATATAAAAAAATATTGTGAAGATCCTAGAATGCCCCTTGATCTTGGACTTATTTTTTTTTATTTTAATGGTATTTTTGTAGTTTCATTGTTCATTTGAATTATTTTTATTTTTTTTATTTTTTAAAATACCAAAGTGCCCCTCAACTTTGATTATAATAGCAAAAAAAACTTTGTGAAAATGCAAAAATACCCTTTTCATGTCGGATATGATTTTTTTTATCCAAGAGGTATTCTGGTCATTTTACTATGCAATAAAGATAGAAATTTTTTTAATTATCTTCGATCAATTTAAAAATACACATGTGGTGAAAGGACTTTAATGCATTTGAAATCTAGTGTTAATTTGTTTTTAGGTAGAGGAGTAAAATTATTATTACACTATTTTTAGTAAACAATGTTTTTGAATGTGTAGCTATTGTGTTTTTTTAAAGGGTTTTAGTTTTTTTTTTTTTAAAAAAAATATCTCACAAAACAATCATTCAACATGAATTTTTTTTTGAAAAGCTATACATATTTCTATTTTATTTTTATTAGTTGGGATTTTTTGATTAAATGAAAAAAATAAGTTTATAGCTTTTAGTTAATTTCAATGTATCTTTTTTCATATAATACTGGGAGAGATAGAAAAATTACTTGTGTTTTTATTTATTATTTTGATTTTTAATTGATCGACATGTTTTATTTTTATGAATCCTCGTATCGAAGAATTAGAGATCAAATGATAACTCAACATCCTCGAGTTTAGTTAAGTATTGAGCCCAAATACATATAGATTTGATGTTCTGCCTGGCCAAGTGTTCATCATTTTTTATTTGATTAAATCAAAAATATTTTATCTTTTATCATATAAAAGGTTTGAATACAATCGTTAGGGTGACTTTTGGGTCCTCATTTAGAAAATAAGGGTAATAAAAATGGGTTATAAAAAACCATTGGTTATTCAGAAAAAGAGGTTTTCAATTTCCTTTCTTCATGACATATTTATTTTTACAATTTATCTCTAAATATTATTTTATTTTTTTAAAAAAAATATTTACTCAAACATTAGAGAGTCTTTAAATCCATAAAAAAAACATTTTACAGGTATCGAACATCAATCACCAATCACTTTGGCAATGAAAAATAAATCAAATTACTAGAGTTAAGAAATTAATCGATTATCTAGTACATAAGCCTTGTTCTAAAACCACTTAGATTTTTTAGGATATCATCAATTTTCAACAACATTTTAATATAAGATTAATCAAATATTTAATGTTTATTTTAAACGTGGCTACACAAATATAATTATAACCAAACATTCATCGATTTATTAATATAATTTTTATTCTTAGCATTTATTACTGTTGTTGAGACTTTCTGGACTCGACCACGCTTCAACGTGCATTTGGTAATCAAAATCAAATTTCCAGACAACATCACCTGGCAACATGCAAAAGCGTGTTTTTCATGCTTATGGGTCTCCGCGGTCAAATATAAGCAGCGTTTTAAAACCCGTATACGCTATGAAGTTGACCATGAACTCGGTTGGTCCGGAATCAAAACCAGTATGAGTTGAAAAAATTAAAAAAATAAATGATTTTGTTAAAAAGTCAAATTGACATGGTGGTCTTGTCGATTTAGGTCTTACCTGGTTATGAATTCTTTAATTTTTTTTTATATATATATATATTTTTTTATCAAAATAGTATTATTTTGATTTTTTTAGACTAACGATATCAACTCATAATCAGAGTCTTGTCATGCTGGATCAATTCTTATATCAGGTTTTAAAACTATAAATACGAGTGTTAGTATAGTTACTAGTTATGTAATTTACGCTCCGCCGTGAGTCTGATATTTTTATTTTTTTGTAAAAAAAATTGTATATGCAAGGTTTTTCAACACATTTATGTAGTTTAAAAAATCTAACTTCAAATAAAAAAACTATACATACATGTAATCATATAAATCGAGAATTATATGTGCGAATAAATAAATAAAAAATCATTAACAATACTTAAAAACAAAGCTTGAAAAATCAAGAGATATATGTAGATCAAGATATGTAATCTCAAAATATGAGACATTTACACAATTGTATTTGCTAAATTTATTTATTAAAATAATTTTTTATATAAGCAATTGATAATACAAATAGAGACCCAAATTAAATTTATCAAATAAAATAAAAGGGGAAAAAACATCATGCAAGATTGCACATATTAGAAATATTATATGAAAATATTTTTTTATTTTCAAAAATAAAATTCATCCATACAAAAGAAAAAAATATATATAGATGAATCAGAAAACTCTTATAATTTAAATGTATAACTAAAAAAATAATTATTATTTAAAAAAGACTCTCAAAATAAAATGAAAGAGAGAAAAAACATAAAAAAAATTATTAATTTTTTAAAAAAGTTAAAAAAAAGAAGCAAAGACCAAGTGCTATTGGGCTTGACAAGCCAACCTCATAACCCGTTTTGTCAGGGCAGGCCAGCGTGATAGAGCCTTAATTTTTTTTATTTGCAAATGTTGTCTGCCTCAAATGTTTTTTTTTAAAAATTAGATGTCACGTCGTTTGATTTGCCCATATTTCAGTTATTATGGTGGCCGGAAAATTAGGGTTTAAGTTTTTTTATCTAAAAACTCATTTTCAACTTATATTTGACCCAAAATACCTATAAAACCCAAAGGATGACAAACCTATTTATAGTTTTAAGAAACCGCTCCAAAAACCAAAATCAACCTGAATTCAAAAATCAATCCAAATTTATATCTATTTTTTCACGAACTTTAAAGGTAAAGAAAACACTCAATATGAATTTCCCTCATCAAATGAAACAATTTGTTACAAATTTTTTTTTTCTTCTCTACCACCGGAATCTGACGACCTCTCTTTCTTTCTCAACTAGGAACTAAAAAATAATAAAAATGAATTCTTATATTACAATTGAATTAGAAATATATTGAGATACTGAAATTGTATAATTTGTATGATTTTTAAAGTTCAAGAATCAAAGTGCATCTATTGCAAAACTTATGGCATGCTATTCATTTTTTATGCCCTTTTCATTTCGGTCCCTCTTTTTCCAATTCTATTTTTTATATATAAAAATCAAAATCAATACGTATTCTATTAGAACTAAACCATTAAAAAAAATTGAAAAAAAAATTAAAAAATATAAAATTTTGCATAGCATAACCACGATAATATAGAGGATGAACAATAGTAAAAAACTCACTCGTTTAAAAATAATATTTAATATTATAAAATATAATATTTATGCTTAAATTTTTCGTTGTATTGCTCTTGCATTCTTGACCTCCTGTCTCTTTCTCCCTCACAGATCTCATCCCTCTTTCCAAGTTTCTTCTCGCAATTACAATTTACAAGTTCTTTTATATACTTCTTTACACAGAAGAGATACTTGCTTTACGTGAAAAATATCTACTGGAGGGAGTTCTTCAAACAACAAGAAGAAATTAAGTCATTATTCAATCAAAACAAATGATATACTAAAAAAAATATATACGGATTAATGATGAACAAGAAGAGATTTTACAGGCTCCAGTCTGTCTGGAAGTGTGGTTGCAGTTATTTTTCAAAGTGCTTTTCATGCTGAAATGTATTAAAATGATAATTTTTTTTTTAAATTATTTTTGAGACTATCCAAAAAAAATTATTTTTTCTTCTAATTGAGTAATAAACTGGACATACACACTGATCCCCCTTTTTAACTCATGGTCACTATCCCAATAAGGCTATAAAATTCAGGTGGACTGTTGGTATCAAAACTTTCATTAAATCGTTTGTATCAAGTAATTATCTCTGTTTGATTCGTAACCCCGAAGATTCAAGGTTTAAGATATGCCAAGTTTCAATAATAATAATAATAAATTGATCCCATCAAAAAATTAAATTGATCTACAATCCCATCCATTAAAAAAACAAAAATAAAATTCATTAATTTTTTTTTTAAAATAATATGAATTTTTTTATAAAATAAAAAAATTAATTAATAACTTAATTTAATTAACTCTTTTTTACTCTTGACCCGGGAGAGTTTTCCGGTGTCCACCTATGATGGGTATAAAAACTATAGTAATTATAAATTTTAAAGGTATAGTTGAACTAATTAGATCTTAAGTTTGTTTCTTAGAGGTTACTAATTTGAGTGTCACAAATCTCAGGGCTACTAGAAACTTATATAATCATTCATTTCAAAACCTCAAAAAATTAATCAAAATACATATAAATTAGTAAAAACATCATCAATTAAAAAAAAAACCTATGGCAATTATAGCCAGGGAGTTGCAAAATAGCAGGTCCAAGCTCCACATAAAAAATATCTCATAATATCTAATCCTAAGGATTCTATCACCGTAGGGTCCCACATCAACCGGAGGTTGTCTATTTGCGTCTCTCTCACCCTCAGCAGACCCGGTCGATGGGCGGATAGAACAAAAACAAACCAAGCCTGTCTTGTGTTTTGTTTGGGAACCAACAAGGAAAGGGAGGTCCATAGGTCCATGGCTGGTTGTGTGCTCTTGTTTGTTTGTTTGCGTTTTTTAACTGTATCACTGAACTTGTGCTTTGTTCCATCAAAAACATACATTTCTATGTTCCAGTGCATCTTCTTGTTGATACCTGGCGGGTCATCACTTTGTTCTCTTCCTGCAAGAGGTTCAGGTAGGTAGCTAGCTAGCTAGCAAGCCACTGATGCCTCCATGGTTTCTTACACGCTTATAAATAGCAAAACCAATCCTGTGGAAGAAAGTAGCAATGTTATTTAACTCGGTCCGGGTCACGAGTTAGACAACGGTTAACTTGATCATATTAAGACCATTCCAAAATAGTATAGTTAAATAGACTTAAAATGATGTTATTTTAAAGAAAATTAAAAGAAGTCACAAGCCAACTGAATCACACACCGAATTAATTTCCTTTCAATTTAATTAAAGACACGATTCAGGGAAGTTCATCAAGGACAGACCAAATTATTCATCGAAAAGAAGGATGGGACTAACATTTTACAGTGTATTAACTGAATGCTAATAATACAATCTGTCTCGTCAAATCAAAGCTCCAGCATGCTAGTGTATAGGATAAAAATCAACCGAGTATCTGATGATTGATGATGAACCTAGCTTGGTCTTCTCGCCAAGCCCTTGCTCAAATTCGAAGCAGCGCTGATTGATTTAGCTACGAGTGAACAATAAGCCTTATGATAAGAATGAGTAAAATATGGGGTGTTTATGCATTGCCTTGAATACGGTAATTGTATGTCATGTCAATGTATAAAGTGTCAATTATTGGATCTCAATAAAACTTCTGCTCTCATGCGTGCTCGGTTCTTTAATAATGAAATAGTTCTAAGCAACCAACAAGGAAAGGAAGAGGTCCATAAGAATCCTTATTTGTTTCTACTCTCAAGCTACATTTGCTCATAAATGCTATCGGGCCTCATTTTTACTATATCATCATAGTTTCTTACTTGTTAATATATACCCTGCATATTTTATCTTTTTTTTGGAAATAGACGTATAAAATGGTGATAAATAGCAAGCCACTTCCTTATTAAACCCAAGATCCAATCAACTTGTATCCTAATTCGAGCTAGGTTTTAGAAAAAAAAACAAGAGAAAATGGACCCTGAATTTACCTACAACATAGTTAAAACCCATTGATTTTTTCTTAATTAACCAGCTTTATCCTTCATCGAAGCGTTATATCAGGTCTATCCCCAGGTCGTGTTTAATGACTCGTGGCGTCTAGCCTTCTACTGAACATACAGCTCCATGATTTTATACTTGACAGTCTGTAGATGGTAGAAAAAGAAAATTGTTCCCTGTAAGTTGCAACTCGAAAAAAACAGAAAAAAAAGGGGAGTTTCTCGTTATATCCCACACTCGAAATAAGAAACAAATAAGGATTCTTATTTATCTCCACGCGTGGCTCTCATGTCAGGGAGCTGTCGTCTCGTCAATATTTTAATTTTATGGAGACATAACAGTTTTTGGAAGCTGCCCACCAATGGTAAATATACCATCAATATAATCACAGAGGTCCATCTAGGAAGATCCATTCATTATATAATTCATTCACGGTCCACAGAACATAGGTTTGCTTTTCTTTTTCCTAATCGCACCCGACTTCTTTCTTTCTACTGTTAAAATGTCACTTTAGGAGGAGAATAATTGGAGGCTTTTAGAACACATTAACAATATGAGAATCAAAAAGGCTGAAAGCAACCTCCAGCATGTGCATCTTCCCTTGCCCACCCTTCACTTGATTGCTCAAGTACATGGCAACATGCATGAGACCAGTGCGTGTCAGAGTTGGCAGGATATTAATCTCCACGGTGCGATATTTTTTATATAGGGCACGGCATTATCAAGGTTTATTATTATTATTATTATTATTATTATTATTATTCCACATAAATTACAAGGTTTTCTAGCATATGGGTGGCTGCAGGTCAAAGGGGGCAATTCACCTAGAAAGAGAACTTTTGGTATGCGAGGTAGCTATCTTCGTCATCATCGGATGATAAAGTCTTCCATAAAAGACAATGATTCATCCAGTTGCAGCGATGTGGTAGGCCATGGTGGCCAGCCACACTATCAATATGAGCAGATATTTTATAGTGAACAAGAAAAGACTTGACAATTATGCAAGGCTTAAGACTACTAATTACCCACAGAAAATCCACAAGGCTGTCCAAATCTCTCCCTAATCGCAATTAGTCCATTGCTACTGCATCTCCATAATAAGCATTTGCTGGAATCAACTTACCGCATCCTGCTCGTTAGAAACTCCTTCATTTCTCTTTGAATTGAGGCAACAAGTGCCCCCTCCCCCTCACCAAGCTTCCAATAGCCATCACGAAAAACGACGTCTTTTTGCAGTTCTAGACTTCCTTCACTCACTCCCCTTTCGAGTGTGATGTGGAGTAGTACAGTAACAAAATGTCAATTTTAAAACTATTAACTGTAAATCAACCCCATTCCTCCCCCCAAAAAATCAGATATGATGAATTCCGGGAAGCAAGTTAGAAGATGATTCAAAAGTCAATTTGCCATCACTACTTGTATCACTTACTGTCGACACGAGAAGAATTTCCTGGCAGGACACAATTTGCGGCTCCTCATTTCACACGGCACTGATTGGATAACTACAAGCATCTCTCATCAGGATCTTGGAACCCAGATAAGCACATGTACTTGCAACATTTGATCTCATGAAACCTCAGGAGATTCAGAGAAACGAACAAAATCATTATCACAAGGTGAAAAACATCCAGGAGGACCAAGATTAAGGAAACAACGTGAATTTGCACTATCAAGGCACTTCAAGTCTACAACTGTGACTATGAAGATTTTTTTTTAAAAAAAAATTCTATTCAAGTATAAACAGTAGTCAGATGTCAAATATGACACAGAAGGCTAGAATGAACAATTGCGGTGATTTGCTTGTGGTTTCAAAAAGGGATCCTAACATCACATTTGGTATTAAATACATATTTGCCTAGCCAAAATTGCCGCATGGGCTTCTACAAAACAGGGACAGTTCCACTTGGTTGCTGCATGGTTCCAAGTGATTGACCTGCAAAAAAACAGAGTTGTCACCAGGTAGATAATTTTATCTCCATCTTCTTTGGACTTTACAGGCAGTTGAATGGAAAAGGAAATGAGAAAACAAATATAAACATGCATTGGACAAAGTGAGCATCATTGCAATGGTAATGATACCACAACAAGACAATCTTAAACACTGAAAATAAAAAATTCGTACAACTTGAAAAACAGTTGCAGCTTTAATGCAGTGATAATTCATGAACACAAACGCCAGTCTAATAATTAATAAGCTCAATTATGATTAGCAATTTTAACGAAATTGTCTATAGCTTTCCATTTTACTAACTGAGATCATGCCTAGTCAGTAGCTGATTCAAAAACATGGAGCTTGTAACAGTAGAAGAAATTAGTAGACCACCTGGCTTTCCCGCAAAAGAATATGGCTTTGGAAGATATTTGCTTCTGAGCATTCCAATTGAAGCAGTCTGGGGTATTTGAATGTTATCAACATGACACTGATTTGAGAAGTTAGTCAATGGTGGACATCCTCCAGATTTATCCACGCACGTCTCTGAGCTTTGTGCGAGAATTTGATCTGGTTGATGCACAGAAGGATCTCTCTGCCTTACACGGATTAAGTCAGTAGCTTCCAATTATATAATTTATGTTAACTACAGCAGTGTGAAAAGGTATAATTTAAACAAAAATATAATTTGGCAACTAATGCTATGGAAAGTTATTAAAGTCAAGGCATGAAAAACTTCCAGAGTGTGCAACTTGAAGCATCCGGAAGCAAAATGAATTTCTTGAACGCAAGTTCTAGCATGAAACTACAGGTGCCATTGATATAACTTGACCTTCAGTACAACACTAGATGTAAAAATTAAAATGTAGGTTTCAACAATTCAGAAATCAATAACTCTATGATGCGTGCGCACTGGCAAGTAAAAATCTAGCTCAATTCTCTCATTTCTCTTAGATTTTGAAGACAAGACCCTTTACAACAGCCAAATAAAAGTTGAGCCATCAAAAGTAAGAAACAATACATACACAAACCTTTTCTTTGGTCAGGCCATCTGTTTGTGCATCGAAAGAACCCCTCTGAGACAAAGCCTGTAGTTGCATTATGCTTTCCTGTGATATTCCTGAACTCATCATGTTATTCTGAAGCCCCTCAGAAGATGCTGCTGCATGGTGCAGATAAGCAACTGCTGACCGTAGATGAGTGTTTCTTTGAGAGTAATAAACCTTGGTAGCAAGGGGAACTGGAATGTCTGATTTAATACCACAGATCATTATCCAATATTGAGAAAGCAGAGAATCCAAAGTGAAGAATAAAAAGAGGTTCAGATAACTTCACAGAAAAGTTACAGAGAAGATGGTCACGAAATGCAACAAAAGAATACTTTTTTGTACACAGGCAATGCTAATGGGCTCTCCCATGGTATTTAGAGACGAGCATAATCATTAGGCATGTCATTTCTTGAATTTGATCGTGCTTGAAAATCTCCCCGAGGACAATAGACGAAAAACACATCTTCTTGAGTACATCATGTATTCAACAGCAGCACAAACATCCAGGCTGATCATCTCAGGTGAGTTATGAACATCTAAGTGAATGCATGGTTATCATTGATGGCATGTTGGAAATAAAAAACTGTTTTGAATGTCAATAAACTAATTTTTCCACCTATCCCACACTCCATTTTCTGGTTGTAAATTGAATGTTGAAAAGATTTAAGATTCTTTGTTTCCGTTCTGCTCTACTCCTTTTCCTCTGGTGTAAGGGAAAGAAATAGATATTCAACTTGTCTAAAATATGTATTTGGTACCAAAAAAATTAGACTGAAAAAAATCTAAAGTCACATTTATTGACAAGCCTGCCAGATATCTTGGACAGACGCAAACTTCACATGGACAGGGAACAGCAAGTGTATGACAAATCAGTAACTAGAGTGCAAAGAAGGTGCAATGGTCAGGCCAAAATTTCTTTCAAAGTACAATTTCAAAAGAAAAGGGTGGTTTTGTTTCGTGATTGGAGAGAGAGAGAGAGAGAGAGAGAGAGGAGAACAAGTTAGTGAAAATAAATATAGCCTTACAGGTAAATGGATCCACAGTGCCAGTAACTTTTGCTAAGCCAGAAGCTGTTTCTGGATCATCTGATAGAAGTCGGTGCTCAGTTGATATGCTACACAAACAAAAAACAATGGATCATGGAATTGAAACCAGCATCAAAGTTCACAAGATTGTCATAGGTAGCTGGCACAGAGGATGGTTTAATATAGATGCTTGAATATTTTTGACAGAATATTGAGTCTGAATTTCACATCACTCTCAACTTGGGCACTCAGTAAAGAAGCACTCTTGATTGAGGGGCAAAATAAAAGTATTGACCTAATAACATGATTAGACACATTATCATTTAGGTACAGAATAAAGGTGCATGGAAAAGGAATCCAGAGATAATTGTACAGCCACTAAAACTCACTACCCTTTTAATTATTCGGCAATACAAATTCTAAGAAAATTAGTAATCACTATTCCCTAAACAAAAATCTCGAAGCATGACAGCATAATATGAGAACATGATTGCACATAAGTGCAATGGCAACAAAGAGGATGAAAGGAGATTAATAAAAATAATGAGAAAGCCAACACAGAATATGATATTCAAAATTCATACAGTATAATGGACAATATTTAAGATGCATGAAGATATGCAGATAACACTATTTAAAGCAATCACATGCCATAAATAACAAAGAAAGCATACAATTTATAGCGTTTTGTTGGAGGTGGCATTACGCATGCTGAGTAGTCTGTATTCCCTGGAATCACTCCTTCACCATCCATCATTGACGCAACATCTACAGAAGCAGAATTTCCTAACGAACAAAAGAAAGCAAGAAATCAAATAAATTCAAACAGGATAGTGTGTATACGTGTCTATTGCAAACACAAACCTCTGTGGAGGAAGCAAGATTAAAACATCTTAAGATTTCAAATGTAATAACAACAAAAGGACAACCCAACTTGACTGAAGAACCGCCATTGTCTCATCCATATAGGACTTTTGCCACAATGTCCATGGTGGAGTGGGTTGAATTCCTTGTAAGGAAAAATAAGTGAATCTAGCTAGCTTAGGTTCATTAATTTTATTACAAAAGTATCATACAAGAGAGCCTCTGTTTGAAGGAAAAGCACTGGGATGCAACTTGGTAGAAAAGGAGTTGTTTCCAGATCATATCTACCAAGTTCTTTCTTCACTAACCCAATCTCAAGTACCAGCACTACAGAATGCAATCAGACTACCCAAGAGAGAAGTTTCACCCAAAGATCTTGCATCTCATGGAGGAGAAAGGGGAGGACTATCAGATTTCTCTCTTAAAAAAAGTAATTACAGGACTTTTATCCTCTCTCACAAAAGAAATTACACGACCTTTTACAGAGACACAGATACCTGAAAATAAGAAAATACACCTATAGTCTTCAAACAAACGAATGCTGATGGACATTCTACCAAATAACAATAATTCCATGCTTGAGCACTGTACAAAGTAATCTTATTGGTTAATGCAAATAAAGTACCACGTAAGCACTGAGCAGCAGTTACGTCAAAGGTTAGCCATTAGACCCAGTACAGACAGGAATAGATGGAACACAGAATCTTGTGTCAAAGATGAAGGAGCACATCCAGTTTTTAGCACAATTTCAACAAAGACTGGCCACAAACCAAGGTAGGTGCAACACAACAAGAAAATTTCCTGGAAGAAGAAAAATGTTACAGATTGAAACAAGAATGCAGTCCACAGTAATATAAATTCACATCAAGTTTTGTCACAGAACTCAGCAAAGCCATTTTTCATAGTTTGAATGTAGAGCAATAAAGAAGGAAATATTAGGTCTGACTCAAAAATTAAAATTAAGAGGCCAACAACTGTCCCAACTCTAGAGAATGTGAAATCATTCACATGCCAACCAAGAGATGTGACTAGAAGTAATTTAGAAAGATTGTTCTTTCGTGATAGTGGACACAAGCAAGAAACTTCTTGAATATCTCCTTCTGGGCAAATGACAGGGATTGAACTGCTTAGTAGGTCCTTCATTTGCTCACCACCAAAGCCTTGGACTTGTTCACCTCAAACAATGGATTGCTGTGGTGGGGCGGCTTTTTTGTTTCACAATAAGACCTGGACAGGGCAACAAGCTTCAAAAGAAGGAAAGAAGTGGGACGAGCAGCCTCAAATCCCCTGCTATTGAATAAGCTTTTGCCCCGTCGATAGAATCCCCTGTTTCTGCCTTCTGATAAATTCTTTGATTCGTTCAAGCAAGGATTATGTAGCCTGTGCTTACCTTAAACCTAACAAACCTATCTGGTCTTGGCCAAAGCAAGGTTAACCCAGACCAATGTCTGAAAGAATGCAAGAGAAGGTAATTTTTTTCAGCCCAGGGCCTCCAAGCTTGTACAGCCAGATGCCAGTCCTACGCTATTTTAAGTATCAAAGACTGTTGTACAAGCTAACACTTAAAACAGAACTTATCAGCTAACCAAGGACTGTTAACGATACCCAAATTACTTACAGCTGAAAGAACATATACTCAAAAAGATTACCCTTCGATTTTCTATATAAACTATGCAAGGGAAGAGATTAAAAAAAGATAGAATTTAGAGCAAAGATAACTTACTTTTTTTATCCAGGGAGAAGCAAGAAGGCACTCTAGGTTGCCCATCCAAATGCGATTCTGATGCAACAGAATCATCTGCAACTATGGATTCAGACCTTTCTCGATCCCCAACTGATGTAGCTTGGTCTAAACAAAGTTAAGAACTAAACTATTACCCTGTATAAAAAAATGAAATAAGAGTAACACCATCCGCAAAACTCAAAGCACCAAACTTTGTTCATATCTGTAACAATCAATGAGAAAAACCACCATCTCTTTGCGTATCAACAACCCCCTCCCCACCCCCGCATTCTCCTAACCCCCAGATTAAAAAAAGTCATCTGAATGAACCCCAGATACAGATTTAAACTGACTTTGACGTCTCAAAATAAAAGAAAAATAAAACAAAGGATACTAGAATAGGCAGTTAATAACTTTTTCCTCTCCTTCCTTGGAGGTTTCCTGCATCCTGTGCCGCCATCAAGCTCCAAGGTCATTTCTTCAGCAGAGTTTAAGAGCCTGCAAAGCTCTGAATAGAATACAAGGAGAAAGAAACCTAAGTCAGTTAAGAACTAGCACTGCCAAACTTGAAGGGTTATACCTAACTATTGAAGGTAGGCAATCAATTACCCCATAACACATATGTACCAGTATGAAGAAACAGTTACTCCTAAAAGCATAGTTATTAAACTCGGCCCGGGGGTTGACCTGTCCAAGGATCCGGGTCCTGGGTCATATAGATTGACCCGAGAAATTTTTTTAAAAAAAAAGTTTGAGATTTTAATATTTCACATGGAAAAGTTAAGAAACATTTCATATGAATGTAGGTTATATATATAGCTATCCCACATCGAAAAGTTAAGAAACATTTCATGTAGATGTAGGCTATAAAAAAAATATGAGGCTAAGTATTCATAAGTTAATTTTATATTTTTTGGATTTCCTAAAACATATATATATTAGTCTCACCAGGGTTATGCCGGATCACCCAGGCTTGACTTGGCCAATTGCAATTCTGGATTTTGCCTATTTGAAACCCGACCATAGCCCTGGGCCACTCGGGTCCCAGGTCAACCCACTAGGCCGGGCCGGGTTCATAACTACGCCTAAAAGTACACATTCATCCCATCAAGATTAAACAACAGCTGGCTAGCACCATCAGTTTGGACCAAAGTACTATTTTCAAGTTGACTAGCACCTATCTGGAAGAGACTGCAAATAAAAACCTATTCAGAGATTGTGATATTTCATCATCTGATGTCAATGACAAACATGTTACACCCTGATTAAGCCACTCAGCCAAGTAAAGAAACATGTTACAAACTCATTGCTATTTGGAGTATTGAGGAAAGTGCCTACATGGACTCCAAAGTAAGTCCTAACTTGCATTTGTGCAAATCAAGCAATGCAGTATATTTTTAAATTGGGATAAACACTGATAATGCTCACATCTAGCGCATTATGGAGGACATAGTGTTGATAACTGAAAGGTGCCAAGACGATCAAGACACTAATACTTGGTCTATGGTGCTCATGACTTCATATTATTATCTGTACCAGCAAATATTGTCAAGCAGCATGATCCAACAACCATATCAATGATCAATACAGTGAAAGAATGAAGCACTTAGTGGTCCTGATTAAACACAAACACTTGCCAACATCATTCCTAAAAACAAAACAAAAATTTCACGTCATTGTTTCTCGAGTTTTTCAACCATTTTAAAATGTTTTTATCCATTCCATGGAGCTCTAATATTTGAAACATAAGATATGTCAACACCCATCTGTTATAACTGCTACAAGAATTAGGAAAGAAAGAAAGCGGAAAGGAAAAAACTGAAAAGGGAAAACCTCAAAACCTGCATGGGCTGCATATTGGCTAGCCATCACTGGCTTCTTACAAGCATTGCAACATACCTTCACAATGATGTTACAGGGTAAGAAAAATAATTTAGAAATATCATAAGCACACCAAAGGATTAACAGTATACTGCATGTGAAAGGAGAATCAATGAGCTAGAATATAGTTTAAACAAACATTAAAAAGTTCAAAATGCCAAACCTTACCAGGTCCAAAGGGTCAGTCATAGGCATCAAACCAAAAACATGCATGTCTGCAAAAAGAAATGATCAAATAACAACGAAATTGAGTGCAATGGAAAAACAACGAATTTGACCAGGAAATCAATGAAGAACATCACAACCAAGACTTGACAATGCAAAACGGTCATAAACTGTGCACATCCCTAATTTGGCATGCCATGTACATTCTTAGTACCCCCTGCAGAGAAAAAAAAAATTGGCAGGGATTTCCCCACATAAATGCAGTGCTAGGAGTTTACCTTCTTCATCAAGTAAATTTGGTTCATCCGATTCATGTAATTCTCTACAAATATATCGAGTGACAAATTTCTGCTGGCTAACCTCCTCTACAAAACATTTAAGCCGGTATGAATAGAAGAAGCTTTAATGGAAAGTAAAAGGGCAAATGAAATATCACCTAGCATATAAATTTAATTCCATTTACTATTAAAAGTTAATTTCTTCATGGAAGTACATTATGGAACTAACGACTAATGATTACCTGCAATATTTTGTGACAAACTCCCAGTCACCAGAAGCCTAGCCATGACTGCCATTCTCCCATTTCCAATTGAGCATACCATTGATCCTAAAATACAATTTATGTATCTATACACTTCAATTAATAACATATATCAACGAAAACCATTGAAATGATTACACATTCACAAAGGCACTTACTCATCTCTACCTACATTGCAAAAAAAAAAAAACCACAAAATTGCACAATAACAAACTAAGAAATAATCTAACTTCTTTAAGATAACAAATATAGGCTTCGGCCAGATTAATTGCGAAATAAAGCACATATTAGAGCTTAGAGTGCAAAAAACACACATTGCAAGATCACATAAATTGAAACCATTCGTCCATAACGGACCACAAAACCCCTACATATCTGATATCCACAACCCTGATTATCGCATTCGTAAATTTAATTTCAAGAAAACGCCTGATGAAATAAAAATCAGAGTTCGAAAAGAAACTCACCTCGAATCTGCAGAGACAATTAACCGATGAGACCTTTAATTCGAAGAGAAATCAGCGAATTTTCTATATTAAAAAAAAAAAGAATGTGTGGGTCTCGAAAATGCAAGTACAGGTAATAGAGATTGATTACAGAAGAAGAAAAGTGTGAGAGTAGAAACCCTAAACACAGAGGGAGAGGGAGAGGGAATATACACGTCTCTTGTTAAATTAAAAGCGCACGCTCTTTATATTTCCTTGTTGTTCCTCCTCCTCTCTGAGAGGAGAGAGGAGATGACAATCTGTGATTTTAGAAGAGCATTCTAGTCTGATATTTTTTGTAACCGATATCCAATGAGAGCAAGAAGACTTCAACAGAGTGACGAAGGATAAAAAACGTCAGCATTCCATTACTGTCTTTGATTAGTTAAACACAAGTAGTCCTGCGCTCTGCTGCGGATTGAGAATTATTTAAGTACTGTTATTTAGCATTCAACTTGGTTAATTTAAAAACAACATGGGAAACATGTAAAAATATCTGATAATAAAATTAAAAAAAAAATTGATATAAAAAACTTTTCAAGTTGAATTTTTATACGTAGAAATCACGTTTAGTTATTTTTTAAACTATTATTTATTTATTTTTACTTGAAATTAATTTTTTTATATATATATTCTGAAACTTAACACTAAATGTAGATGTTATATTCTTATTACACAGATCAAAGATTCGGGTTGTGACAATACTCCTGGTGAAGATATGGTAAAATTACAACTTTTGAAGCAATTCACTTTGAAAAAAGTGATTAGAGTACTTAAAATTGTTCTGTTACAGGTTCTTATCTCAAGCAATTCACTCCAGGTTCTTCCATGGAGTCCAGAGCTCTGATCTATCTCTCATCAACTCAAGCACCATATTGGGAGTTCTAGTAACTCTGTCCCTCTCTGTATAGGAAGCTTTCTCTATTTGTTTATCTCAAGCATATCATGTGATTCATCGGTGTATTCTGTTTTGTGCATTGCACGCTTTTTTGGCTCCCGCAGACTGGACTACTTAGCGCAGACATTATCAAAAAGCTTTACTTCGGCAGGTTCCAATGACAGACAGAAGTTTAGGGCTGTAAAAAGTATCAACAACAGCAGCTCAATTGCAAGTGCATGAGATCTGAATTCATCTCCGGATTGTTGCCAATATTGTAGTTTTACTTCTTTTCATGATGTCCTCAAGTTTGTTTCATGTTTACATAATTCCATGATAGCTCATGTGATGCAAGAAATATTGGTTTTTCCGCCATTCTCACTGTATTCTTTTGTGGGATTGTTATGCCTCACTGCACATGGTATAATGTTGATGAAAGTTCAAGGATAACAACAAAGTCTGCTGAGTTACATCTCCTGAAATGTGTTTTGGCAATTCAATCAAAATCTCTTTCATTCTGTTTCTCACTTCCAATTCTGCTGTAGCTATCACATTACTTATATCGCGGTTCTCCTCGACCATTTCAGGCATGCTTTTGCTACTTGGCGTTTGTTGCTGAGGTCTTCTTCTTCCTCTATGTTGGCATGGATGCCTTGAACATTGAGAAATGGAAGGTTGTAAGTGATAGGTGAGGTTAAAAATAAAATGGGATATTAGTTACCACGCAAATACATTCCAAGATCGTAGCATAAAAGCTGAAACAATTTTATCTTCACCATTTGCTGTTTCTATGGCTCTTACTTGAAATCAGGGAAAAAAGATCGAAAGGCTTTCTTTTCCGATTTGATTTGTTTTTTCCTTCTGTTCTGTGATGATAGGGCTTTCCTTCTTGTTGTTAAACACAAATAAGTTAAATATATTTCAGCTATGAGCCTGGGCACCGGTTTCGTTTGTTCATCTCTACCATTGGTGCAGTGCACTGAGTAGTTAACGTTCCTGCTATAGACCAACAGTGTACAAATACTTGTTCAAAGAATAGCCAACAGGACACAATTATCAGGATTTCCCCTAGGAGATTTTTTTGTTACCATACTTGCTCATCTAAATGATAATTTTATTGTGATTCTTTCTTGCAGTTCACCAGGTCAGGCCATACTCGCTTGCATGGAAATGCAGTCATGATCACCAGCACAATCACGGTTGTCCTCCTCAGCACAGTGGTAGGATAATGCGTCATCTCTGTGGAGAACAGCTGGAGAAGTAACCTGCTGTATTACCAACTTGCCTCTGCTAAAATAGCTAGCCATGGAACCATCCGGCAGTGCCATTAGAGGAATAATGTGCTCAAAGTAGTCCTCTTTTAGAACATTAATGACGGCACACTCTAGTTCAGTGCAACAAATTTTACAGTCTCCATGTTTAAGCTAGAAACTATAGGTGCAGATTTTCTCTTCGAGGTTGGACCGTTCCTGCATACATATTGTTGCATATATGATACTTTCCACCCTCAACTTGGTCCGTCGGTGTTTAGGCCCTAGGAGCTAGAATCTGAATTAGAGATTGGATTTTGGGATCAAACTTCAGTTTTATTTCCTTTCAAGGAATCTGTCTCCTTGAGTTTGGAAATCAAATCTGGACATGTGACTGATTCCACTACCGGGAGGCAGAAAGAAATGAAATTTGAAAGATAGCTTACAATTTACAGCTAGAGAAGGAGATCATGGAGGACCAGTTAGGGCAATCAAATAGTTAGAAGTATACAAGGACCATTGCAATAGAAGAAAAAGGAGCCTACATCATATCAAACTACAAACCATGGTTGTAAGAATACGTTTGGGAACACGATACAAACCGCGTTCTCAAAAAATTCAAATTTTTTTTTGCTAAAATTTAATATGTTTTGTATGTTTTAGATCGTTTTAATGTGCTGATGTCAAAAATAATTTTTAAAAAATAAAAAAATATTATTTGCATACATTTCGGCACAAAAAATTATTTGAAAAGCAACAACGAATACACTCTAGACTCGATCTAGAGGTTGACTTTGGGTAGATTAATCAAATTATTTTTTTAAAATCAAAATGATAATATTTTAAAATAAAATAAAAGGACCAATTAATTTTTGACCAAGTCACAACTTAAATTTTTAATTGATTCACATGAATCAACTCGCTTAATTACTGTGAAACCCGGCTCAAGCTAAGCCTCTATAAAAGGAATCCAAGTTTTAATCACAAGTCGATAAGTTGAGCCGGATTTAATATCCACGCTCTAGACTTCCTCATAGAATCTCTTAATTTCTAGGCTGTAATTGTAGGTAGTAATAGAAAGTCCTGGCATGTAGGCAATAGCCTGCTTGCCGGTTGTAGTGTTGCTTTCAGATTTCATACCTATAAATATCTAGGTTATTCAAGGGTGATTTAAATTTTATTTGTCATTACAGTTGAACTGTATTTTAAAAAAAATTATATTTATTTTAGTTTCAAATTATTTTTTAATTGTTTTGATATTTTTATATTAAAAAAACATTTTAAAAAAAAATAATAAATTTTTTTATTTTAATACATTTTCTCAAAACAGACTGTTTGCTTATAAATTATGTCAAATAGAGTCCCAATTCGTGTACATGATGTCACTTCGCTTTCGCTTCCTTTGTCTCGCGGTGTGTTTCTCTTCCATTTGCTTTGGTTGAATTGAAGTTTATTGCCTTGCTTTAAACATCTTATTTGCAAACGTTGTAGTTATTTGAATATATTAATCAATTGTGGTTAGATTTCGAAAGTGGAAATTGACAATTTGGAATGATAATTCCGTTACTCAAATAACCTTTGCAACTTGCCTCTCGAGCAACCTGGGAAGACCGGACCACTTCGACTTTGACCAAGTGGAGGTTTCCTTCTAGTTGTCTTAACAAATCTCAAATAGAAAGACCGAGAACATAGCCAGCACATATAAATAGAAATTACAGGTATTTAGTTAAAGGAGTGAAAAACCTGGTAGTTAGACTGCCTTGCGAACTTCTACCTGTGCACAATTTATTCTTTTGTTCGAAATCTTCTTAGCTGAGACATGTACTAAGAACCCACAGCACCCATTGCACACTCGGCCATTGAATTTGATGGGATGATCCACCACAGGTACAAGTTACAGTAGTCTGCAACATGGGGTTTGAAACCAACTTGAGTCCCAAAGCTAATAATATGCACCAAAAATACCTCCTAGTTAGCCTTTTAGTGCAGAAACGAACCATGAAACCAAGCTGTTCCAACGCCAAACCCCTTGAATGGAAACGAGTAGCTCGTGGATGCTGCAAGTCGACCAGTCCTCATCCATGAGCTCTCCATCATGTCCTTCACAATTAAAAAGTACCATTTGTTGCAAATCCCAACCAAAGTCTACAAAAACCATCTACTTATCTACATGGATTACCCTGATTTCACGAAAGACTTGTAACACATGTATAGTTAAAAACCATTGCTGTCACCCCAGCTCACGAGTTCCATGTTTCACAAATTGTGTTGTACATGGGTGACCAAAGAAAAACTTGCTATGAAAGAATGCCTAAACTAGTTCCTAATAGTTACGTGAATATATAGAAAATGCAACAAAAAATTCAATGAAATTGGATATTGGCCAGGCACTCTAATAGCATCAGCACATTGCATGCATAAATGTCAGGCCATATCCAGAATAGGGAAAATGGCCCAAGCTTCCGTTCTTATCACTGTAGTGTTTCTTCCACATCCCTGCATCAGCAGCATGGAGAGATGAGTATCAAAATAAAAGCTCAAAGTTTTGAGTGAACACAAAACAAGAATGAGAACACCATAACTCTGACGCAGTTTAAGAAACATGGATGTATCTTAACACTGGTTATAAACTACTGCACTCAAAAGAACTCCTAGCAACACATTCCAGATGTTAGTCTAGCAATTGTAGAAGAGTGACAGAGAGTAAATAGGGGACAAGAGATGGCCTGGATTTGATATTAACAAGAACATCAGATAAACAGGGTCTTGATAAAACAATAAACCAAATTAGGGGTGGCCATTCAAGTAATTCAGGTAAAAAATCATCAATTCAGAATTTGTTTTTGATTATTTTTTTCAAATTCTTCTCCGACATAAATTAAGTTTTTGATTCTCCAAATTATATTTTTTCAGAATTGTATTTCGGATTTACCTGAATTTTTTGAGATAATTTGAGTCTCCTTTCGCCCAATGTATTTTATTTCTTTTCCAACCTAGTAATAAATTACTCATATATTTTTAATTGATTTTTTTTTTTATTTCATGTAAATCAGGTTTTCCTGAAACTTTTGAACCCTTGCCCAATTTTCTTCAAAATTAATTTGGAGAATTACCTGAATTTTCCTTTCTCCAAAAATTTTAAAAAGAATTTTACAAAAATTAGTTCGGGAAATTCAGGCAAATAAAAAATATTTTGAATAGTGATCATCCCTAAACCGAATTAGAACATCTCTAAGGCTGTGGGTTAAATAATAAGGATACTAATCCAAACTAATTCTTACATTAACAGGAGAGGAGGAATCGTTGCCAGGTTACTGAAGCAGAATTTGAATTAAGGATCACATAATCAATATTTCAGATGTGGAGGCCAAACAAGATTTTGAAGATTGGAAGAAAATCTCTGAAAATTAAATTAAGTATACTTGTTTTCTTCATATAATAACCTCACAAAAGTGTTTGAAATCCATCAATTATCTAGTAATCAATAATTTGAATGCTTCAATCTTTACCAGAACAAAAGGTCATTCACACCATGCTAGTGTGCACCGGATAACTCCCCAGAACTCGCAAGAACGTAGCAAACTCCTGCCAGAGAAAGATCAATTAAAGTCACTTATAGGCAAATACTTCTGTAATAGGCTTTAGAAGAAAGCACACCTTAAGATGCCTGAGGGCATTCTGAGCATTCTCATCAGCCATTGATGCTTCGAAATCCACATAAAATAGATAGTCAAAGTATCTGCAGAGCAATTATATAAAAAAATTGAGCCAAAAATTCTAAAGGTTTGTTATTAATAGAAAACAGCATGAAGAAGAAGCAGAATCTAATTATCAACTAATATATATATGCAGTCTAGGATTTAAATGAAGATAAGTTCCTCAGTAAATGTACTTTGGAAGCCCACTGTTGCCATCATCAGATGCTCTCAAGGGCTGCTTCCGCAAGGGACGACTCTCAATCTGGTTGCAAGAACCAAGGAATAAGGAATAACACAGCCTAAAACAATAATTGCAAATTGAGCCTCACAATGATGATATGTCACAGGGAAAAAAGAAAAATTACTTTAGTAAGGTTGATTTGCCGAAGAGCAAAAACAGCAAGGGCCTTGAAAAGCACCCCAGGACCCTCCTCCAATGAAAAAACTATACTCGTCTGGATCTCAAGAAACAAACTTATTAGAAAAATCTGTTTTTCAGGAGGTAACAGAACACTAGTTTAGCAATTTAACAGCCAGTGGTTTAGCGACATGGAAGGGACTAACCTTGAAAGGCCTATCTGTGCCTGGAATTATTGGTTCTCTTGCCAGTATAAGGAATCGTGTGACATTATCAGAATCATCCTATCAGAAGAAAGCTATGAGTGAAGCAGTGTATATGCCACATTCTGACCATACACCACAAAAGAGTATGCAAATACAAACCTGAATATCTTCAGCTAATATATTCAATCCATAGATCGACGCAGCAGCAGAACTAGCAACAGCTCCCGTGTCTTCTAGTTTTTGAAGTGCAACATGCTACATGATCATAGTGAAGTCAACTCAGTCATAACAACAGGCTGCAACATTGTGCTCCATATCCAACATTAAATAGCAAGTAGGTTGCAATTTGAGGAAACTGAGCCAGAGACTCTTTAAATTCCGTTCAAGGTATTGATGAATATCTTAACAATAGGAAAACTATTTGAAGCTTACTGGTCAATGTCACGTTTCGGGATCTTCATACAAGATTCAAAGTGCACGTCTTAAATTTTGAAGAAAAGAACAGAACAAGACAAGAAAAAAGTGGGAGGTTAGAGAGAAAACAGATGTGAGAGAGAAAGACATAAGCATGAGATTTCAGAAAAAACCTTTCTGGATTTTGTCCCATTTGTCAAGGATGGCAGTCAGTTGGTCACAAAATCTTACTTTGCAACAATTTCAAATGACAGGAGTCTAAAATGGAATTGAGCATGATAGGGTTGGTCAATGAGCCTTAGGGGGGGGCTAATAACAGTGGTTCACAGCAGTCCCATGGATGGATGAGAGAATTTTTAGAGATGCTAGAAGGACAAAATATTCAAGCAATTTCATATTGATTTAGCTACAACAAGGGGATGTTGAACTCACCTTAAATGAACATACACGAGTCTAAAATGCAATTGAGCATGATAGGGTGGTCAATGAGCCTTAGGACGAGCTAATAACAGTGGTTCACGGCAGTCCCGTGGATGGATGAGAGAATTTTTAGTGATGCTAGAAGGACAAAATATTCAAGCAATTTCATATTGTTTAGCTACAACGAGGGGATGTTGAACTCACCTTAAATGAACATACATTAGTCTAAAATGCAATTGAGTATGACAGGGTTGGTCAACGAACCTTAAGGTGAGCTAATAACAGCCGTTCATAGCAGTCCCATGGATGGATAAGAGAATTTTTAGAGATGCTAGGAGGACAAAATATTCAAGCAATTTCATATTGAATTTAGCTACAACAAGGGGATGTTGAACTCTAAGACCCATGAGAGAAGAAAAATCAACTCCCAAAATCCCAAGCTCATGCCTACCTTTGCTGCACCAGCGGTATCATCCACTGCTTCTCTGACCAATCCCAACTTTGTTAATGTATTTTCACATTGAGCAAGAGCCTGAAACGTCACAACTATTGGATTAATCTTCATGAAAGTGGACTAGGGAGCTGAGGTAAGTATGGTATACCTGCGGATGACTTAGAACCCTCTTCAAGTCTTCAACTTTAACACCATGATTGGCTAGTAAGCAATGGCGAACAGCATATTTCACTTCTCCTACTATATGCAGCCTGTGCCGGAGCAACAGGTCATAATTTCTGTGAATGCTCCCACCTAGCGAATTCTCAATCGGTAAAACTGCTCTGTCCACAAGCCATCTTTCAACTGACTGCAAAGAAAACAAAGTAAAGAAGATATGAAAAATCACAGCTCACAGAGGACCCTTGAATACATTAACATGTTCAAAAATAACATTTGTTACGAAAAGGTTAAAGACAACCTGATATTCTAAAAGGGGAAAAAAAAAAAAAGCAGTTCCACCTGGTTATTAAAGTTTGGTTACACGCTTTGACCCATCGAACAGGCCCTACCTATTTCAAAGCCTTGACTTATTGATGAAAACCATTGAATATATTGCCAAACCATAATAGCAATGACGCCAAGCAAAGAGAAATTTATCAATTATTTTAATCCGAATTTTTATTTTGAGATTTCTTGTAAACCTAGTCTACCTGGGAAACAAAGCTTCTTTAGGAGCATGAATATCAATTAGGAGGTCATATTATGTATATTTTCCTCTAACTGTTTAACTTTCTATTTCCTTCCTAGGGCTTTTGACGCCTATAAAAGGACCACCTATTCTATGTAGCATTCCGGTCACATTAACATCTGTTGCTATTCACTGTACATAAAACTCTAATTTCTTCTAAAAATTCCGAATTCTCCAACATCACAAATCATTTGCGGGACACTTATCGAAAGTCATCCTACATTACATAGCTCCTTAATCTCAAAATATGACAGTCTGTGAGTGCCTTTGAAAGCATTTTTGTTTTTATTCAGATTTTACTACCACCTTTTTATCAAAAGGGTCTCAAACATGCAATCGTCTCAAGCTGAAAAAACAAATCCTAGGATAAATCTTATCTCCAGAACAAGACACAAGAAACCATAAAAACCTTCAT
This sequence comes from Populus simonii, assembly GCA_007827005.2. Taxonomy (NCBI): domain Eukaryota; kingdom Viridiplantae; phylum Streptophyta; class Magnoliopsida; order Malpighiales; family Salicaceae; genus Populus; species Populus simonii. The sequence continues at coordinate 5,027,170 of CM017471.2, read as the reverse complement.
TAATCCCTGAAAACCAACAACCAAAAGCATCATTATCCACTGACTATGAACTAATCAATATCAAATTCCTAAAAAAATGTGAACATCAAAAAATTAAGAGGAAAAAAAAGAACATTTTACTTGGATACTGAATTTGATAAATGAATAGATGACTTATCTGCCAACTTAAATATATATCTAAAAAAAAGGGTTCAAGAATTCACTTCAAAAGCAGTATCAAATTGCTCGCATGGGACAGCCTCGCAATTCGGATACGCCTTTTGTGCTGCTGACTCACTGTAGGCGCCACGAACTCCCTATAAGAACAGAGAAGTAATTTTACTTATCTCAAGATTTTAATCAATTATATAATAAATATATTCATTGATTATTATTTAAAAAAAAATCAACATTCCAGATAAAAAATAATTTTTTTTTACCTGGTAAGCAACGCGAAGGCGAGACCCATTGGATACTGAATTTGATAAATGAGTAGATGATAATGGCCCTAAATAAAAAAAAATTAAATTTTAAATTTTAAAAAAAATCTAAAAGAAATAATTACACTGGAAGCTTTGCCTGTCCGTACTTGGATGGGCGTCTTTCGAGGCGACATCGTATTCAGCATCCTGCAAGAGATTAGATTGAATGTTTTTAGCATTACCGTTCTTCTTCTTCTGCGCCTCGATTGATTGGTCGTTTTCACTGTGAATTGAAGCCGCCAAGACTGGAATTTTGCTACCGCAGCGCCGTTTCACAGAAATCAGTGCTGATTTGATTTCGATTCTTGATGACGTATGATCAGACGGTGAGTGTTTAGCGGTGATTTGGCTTACTAGGGATTTTATCACGAAAGCTGCCATTGATTTTCTTTCTTTCTTTCTGGCTTAGCCTTGATGCATGGCAAGGGAGAGCTTCGGGTCTTTTTTATTTTTTCGTCGCAGTGTGAACGCTAATAAACAATATGTTTTTGGGTTTTGGATCTTTAAAGCTCCGTTTGCTTCACCGTAAATGCTTCCATTGAGTATTTATTTGAACAAACTTTAAAATAAGACAAAACAATTTTGGTGAGAAAAAAAAATTAATTTTTCATGAATATAGATGCTTAAGGCCTAATTAGGGTGAGACTTAACTTTATTATATTTAATCTACCTTGTTAGGTCGGTTCAATCTTGTTTCATAATATATAATAAAAATTAATCTAAAGAAAAATCTAAATTAATTTTATTTAATTAGAATTTTGTTGATTTTTTTAAAAAATTAGTTTGTTAGGACTTGTGACAAATCAACCACCGAGTTAAAATTGACAAGTATGGATTTAACCATATTGATTCTATTAAGATTTAAAAAAAAAAACTTTGATATTAAATCCTAATAATTAATTATTGTTTTCCACTAACAAACCTTTTAAAATAAAATTTCACATACCATTTTCTGTCTTTATATTAATGATTTTATTTTATTCTTTAAATTTAATTGTAAGATTTCATAAATTTTATTTTCTATGTTTAGTTTTCTATTTTATTTCTAGTTTTCATTTTCTCTAGAAAAAATAGGAGAAGAAGAAGAATGTGTTCCTTAGTGATTTTGCAAAACCTTTTCAACATTAATGTCTCTTCCTCTCCCTTTCTTATATTTCTTCATCTATCTTGTTCTTATCTCTATTGAGGAAACCACTCTCTTTTCCTCTCTCTTTATTTTTACTCTTTTTTTTTTTTTTTTTTGCCATCAACGGGACAAAAGCCATTCCACACATAATTTTTGTTTTTCTTTCTAGCTATCATAACCCATTTCTAGTACATATGTTTTTTTTAAAAATAAAAATAAAATAAAAGATGATAAAGTAGAGAAAGTAGGCTGAAGAGAATTACAAAAATACATAAAAATCAAGCTGCAATTTTAAAAGAATTTGAGGTTTAATTATACTCTATTATACCTATGATTGAAAGAAAAATATAGATTCAAGGTCAAATTAAATTATTATTGGATGAATCTATATAAAAATTAAGTACAATGATATAATTAGATTTTTAAAAGGTCAATTTGATTTAATCATGGACTAAATTAAAGTTTAATTATGTTTAGGATTTAATTTGAATCCAATTAAAGAATTTAATTAGGTGTAATGACTTAATTATATATTAAATAAATCAAATTAACTTTATTAGAGATTTAATTGGTGAAAAATTAAATCTTAATAATTAATTCTTGTTTTGCAGAAATCCAGTCTATCACTAACCATCAAGATCCTTAATTATGAAGAAGAGAAGATTGACTTGAACATAAAATCATTCATTATCCAATATCCAAGCAATAAAAAACTGAAGTTCTCTGGCATGTTAGATTATGGAGAATCATTAATTAGCAACCAATTAGAAAGCGCAATATTAGCGGTTGGTGTTATAGTTTTTTTATTTTTATTATTTGGAGAAATAAAGTTTCGATTTGAATCATCCTGTTACATATGCTACTGCTTTTGATTACAGCTTCATGTTTGCAAATCCTGTCTGCAATCTTAAGAGAGTAAAATGGGGGCCCTACAAATTGCTTTATGGTCACTGGTCAGGATTCTTCAGGCTTTTTTTGCATCCATTGCTGTTCAGCCAGTAAACATAAGTGGTGCTGTGCTAGATGATCGAATATATATATCATCCTTGCAACAAGAACATGGTTGATTTCTTTATCTTTTCCACAGCAGTGCTCAAGCTGTACCAGTTTGATGATTTCTTGCTACCTGGCAGATGCCCTTGTGATGGGCCAGGATTTGCAATGGGAGTATGGTTGACGACTATCTTAGGATCAATGTGATGATATAACCAAACCAGCAATTATGATTTGTTGATGCTGATTTCTTTTCCAGTGCAGGCCAAACCAGAGACAGTGGACAAAGGGCGTGAAATTGTGAAGAAGCAGGGGGCACTATCAACTGATACTCCAGTCACAGGAGCATCAAAGTTTGCTGCGCTTGGAGCTGATTCTCTCGACAGGTACTCCTTGGGATTTTCATTGCAACAAGTGAGTCTGTTTTTTGCTTTGTTCTGTTATTGACATCTTCTTCTGGGCAGGTTGAGGTTGTAATGGGACTCGAGGAAGAATTTGGGATCGGTGTGGGGGAAGAGCATTGCTACCGGTCTAGACGCAACTGATCTTATTGAGAACCTTCAATTCAGTTTTTTTATGGAATCAGGTGCACAATGATTCATACCTTCAAACCGAATTACTTTAGATTAAGTTCATCGATGAAACCGACTAGTCCAATTCTAATTAGAAGGGCAGATAACTTCCTAAAATTCAAGATATGGAAATAAAAATTTATTTAGTATTTGAGATGATAGTTAATCAAAATATATTCAAGTGCTTGGATTTTAATATAAGGAATTTCAGACTTATAATAAAAGTTTGAGTACCTGCAAAAACAATTCCAATTGAAGGGACTTAAAAACCCTCTGATAATAAAGTTAGTATATTTATAGAAAATATATTAAATAACTTAAGACAATAAATAGTTTAAAAGAATTTTAAATTCAAGAAACAAAATTATTTGTTTTTAAGTTTTAAGTTGGTTAATGCTCTGAATTCTATATATCTTTATTTTAAGAGATAAAAATAATAACATTTTACCTGGATGATTCAAGGGATATTTATATCGCATGAACTTTGTCGATTTTAAAGAAATGAAAAACTAGAAAATCATCTGCTTTCAGCGATATTAATAAAAGACAAATATCTCTTATATATAATTAATAAGATAATAAGTATGATAAGTCTCTTAAGAGACCTTATATGCACCTATAAGTATAGACATAACGGTTTATCATATCTTTAATACTTTTATTGTAGAGGATCACTTAGGATCAAGCATATAGCCTTAGAACTTGGTAATGTCCAAGTTCTTTGGGTTTAGCATGCAAGTCCAAGTTTTTTGAGTGTGTGACATGTTTGTTAAATCCATGTTATCTTGGATTTGATTGTCCGTCAAGCTTAAATTTCTTGAGTTTGACATGTTTGTCAGACCCACGTTACCTTGAATTTTATTAAATATCAAGTCTAAATTCTTTATTCTAATATATTTATCACACCCACATTACCTTAAGTTTTTTATAAATAAAAACCTTAACCAAAAAGTTAATTCATCACATGTGATATCATTAGCAGAAGAGCTCGTAGTAGCTCAGTATTGCTGTAACCAAATGTTCAACTCCCTTTCCAAATCTAAACATATGTTTTGATTACTCTGGTTACTAATCAATTGCGGAGCAGGAGTGCATTTGAGGGGGGTCAATTGACCATCCTCAATTTCCAAAAAGCTAATGGATTTGTAGAGTATAACAAATATAAAATTTTAGTGTTTTACTTTATTGACCCCCTCAAATAATGAGAAATGCAATAAAAATAGGTTAAGTTCGTAATTTTGTAGAAAAACTATTGAATGTTTCATATTTCAATTGATAATTTCCTTGTAAGAAAAACCACAGTATATGAGTAAATGTTTATTCCATCAAATGCCTCAAATCTTAATAAAAATTTATTCAATTTTATTTTCACTATGTTAAGAATTTATTCAATTTTGAAGCTCCCCCACCGTCATTGATCCCAGGTTGTAATGTTGAGCTGGTTAGACTTGGGTTTTCACTTGGAACACATAGGACAACCTTTTTTCAAAAAAGGAACAATGATGATAGTGAAAAGCATATAAAAAGCTTTATTATTTTTGAAAAAACATCATTAAATTAATCATGATTAGTTAACACGTGAAAGGTTTTTCAACAAATGATCACCTAATTCAAACTCTTTTCTGTGCTTGTCAGAAATAACTGGGATGGTTCCCATATTGATCCTCATCAAAACCATGTGCCAGCAGGAATCCAATTGCTGCTCCAGCCAGGATCGGAGAAACCTTTCCTGGCAAGAACCGGCACTATATTCATCGAAACACCTGTGACATGACCTAATTGCAGAGGCACTAGCTTCTCAAGAGATGCAGATATTAAAGACTGCAACCAGTTCATGATTTAAGATGGTTTACCTTACAAAAAATGACAATCTATGGCAATGCATGAACTCATCAGAAGAATAATAACTACTTACATTATGCTTTTTACTTCAAAGATGAACATGGAAACAGTAGAACCATAAAATCAATTACTCCTTTCAGAAGGTTCGGATCATTTAGCCACCAAACGACTCACATTTTAAACAGCTGAATTGATCGATATGCTATAAACCCCACAACAATAACCGAGTTTATCAAGTTTCGAGGTGCTGCAGAGGAAGCCAGCAATGCTCCTAGGGGCGAGAACGCAGAATCAGGCCCTGATGCGACCACCTCATCTGGATTAGGCGGGCTTGGGGTGGATGGAATGGTGGGAACGGACGATACGGTTGGGGAAGGCAGCACACCACCAGGGGATGGCAGTAGTGGAGCAATGTCTGGTGACAGTTCTTGGAAAGGAGGTATTGGAGGAGAATTGGTTAAGAATGCTGGTGAAGTAGAGATAGGATGAGGAGAGGTTTTCGAATTTAGCTGAGTGGAAGAAGAAGAAGAAGAAGAAGGCAAAGGAAAGATCACTAGAGGCACAATAAGTGCTGTAAGAAACCAAAAGGAGGCCATTATAATGATCAAGAAATCAATGTCACACTTAATTGGACAGATAATATGATATGGGGCAATTAAAGTTTTGTTCGAGAAGAAGGGGGTGCCAGTTGACAGTGTGTGAAGTTTTGGTGCCAGTTATGATGGAGGCATTTCAAAGTTGACTTAGGGCATTAGGTGGGGTCCTGTTCAACATGTCATATGATGAAGGGGGTGGAGATGAAAATTTGCACGTTGGCATGTACGAGGAAGAGACAAAGATTGGTTGAATTTTGTTGCGAGTAGATTCCTTGTGTCCCGTAAATTTGGTTGGCCTAATATTAGGATAATGATAATGATTTAACCAGGTCGACTGTCATGGCAATCAGTGACTCAATGAACTTAAACACAACCTAAATTATTTTTCATAAAAAAAAAATACAAAACAGTGTTGTTTTAACCTTTTTCTATATATAAAAAAATGAAATAACATTGATTCAAGTTATTTCGAGCTAACTAGTTTAACTAGATGACTCGGTTCGGACAAGTTTAATTACCTATGCATTGAACTTGATGGAAGTTGTGTGTTAAAAAGTACTACCAAGGAGCAGGATAAACTTGGTTGAAGCCAACCACTAAACTTATGAATGATGAAGTTTGTCGAGGAACGCTGCAGCTGCATGCTGTTACTGATCCTATCCATGCGTACAAATCACACCCATGGCTTCCGGGTCCACCATGCATGATTAGCAGCTAGCACAGACCGCTAGGCACAACCACTGCAAGCAGCCACAGCTGTGCGTGGCAAAGCTTATCAAAGATAACATGGGTGAGTGAAGGTACAACTCATCTTCACTGCTTCAAATGGCCCAGAACCGTATCAAATTGAACATGACAGCATCGGCCATCAGCATCCAGATCCCTGACACGTGCTACAATCTAACACCATATTTAAGGCTATAAGCTACAGTGATAGGCAACATATAAATGCCATCTGAACCCTTGCCAGATTTATGTAATGCCTGCTTCCAAAATGCCATTTTACTTTTACCGCTAACTTTTTTTCTGGACAACGGGCATATTTCAAACCCGTCATCCTGAGTCTTTGTTCAGTAATCATGGGTGTGTGCTTCGATTGGTTCAACCCTTCATCTAAAGTATATGCAACTCGGGATCGCGTCAATAACGGGCTGGCCTTAGATCAAAATAATTTGAGCACATGAACGCGTCAAAGAGTGGAACCAAGCTCAAATTAAATGGTTTTAAAAGGTCAGCTTAATGGGTCTTGTTTAACCACCGAGCCAATGACCCAGTCAACTGAAAAGCATAAGCTTTCAAATTCCAAGTGAGTTCACAATTTCGGAATGTCCTTCCAGCGCTTGGTGAACCAACAGTAAGTGAGCGCGTCCAATTTCCAAGTCATTAGAAGATATCTATTTATTTCACACGATGCCTAAGGCAGTCTCAAAGAAAAGGAAAAGGATGCGCAAATCTGATCAAGTCACTTTTAGGTAGATTCCAAGGGGAAAAATTAATTGATTGCATGTTCATGACAATGATATAAAGCTTACAAAGATTATACATAAGCAGGCCTTTAAGAGGGCTCTATATGCATTAAAGATTGAGCTCACCTCAAGACGTAGGGGGCAGGACTGTGATGCTTTCTATAGAATTCAGGAAACAGGTCTTCCACATCCTTTTTACGAGCCAAATTGCATCATACCTGCGAATAATAGGGACACCGATGGATGTCAATCCTGAACTTTAGGAAACAAACCAAGGGCAAAGAAACCAACAAACAACCTCAAGGACTTCAAATGCAACGATGTAGGCGCTGCAACTCTGAGACCACAAGCAAAGCAGCATTGGCTAAATCAGGGTTGCTTGATTTTTTCAGCTCCAAGAGAATGACTTCAATCCTTGAAATCTCATTTACAGGGATGGATAGTATCATCGCATGCGACAAATATTGCCGACAAGAATAAGCAAGAGCATGCAGTATCCGCTGCAAGAGTAAGTGAGGAACACCCTTGCGCCAAGACTCGAGGATTGCACTAACCTTCGGAAGGTTAGTTAGAAAACCAGTTGTGGCTTCCCTTGGAGCTGCCTTCAGCACCAACAACACGCATTCGGAAGCTATATCTGCAACGTTTGCTTCATCGGACCCACTCAACACCAGCAGAACACCTACATTGCTACCAAAGTCCGTTATATCTCTTATGCATTGCAGTTGATCAGCTGCAGTGCTTGCCTCATAAGAAGAATCATTTAGAAGTGCTGGCTCTTTTTTGTACGCAGTTCCTCTTTTACCGCCAACCGAACATAGAAGGAATGCCCTACACAAGCCAAGAGTTGGCTCAAGAAAGTCTTCCATGTCCTTTGCACACACAAACTCTAAAAGGTTTCCAATCCGCCTCACCACTTTTAATTGAGAAAGCAACTTAGATTCCATTTCAGGAGCTGATGCCATAGCCAGACACAGCTGAACATTATTGACATTAGCACTTGATAGGTCACCAAGCAAAAATTCAAAGCACTGTGAAACTGTCTTCAGATGTAGAATGTCTGAAATTTTTATGTAATCGTACTCAATGAGCATCACAAGGAGCTTCTGCGCATACATGGGAATGGGATCTTCATCTTCAATAAAGGTAGGGTAGAGAGGTAGGAAATGAATATTGGATATGGACTTTAAAGCCTCTGATCCTTGCTCATCTTCCAAAGGTTCATTCAAGAAAATGACCATCACATCAAACAAAATTTTTAGGCATAAAAATCTGGCATCACCATCCTTGTTGCCCTTGTACAGAACAGCTAGACCAGGAAGGATTTCACCAATGAAAATGTTGGGGCTTTCAAGAATTACAAGACGCTCCTCAGCAACAGATTCAAGAACTCGAAGAAGGGTTATTTGGAAGTCATCTCTTCCCTGGAAATTAAACAAAAAAAATGCCATTCAATGTTTGAATCATTATTTTGCCCCTTGTGGTGATCCGAAGTTCTCCCTCATCATAAAAAAACTATGTCTTTTACAAAAATAAAATAGGAAGATAACTGTGGAAATGTCTGCTTTAGAAAATTCTACTCCATATCCATCTGAGCTATGCACATACATTGTTGATAACTGCATTTGGTGCAATTTTTCATCCTATACCTTGATGTATAATGGATCAATACTCGTCCAAGCATTATATTTCACCAGCTATATATTTCTCTTTCGACATCTAACCATTTTCCACATCAAGTTGCAAAGCAATTGAATTGAGTCTAATTTAATTGAGTCGGTCAAAGAAATAAGCAAAATAAGGAATTGTCATACCCTATATATGTCAGGTGTATTAGGTTTCGTCTTGAATAGGCATTTTGCCAACCATGTAATACCCTAATTTTACTGGTCAAGACGAGTAGCATGTACCTCAGTCTTCATAACTGCATTTTTAATGATTTACAGCTAGATAAGGAATTCTAGCCAAATAATGACTGCATAACACTATATCCTAAAGTTCAGTTAAGAGAAGAAATGAAAAATAAAGGTAAAAATAAGAGATAATCAGCTTCCTACCGGAAATGGTGTCTCCAAGACTTTGACCAAATTTGCCAACTGCTGCATAACTTGATGGTTCACCACCTTCAGCTTAAAAGAAGAACTTCCAAGAAGATGAAGAACAACGGGAAACATATGAACATTGGTTTTTGGAGCAATTCGATGCGCCATGGCAGAGATATGACCCTGACGCCTTCCTCCCATCATTTGCTGAATATCTCCGCCTATAATATCCAGTAAACTTGGTATAGTAGATGCCACAACATGCACAAATGCATCTAGACATTGTTGGAGATAGATATCCTTCTCTTTTGCTAGCCTATCCACTGCAGATAGTAACCTAGGGTTGCAAAAAAAGTGTGATAGCCACCTCCTACCGTTTTTACAAAGAAGAGCAATGAGAAGGAGTGCCTTTCCCCTCAAAATTTCACCACCCTGCTCAGTAAGAGACACGAGACTTGGGACCAAATTCTTATCCTCTGCCAAGTTCGAAAGGTGCCGCCCAATGTTTGTAAACATATGACTTCCAAGCATAGCCATGTTTAAGAGGTTCAAACTTATTTGCTGCTCACGTGGGCTGCCCTTGCCAAGGGCAGACACTGTGTCCTTGAAAGACAGTTTCTCCATGACTGATTGAATGCTAGGAGGGTTGAATCTTGCCAGCCGGACTAAACATGAACCTGCAGTCAGCCTGATGCTCTCCTGTTTCCCTGCAGCTCTATATATATAACAGATGTTACTAATCACATCCTGGCTAGTGAAGCGACCTGCCCAGTGCCCCCCTTGACTGCAGATGTTTTCAATTGTCCTCAATGCATAAAGTTGAGTTATATCATCCTCTCCTTTACGCAAAACAGATGACACCAATGAAATCAACGAGTTTGGAACCTGCTTCAGGTAAAAGAATATTATTAAATGAAGAAAGTAGAAGTAGAAAAGGAGAAGGAAAGGATGCATAAAGAACTCAGGCATCCCATATAAGCAGAACTTGCTATCAAGCATGATTTTTGAAATCCATGAATCATAGGAAAAACAAAGGACAGTCTCCACTAAACAGAATCTGCCAGATGTGCGCGGATGAAAAGACAAGATAGAAAAATGAAACTTCATTGAGTGGAAAAATCATGTTTCATGCAATATAGCACACGAAGATATTTGTGAAAGGTAGAAAGCTAACCTGCCAGCCAAATGCAGATCGGCTGTCCTTTGATGAAGATTCTGGTGGATTGTTATCCTTGCTCTGATCGTTCTGGGTAGATATATAAAACAGCAACTCACCTAAAGCAGCCATGGAAAATCTCCTCACTTTTTCCTGTTTGTCTCTGAGGCCATCAGTTAGCGAGCCCAAAATTCCAGAATTTGCCAAATCATCTTCAATAAAAGTTGAATGGCGAATTAACAATCCAATCAATGAAGCAAGCTGAACACGCAAAGCTGAGGTCTTGGACAGCCGAAGCATTTTAACAAGCAGGAGCATTATTGGCCCATTTGTCAGAATATTGGCTGTGTCAGCATTGCTACTCAACATCTCAAGGTATCTAATCACATTCTGCTTCTCCCCAATGCTAGTATTTCCATTTAAAATGCATATGATTCTGTTGGTGAGTGAATCCAGCTGCTCCTTGGACATCTTTACAAAATCAGATGGTTGCAGGGCCTCAAATGGAAGAGAGGGAATAACATCTGACACTTTATCAGCTTTTCTACTGGGCATTACAGGTCTGACAGAAAGATCAGATGAATGCCAAAGGACCTGTGAAAGGTTATTGGATGATTTTGAAGAGTCAAACTCAATGGCTGACCCTAAACCTTCTTTAATTCTCTGATTCCTGAGCTGAGGACTAGCACTGACTGGAGAAGGAACCATATCAACCTGCTCTGAAGATGAATCCTGGTCATTTGTTTGTGATTCATCTGAGGCAGGTGCGTTAATCACAGGGAAGGTTTCCAATTGAGGTATGTTATTGACCACCTCTTCTGTTGTACTGGTTGAGTTATCTGACCCATCAGGTTCATCATGTATCTCATCTTCAGCATTCTCATTAAAATCAAGTTCCATATCAGTGTTCTCTGTTTTGACTTCAGAATCATTCTCAAAGCCATTGGGTGAGGGCCTCCTGTAGTTTTCCTTCTCATTCTCCCTCTGTAAGTTTGATTTCGCTATTCTTGACAGCCTTAAGAGATTAACATGCCTAGCAGCACTGGAAGGATCTTTCTGCTTCACTTCAACCACCCTGCCAGAGACTTTTGTTTGAGTTTTCCTGCTAGTCGGTGTACCTTTAACTGGTGTTTCGTGACCTCTTGATCCTAACATTGAATTCTCATCCTGTTTTGGAGTCCCTTTTGCATCCTTTTCACGATGTTTAGGAGGGGTCCTATTTGCTAAAGATCTGTCTCCGTTACATTCTGAGAGACAAGGCTTAGCACAAAGCTCTATCATATTATCAAAAGCTGGTTGAGGAGGTAAATGCACCGGAGCAAATTTAGTCCTCCAGAAAGCATGTCCGCAAAGCTCACTCCACTTGATTCTTTCAGCTGGATCTTTTATGAGGAGAGAATTGACTAGGTTGACAAAGGGACGGCTTGGATTGCCAGGGAGGGGGGGTGTCGGATCTGAGAGTATGGATTTCACTAGCTGTGTGAATTCTCTTCCCACAAAAGGAGGCCTCCCTGCATAGCCCTCATACAGTACACAGCCTAAGGCCCAAAAGTCAGATGCATATGAATGAGCACCCCCGTCCTCAAATAGTTCAGGAGCCATATAACAGGGTGTTCCACGTTTTGCTTGTGGCAACTATGTAAAAACGCATAAGCAAAGTTAAGAGTAGTAAAAAATTATAACCAGATAATAAAAGGACAAGCTCCATATCACGATGCCACTTTCAAATTTTCTGCATATGATGAGTTAAATGTTGTAGCAGTTAGAACAACCTACCATGGATGAAGGAGTTTTGGATATATCGCTCAATTTTCTTGCCAATCCGAAATCACATAGCTGCAATGCACAAGTATGAACACCAGTCATGTGCATAAAAAAAACTTGAAAATACCCTACCATACAAAGAAAATAAAATGCCAATCCAAAATCACATAGCTACATTGCAGAAGTATGAATACGAGTCATGTGCATAGCAAAAACTTGAAAACTACTCTACCATTCAAAGAAAATAAAATGCATATGTACCTTTGTGTGTCCATTCTCATCTAAGAGGATGTTTGATGGTTTTAAATCACAGTAAATAATTCCTTTTGAGTGTAAGTACCTGACAGCAGTGACCATTGTAAAAAGGAAAGATTTGAAAGCAGACAATTTTACAGACATCATATAGGAACAAAATTAAAAGCCAGTTAGCATTTCTTACTGCAAAGCTCTAACTACGTCATGGGAGAGATCATGAATCGAGTCTTCAGGCAGCTGACTATCCTGCAAGTCAAATATAAACTACCTTGATGAAGTTATAGTACATTGGACACTGCATATAACAAAATTTGAAATCATACTCTCCATTGCTACATGAAATTGAAACAAATTCTCATAGTAATATGACATGTTTAAACATACAAGCTAATATTATTTGCATTTGTGCAACCTTAACTTCCATATTTATTACCATGGGTTCGGCACATTTGATATCCAAACGCTTCCCAAGGGAAAATCTCTCAAGTTTTTGGTCACCTTGAATATCAATTCCAAATTACAAGAAAATCATAATGATATGCAATACCTATCCAGAGAGCTCTGTGAAATTTTTAACAACTTTTCCCTTCCCATCAGAAGAGAATTGGTAAAGGCGAAACAAGATTCAGCTCTAATTGACCATAGAAACCTGTTTGTTGCTTAAAAATGAGACAGGACAGAAGTAATAAACACTAGTATTGACGCGCTAGTGTTCTTTTCCTCATATCTAAGAATAGCAAAAACAGCATGATCACTCTTCATGGACATCATATTTCTAAACTAAACAAAATTGTTGTGCTGGAAAAGCACGTAAGACTACAGCAACCCATGGAAAGGCCTGAATTCTGCCTTATATTTCTAAAAAAATCACCGATCAAATTATCCATGATATTAAGTTTAATGCTGAGCATGAATGATAAATTCCACAGTCCCCCTTGTGTCCAGTAAAAGAATGAGAAATCCATTGAAGGAGAGCAAGGTATACAAAAATCATTAAGTAGTCGGTACCTGTCGCAATAAGGTCATGAGATCTCCACCAACACAATATTCCAAAACCAACCACAGGTGAGATGACGTTTCATACCTAATAAATACATCAGGAGATGTGAAGAAACCAAAAAGGTAAGATAAAAAAACAAAGACAAGCATGATCTGCATTACTAAACGAAAAATAAATGCATTGAATGGAAATATGAATCTTGAGAGCAATTATCCGATGCTGAAATGCCTTACCATGAGTAAAATTTTAAGACATTTGGATGATCTAAGGAGTGAAGCATCCTGACCTGCATATAATATCAATAAAAAGGTATGAGAAAATAACATCTATAAAAAATAGTATCAAGTGTCACATTAATTTTCTATAACAGTGATAAGCAGGCATAAAATATTTTACACCCCGTCGTTTCCCATGCATCAAATAAAGGTGGTAAAGATTTAAAATAAATAAAAAGATGACTTCCAGCAAATCTAGCTCTAAAGTGAGTGTTTTGAACAATGAATCATAGCAAAGCCACTCATAATCACAACTTTCACTAAAAATATATACCGGCTGGCTCTTTCCCGCCTAGTTCCCAATTATACAAACATGCTTCACTATTGTCTTCCTTAAACACGCCTGTATCTAACATTTACAGGCATATTTAGCACTGAATTAAAGAAACAGCAATGGCACTTAAAATTGTGTTGAGTCAGTTACTAAACCACGCATTTACCAAATTTAAGCAAATAAATTGTGTTAAATTAATTACTTAAAAAAATATCAAAGAACCATCTCAATCCAATAGCTTAAGCTGTTAGATGAGGTTCCAGGATATGATTTATATTATTTTCTAACACACACCCTCTAGTGAAAGCCTTTTGACCTTGAAACTTACACAGGCTCACATCACCTTGTGCTTAATTTTTATCAAATAAATAGGAATGGTGAGATTCGAACTCGTGATCGCTTGGTCATCAAGACTGTGATACCATGTCAAATAGCTTAAGATATTGGGTAATATCCAGAATATGATTTATATTATTCTCTAACAAAAAACAATCATCAATTTTAATCAAATAAGCTGTCTTAAATTAGTTACTAAAACAGACATTTTATCGAATTAAAAATCACAACCTAAATTTAACTTTAATAAACAGACTACAATAATCTCAAATTCTGAGTCGATGATAAGTTACTCCAATTTCCACCAAAAACAGAAATCAAGTAAGCAAACAGTAGAAGAACAGCTCTTTGCTATCCTTACTTCATGAAGAACTTTACTCTTCTGCGACTTGTCAACACTCTTAATTGCGAAATACTCAATCGTCTTCTTCTTTCTACCTTTATACACACTCTACACAGTTCAAAACGAAAATCAGAGATTCAAAGAAATTCACGTTAACTTAAAAAAAAAAAAAGGAAAAACAAGCTACAGAGATAAAATTCAGGTTACCGAGTATTTGCCACGGCCAATGGCTTCGTAGATGTGGAAATGGTTCATGGTGAGTGAGCTGGTCTCTAGGGTTTCGATTTGGATAAAATGACACTGCTTTTTTAGAGGATTATCGGAGATCGGAGAGAGAGTGGATGATTTTGGGGGTTTTGGATGCGTTTTTTTTTTTTTTTTGAGATTTGGCCTGGATTATGATTGGAGTGAGTGAGGTCTTCTGCTTTAGTGATTGTTCAAAAAAATGAAGAGAGAGCCGGTGTGGGTAGCCGTGCTATGGGCGGGAATCTGAATGCAATTGAAAGAAAAATACCATAGCCACATGTTTATTTGTGTGTTTTAAAAAAATTTATTTTTTTTTTATTTTAAATTAATATTTTTTTAATATTTTTAAATTATATTAAATATTGATGTTAAAAATAATTTTAAAAAATATTATTTTAATATATTTTAAATAAAAAATACTTTAAAAATGAGGACAATCATATTTTTAAAAACATTCTAAAATAATATTTATAAATACGATGTTTGAAAGTTTGATAGTGGTTATTTTTTAAAGTATTTTTTTTATTAAAAAATATTTTTTATTTTTTAAAAATTATTTCTAATATTAACAAAAGAATATTTTTAAAACATAATTAGGGCAGCCACGTTTAAAAATTTTGAACCCGACTGTCACGTGATTAGAATCACGTTTGGTTGCATGGTTGTTATTCCTATGTATTCTTTGTTTGTTTGTTAATATGAAAATTTTGTAATTCAAAACCTGATTTGAAATAAATTTTAAATTAAATAAAAAAATATTAATTTGATAAAACCTAACCAATCTCAACAGGTATTTAGCAATTCGGATAACCTGGTTACTTTTTAAGTAAAAAAACAAAACGATATTGGCTTGAATTAACATGATGATCTCCAAGTTATCCCGGTGACCCGGATCCTTTTTTAAGGCGGTCCTTTTCTTACATTACATTGCGCATGATCCCCGGCTTTACTTTTTGACTGTAATCATTTTAACCTGCTAACTAATTTTTTTTGACAAACCAACCCTTGCATTGTGTTTGGGGGGAAAAAAGAGGGAGGAGTGAAAATATTAGAAGAGAAAACGGCTTTCCTCGTTATGTTTTGCTTTATAATATTTGAGAATGCGGTGAAAATTATATTATTTTAAAATTTTATTTTATTTTTTTATATTTTGAATCGTTTTAATGCATTGATTTTAAAAATAATTTTTAAAAAATAAAAATATATTATTTTAATGTATTTCAGCATGAAAATAATTTTTTACCTTAATACATTTGGACAATAAAAAAATATAAAAAAAATAATTTTAAATTTAAAAAATTTTAATTTTAATAAACAATTACTACCCCACCCAGTAAACACCCCATTAGGAACAGGCAAACTTTTCAAATCTCACTGCTTTGTACGTGGAAATACACGTGGAAAGTTAGTCTGAGAGAAACTAGAAAGTACTAAAAAACAAAATAAAAATAATAGCTATCTTAATATGGAAGATAATGCTCACATGCCAGTCCATTTTCAACTACTACCCGATACGCCATTGTCCAAGTAATTGCAAAATACCTTGTTCCAGCCAGTATGTAGTAAAATATTCATACTTGACTTGTCTGGGTATTTTTAATATCAAAGAATAGTTTTTCATGGCTAAATTATGAAGATTGCTCGGCTTTAACAAGGATGTTTTAATTATTTCATCGTACTTCTGAAATAGAAAAAAAAACCAGCTAACCCTCCAATAATCAAATGTGACTTTGGACAATTACCATCATGTCCTTGAAAGCCAATTCAAGGTTTTTTTTTTTTTTTTTTTGGAGGAGAGATCCAACATTATACTGCCAAGTGAGTCCGCGTGCACTGTATTTTTCCAAGCTCTATTGGTTTTTGTTGATAGTCCTTGTTTAATTGGCTGGACTGGCGATTCTTAGAGTAAGTTTGGTAACGCGTTCAACCCCGTGTTCCAAAAAATTTAAAATTTTATTTATTTAGTTTTTACTAAAATTTAATATGGTTTATACGTTTTGGATCGTTTTGATGTGCTGATGTCAAAAATAATTTTTAAAAAATAAAAAAACATCATTGGCATATATTTTAGTACGAAAAATTATTTAAAAAGCAGTCACAACCACACTATCAAACAAGCTCTTAAAGACTTATCATCAGTGTCGTTTCCTTTATCCAAAATTGATGCTACCAACTTTATCGATTCCCTTGTTAAAGCTGCGTTTATTTTCTATAAATAGTTTCTAGCTTTGCAAATTTTTCTGCATTTATTTGGTATTAAAAAAGTTAATTAATAAAAAATATTTTTCAATCAAATAAAAATTTGATTTGATTTTCAAAAAAATTCTTTTCCATTTATTTTTTTATGTTGGTTTTCAAGCATCTCTAACATGGCTCCCTCAGCTTTTGATTCTTTAGATGAACCTTAAGTGTCTCTGGAGGAGAGGGAGCGTGTTCAAGGCTGGATGGACCAAACCGTCTGGAAACACGGTTTAATTTGTGTTTTTAAAAATTTTAAAAATTTTATTTTTTTAAATTAAAATTTTTTTAGTATTTTAAAATTATTTTGATAGGTTGATATCAAAAATAATTTTTTAAAAATTAAAAAAATATTATTTTAATATATTTATAAATAAAAAATATTTTAAAAAATAGTCATTTCAACGGACGGCCTTCTGCTTTTCCAATAATAATAGAACTAGTGGTCGTACAATTATTCCATGAGCTGTTAAGATCAAAATTGGAAGAACCCCCCCGCCCTGCCTCCTTTCTATACACAGTTCTTTCTATTCAGTTTTGTGATTTACATGTTGATGATCATTTGAAATTTTTTTTTTAATTTTATAGTATAAAAAATTTATATTTTACAGTATAAATTGTTATGAGTTTGTTTTGTGAAAAATAATTTGTTGAAGAAAACATTTTCCTGTAGATTTGGTTTTTAAAAAAATTAGTTGTTTTCTTACTGGCAAAGAAAACTATTCTCAGATGTTAATAATATAGTTTTGAAATTTGCACTAATCCGACGGGTCAACCCGGAACTCAACGGATCCAGGACTGGAATTGGATCAAGTTTAAGAAAAACTAGGGGAAGTCACAACCTGAGGTGACCTGGCAAAACTCGGTTGTAAATCATTGATTGTTCTTTTATTTTTTACCAAAACGATATCGTTTTGATTTATATAAAAAATAGAGTTGATTCGAATGACTTGGATCTTAGATTGGGTCGGCCACCAGACCGGGTTTTAAAACTATAGTTATCAGGGGAGAGAAGTTGTGTTGTTAGTAGTAAAAATAGGGGTGATAATAATACTTACGGCGACGGTATTTGTGGTAATAATATTATTAACAGAAATGATAGTGGTGATAAATATTATAATATCATGATAATGATGGTTACAATAATAATATAAAATAATTATTATTTCAATAACAAAATGATAGCCAATATTTTTAAACTTGATCCAGGTCACGGGTTTTGATTGGGTCAACTCTATTTTTTTTATAAATCAAAATGATATCGTTTTAATAAAAAATAAAAAACAGTCAACATGTTGGAACTAAGTTTTTAACCGGGTTTTATCAGGTCAACTTGCCGAGTCAACCGAGTTTTTAACTACTTCTATTTTTTTATAAACCCGGGCTAGTAATAGTCCCGGATTAGATAAGTCCTGGATAAATCCGCTTGGCTAGGTTTTAAAACTATAATAATTCCAATAACAATTGTCAAGAGAGTTATGGTGATAAAATACTCAAGACAATTTGTTTTATCTATGGTTTTTATCATTTGTTCTTGTCTTCTTGTAAGATAAATAGAGAAGTAACTAGTTACATTGACCCGCGCGATGCCGCGAGTTAATTTTTTTTGTATAAAAAATATCAAAAAAGGCTAAGATCTAAGAGTGTTAGGTCTTTCTGCATAACTATACCCAAAAGTCTTGGATTTGGCTGCAACACCTGACCCAATAGCAATATTTATAATATTATTAATAACATTAAACTTGCATGACCCAGGTTTAAGTGGGTCTGACTGCAACAACAGACACAATAGCCTTGGATGCGGGTCTGGTTGCAAGGTCGTATAATAAAAGTGTGATAATTAAATGGATTAATTAGAAAGAAAAAAAACAAAGAAAAAAAACCAACAGAAAAAAAAACTAATGAAGAAAAAGAAAAAAAATATGAATTAACTTGGTTAACCCTTCAAACCATGTTAACCCGTCAAACCTGAGATTCGTGTCGTGAAACTTTGATAACTAAATAGAAAAAAAATTAACGGGTTAACCTAGAATTAACTGGGCTAACCCGTCAAACTCGGGATTCATGTCATGAAAGTTTGATAGCTAAATACAAAAAAATTTAACATTAACAAACTAAACTAAACGAAAAAAAATTAATTAAAAAGAAAAAAAATTATGGGTTAACTCGTCAAACCTGGTTAACCCGTTAAACCCGGGATTCGTGTCATTGAAGTATGATAACTAAATAAAAAAAAATAAAATTAACAAACTAAATTAAATAAAAAAATTATTAAAGAAAAAAAACAAAAAAAATTGACGGGTTAACCCAGAATTAACTGGGTTAACCCGTGAAACCTGAGATATGTGTCATGAAAGCCTGATAACTAAATAGAAAGAAATTTAACATTAACAAATTAAAGTAAACGAAAAAAATTAATTAAAAAAAAAATTTTCCGGGTTAACTCGTTAAATTAGGCTAACCTGTTAAACCCATAATTTGTATTATGAAAGTCTGATAATTAAATAAAAAAATTTTAACATTAACAAACTAAATTAAACAAAAAAAATTATTAAAAGAAAAAAACAAAGAAAAAAGCAAAAAACAAAACCTAAAATGCATAAAAAAACAAAAAACAAAACAGCTAAAAATAACAACTCAAAAAAAATAAAATTAAAAAGTGTTTTATTGTGGACTGCACTGTACAATTCACAATTAAACAATGATACATTTTAGTATATGTTACAATCTGACCAATATTTATTTTTATAAAGTAATAAAAATAATCACCACTCGCAATTTCTAAAACTCATTATGTTTGACTTGAAAACAAATTGACAACCTGTTGTCAATTTTTAATATTTATAATTTTTTTCAAACAACAAAAAATCAAAACGATACCAAATGATGCTGAGTTTTTCAAAGCAAAGCAATAGAAAATACACTTCCTTCTCGCAATCCATAAAATTGTTTTTTTTATTATTTCCTTTTAGAAAACACAGCTCTAAAGTTTTTTTTTTCAATATATATATATATATATATATATATATATATATTTACAATATAAAGAAAAACTAGGAATTTGGCGCACCTAAAAAAACCGCACGTGCCAGACAAATGACTCTCGTGCGGTGGGCTCCCGGGGCTGAGGGCTCGGTTACTAATTGCAGAAGGAACTCCCCCATTGCCTATTGAGGGTTTTATTTACTTCAACATTTGAGAGAAAGCACCAACCTCTCTATGCGGATCACTCTCTGCTGTTATCATTCCCTGCAATTCCCTACTCGTATTCGACTTTCTGGTAATCTTATCCTTTTCCCTGCCCCTCATCGTCTCTATCTTTTATTCCTCTTTGTCGCGAAAAAAGCTTTTCACAAAATTGAATTCTCCAGCAAAATCGTCGCTCATAAAGCTGAATTTGAATCTTATCACTAGTTTTCTTCACAAGAAAATTCAATTAGTAGTTTTTTTGAGATGTAAGGTTATGTTTTCGTGTTTGTGTGCGTGAAGTAGGGTTAATTTTTTTAGTATTATTTTTAATTTTAATAGATTTTGGGAGTCTTTCGATCTTCATATAAATTCAAATTTTCATACTTCCCTATTGTTCTCGAATTTGATAAATTAGTTTATAATTGTATGTAAAATTGTTTTTTCGAAAAAGCCCAGTGTAATTGTTTAATTAATATTAATTCTTGATTTTTTCTAACTAGATTTTTGAAGCTGAAATGAGATGACGTCTTCACAATCTTCACAAAATGTGGAGTTCGAAGCTGCGAAGTTTCTTCACAAACTCATTCAAGATTCTAAAGATGAGCCGGCAAAACTGGCTACAAAACTCTACGTGGTGTGTGTCTTATATTTTTTTTTTACTATGTTTGAACTTTGGGTGGTAATTATGTTTATACTTACTATATTTGCGTGTTTCAGATATTGCAACACATGAAATCAAGCGGGAAGGAACATTCAATGCCGTATCAAGTAATATCAAGGTGAAATATTTTGGCTGCGTATGTTTTTTATTGTTGTTTTAAAGATGCCATATTTTGGCTGCTTAGTCACTGTAGAAGATTCTGGGATTGCTGAACATTTATTCTTGTCATGTCTAGGCTGATTTATTAAATTAAGCTAGTTGAGGTGATAATTAATAGTAACTGAGTTTACGAGAAGACAGGGATTTTGTATACTTTCTCTTTAGTGAGATTGTAACCCGATTCCTTTTAAAATCTTGATTCAGGAAGTGATGACCATATGCCTGGCCATTGACTTCTAATATGTCATCCGATTACTAAGATTGCAGTGGTACGACTATGGTAGAAAAGTTAAAGATATATATTGAGATTTTACAGCTTGTTAAGTCCCAAGTTTCTTGTTTCAGAATGAACTTTAGTTTGAACCCTGCATTCTCAACGCAAGTGTGCTCCAATGTTGAAACATTAAACTTAAATAGAATAATGTTTGCAGCCGGGGGCTCTTTCCTTTATGGATATGTTGTTACTAGATAATCTGTACTCAAGTACCATAGCAGTAAGTTGGTTGCGCAATTCACCATTGGATTTCAAGACTATTCTGAGCGGTTTCTTTTCAGACTCTTTTTGGTGCACCTGTTTTTATCTCTCTATCCATGTTTTTTTTTGGTCATCTGGTATACCACCAGTTCTGTCTGATCTGTCATCATCACAGTTATGGTAAAAGTTTCAACTCTTTAATATTCCACCATTTCTGTGTGTTCTGTCATAATCACAGTCGTGGTTAAAATTGCACCCCCTTAGTTGAGATTCTTCTTTTCTCAACTTGTTCTCGTGGACTGGTTTCTCTGACACATTTTTCCTTAAACTAAGGGCCATGGAGACTGTCATCAATCAACATGGTCTTGATATTGAAGCTTTGAGGTCATCACGCCTTCCATTGTCCAGTGGAACTCAAATGGGGGATTCTTCGACTGCACAATATGGAGGTAACATGATCTTGTTCAAATTGCTTCGGTCCTCTCTGGTGAATCTTTTTATTATAGTTATTGTGTTTGGGTGTAGCATATTGAATTAATCATTAAGAAATATACCCTCGTGCAGGATCTTCACAGGCAGTTGGAGTTGGGAAAGACTCTAAAGCAGGATCGGCTGAAAATGAGATATCCAAAATCGACACCTTTGCTTCCAGCAGGCCTCCTGTTGGCCCAGGCACTGCAGGCCATGATTACTACCAAGGATCTGGAACTCAAAGGAGCAGTCAGTCATTTGATCATGAAAGTCCTTCTAGTTTGGACACCAGGTCTGCCAATTCACAATCCCAAGAAAGAGGAGTGAATCAAAAGGATGGTAAAAAGGCTGCTGCTAAGAGGAAGAGGGTTGATTCATCTCTGCACTCAGAAATGCATGGCGACAACCCCCAGCAACTTAATCCACGCAATACCATAGTCAATCCAAGGAGGGGGAAAATGAACAAGGTTGACTCTCCAGGGGGTTATCCAGTTAGAGGTGGTGAAAATACCAGCTTTAACAAGGTTCCCAATAGTGGCCAGCTGGAAGTTTCGTCTTCTTTTGTGTCCGCAGGACAGCAGCAAGGGGGCTCTCTTCCATCTGCACATGAAAGTCTCACTTCTAGGGGGATGTGGAATCAAAATAAAGCCGGGTTACCCCTTGAAAGATCCCATGTTCCGAGGTTCTCTTCTAATGCTGTTTCTGGCAATACAACGGCAGAAATTCAATTGCAGCAGTCAGCAATTTCATCTCTTGGATCAAGTAAGGATTAAAGTAAACTATCTAATTAAAGGAACATGGCTGGATAGAAAACATATTTTTGGTCTTTTTTGGTGGGAAAAGCAGGATTTGTACCAACCTTAACTAGGTCCGAAATCGGCGAGGAAAAACTTAAAACTGAATCGCTTAGGTTTTTTTATTTTATGGAATGATGTCTTCTGTTCTGCAAGGAACTCAATGGAATGATTAACTTTTGTTGGGGGTTCAAGCATTTCTCATGAAAGACACTAAACATTTTATTTAAGTAATTCTCGGTTAGTGATATGGTACTTGGTATCACTGATGTTTTAGGTGCTTTTAGCAAGGTTCATGGAGGGATGCCTGTCACTTCGAATCCAACAGGGCCCATGGGGGAGCTAGGATTTGCAGGTCCAGTTCAATACAGTAGTTCTGAACATCAGAAACATGGACTGACAAAGGGTGCTGTATCTAGTTCTGCTGAGAAAACATCAGAAGGCCACTTTTTTGCTGCTAACCGAGTGGATGACTTTCCAACTTCACTTTTAACTGGAAAGATTTTAGAAAATGGAGGCAGTTCGAACATGTTTGCAGAGGCAAGTAAAATTGTCCAGGTATTTAATTTTTTTTCCCCTCCCCATAATACCATTATGGCTATCCATCTCTAGACAAAATGAAAGCTTGTTGAATAATAGTCTTCGGACTAGTCTGTTTTGGCTTTCATTTGTTTGTGCTGTACAGTCCATGCTATGACAGATTGGCAGGTGTTAATTCATTTTCTCTCCTGCAGTGGTGTATAGCATTTAATGTTTGCTCTAATAATTTTAGAATTATGAAATATAATGTCTCATCATGCATCATTTATGATCATGATTCACAATATTCTGTTCTGAGCATGAAACTCTGTTATCTGATTTGTTATGTATTGGCCCTCCTCTTCTTTTTGATGTTCTCTCTCATCACCAGGGTGGCAGGCAAACTAGTAATTCAGAACTGACAATGATTAGATCAACATCCCCTAGAGATGTGGGAAAATCTCCTGTTTTCCAGGGTTCTGCCTTGTCTGGCATGCCTTTCAATGAACAGCAGCTGAGACAACTCAGAGCTCAGTGCCTTGTCTTTTTAGCATTCAGGTGGATATCACTGCTCCTTGAGCTTGTACTTGTCCTTCTAGTTGTGGATACATTCTGAGAACTCTTTCTTTTGCTCTACTGGTTTTAATTGTTTTTTTTTTCCTCCTGGTTTCTCTGTCACAGAAATGATTTGATGCCAAAGAAACTTCATCTGGACATAGCACTTGGAAATGCCATTTCTAAAGATGGTAAGAACTCATGATTAAAGGTTATCATGGACGGTACTACTTGGCCATGCTAGTAGTCCTGGCTAAATTTGCTAGGTTTTGGACAAGGAATCTTGCTTGTTAATCCAAGTTTGTGGCTGGCCTTGACTCACAAAATTCTGTGAAGGCTGGCTTAACTTGTGTTTAAGATTGTTCTTGGGCTTTATAAGTAAGCGTGGGTGGGGCAAGGCTTTGGCCAAGGCATCATGCCTCCATGACAGCCTGACCTGGACCAGGGTCTCATGATCAGTTCCACTTGATCTATTTGCTATATATTTTCAATTGTTGTTTCCTTTATTATTTTCTTGTTTTTGTTATTCAGCAATTGTTTTTCACTTGGTGATAATCAGGTGGCACTTTGGATGGTCCTCGGAAAGAGCTGATTGATTATAAAGGAAAGGCACAATCTTCTAATGAGTCGACCAGCATTCCTGAGGTTTTAATGTCATGTGGAAGGCTGAATAATGCAAAGGAATCTGATAAAGCGCTTCCAGGTTCTGGGGCAAGATTTGTGGATGGAAACTATGTCCCCAAAGAAGCTGATACACTGAAAATTGTGGAGGACTCGCCTTCTGACCCCTTGATTCTTGCAGATGAAAGGAAATATCTACTCTCCACAAGAAAACCGGATGCTGAAATGCAAAGCCAAGAAGCAGTGGAATCACAGGGATTTTTCCCTTCTGCAATGCAGCAGCCTGATTCAGCAAGGGGTGGTTTACTCTTGAGTAACCCTGTGGACGGCATGGAGAACACCTGTCTGCAAGTTGGAAAAACTGACCATGCTTCTTCAACATCATTTGTAAATAAGCAGGCAAACCTTGAGGCAGTTAGCTGGACTGGCATTGGCAATCAATCCCTTCCATTTCGCTCTGTTCAGCTTGGGTTGGTTCCAGACAGAAAAGATAATGCTTCTAGTCAGTTTCACAGTCTTGGCAACAGTATTGCTTCAGGTAACAAATCTGGTCATAACGGTTCCTATTGCATTTCACTAAATGAGCGTTGGGATCCTAGATCAGGTGTTGACAATGATCATCCCACAGTGGCTCTAATGAAGAATGCAGATGGTGTGATGAAACACTTGCCTTAGCAGGGGATTTGACTTTCTAGAACGAACAATATCCTGTGAACTGCTTTTGTGATTCTCATGCTATTTCTGTTAATTTTTGTGTGCAGATGATTCAAGGTTATCCGAATTTCAAACAAGATACGCTCCAGATGGGTACAAGGTTGTTCCAGTTGATGTTTCATTAAGAAATGGCATCTCTTTTACAACAGAACAAGATGATGAAGATAAGTCAGCTTCTACTGATTCACAACCTTCTCCAAAGTACACCATGTCAGAGAAATGGATTATGGATCATCAGAGGAAGAAACTTTTAACTGAGCAAAATTGGGTTCTAAAACAGCAGAGAACAAAACAAAGAATCTCTACTTGTTTTTACAAGTTAAAGGTTTGTTTGAAGATTTCTCCTTAGTTGCTTGGTGCTTTGCCATCTTATTGTCATTACCAATTCTCCCTCTTGCTCCTTTGGGTTGGTTTTTACTCACATGCTTTGTTCCCCTTCCTATATTTACCACACAGGAAACTGTTAGCTTTTCCAAAGACATATCTGCAAAAACCAAAAGTGTAATAGAATTGAAAAAGCTTCAGCTATTGGAGCTTCAACGCCGTCTAAGAAGGTGATTATTTTCCCTAATTTTGCTATATGTTTTTAGCTTGTGTATGTTTTATCTTGATTTGTCATCAGACCATGATGTTTATCACATGTCTAGCTGATTTAGTTGCTTTGTTTTGTTTAAGTTATTGTTTTCTTTGACACCTTGTTTTTGTGTAAATTTGGGCAGTGATTTTCTCAATGATTTTTTTAAGCCTATCACAAATGACATGGATCGATTGAAATCATGCAAGAAACATAAGCACGGTAGGAGGATCAGACAACTTGAAAAGTACGAGCAGAAAATGAAGGAAGAACGACAAAAGAGGATACGTGAAAGGCAGAAGGAGTTCTTTGATGATATAGAAGTTCACAAGTATGTCTTTCTTGGGGTTGATTTACTTCACTTACCCCCGCTTGCCTCTGCTTTTAATTTTTTGACTCTTTTTTTTTTTAAAATGCTTTGTGTTGGATGTCTTCTTCTGTCCAATGGCTTGCATCAATTAAAATATCCTTCTTTTTTGCACTGTTTACCTAAATATAGGGAAAGACTGGATGATGTGTTTAAGATTAAGAGAGAACGCTGGAAAGGTTTCAATAAATATGTCAAAGAGTTCCATAAAAGGAAGGAGCGTATTCATCGGGAGAAGATTGACAGAATCCAGCGTGAGAAGATTAATTTATTGAAAATCAATGATGTTGAGGGGTATCTGCGAATGGTGCAGGTTAGATTTTGCTTACTAGATTTTCTGATGTGGGGCTGGTATCCTATGCTCACTCCTTTTACTCATTGCACAGGATGCAAAATCAGACCGTGTTAAGCAACTACTGAAAGAGACGGAGAAGTATCTTCAAAAGCTGGGATCCAAGCTACAGGAAGCAAAGTCTATGGCAAGCAGATTTGAGAATGATATGGACGAGTCACGAACTGCTACTGTTGTTGAGAAGAATGAAACAGCTGCTGAGAATGAAGATGAAAGCGACCAGGCCAAGGCAGGCTGCTTGGCTTCTCTGGTTTTTTTTGTTTTTTTTTGGGCCCATTCTATGTTATATTTTGCTTCCTTATTTTTTCTCTCATTTCATGTTTGTTGATCTGCTTTGCAGCATTACATGGAAAGCAATGAGAAGTACTATTTGATGGCTCATAGGTAGGAATACCTGTTGTTATCTTTTCATTAATTTTTTTTGTTGATATTATTTGCTGCTTAAGATCGGAGTTTTATATCTGATTGATTTTTGACAGTAGTTTCCCTTTTTACCTTCCTTTTATTTCGGTGCTTCTTTTTATGCATTACGCATTAAGGTGCACTGTCTTTTTCTGCACTTGCTTAAACAATTTATCTTTTATGAAAAGAGAGTGTATTAAGTTTACCATTTGATATCATGTCTGTTGGGGGCTTCAGAGCCTTTTCCTATTTCTTGTTTCTATTTAGCTTACCTTCAAATGTTATGATGTTCTCCTCTACTGTTGGAGCTACAAGGTTGTCTTTTGACATTGAATTTCTTGCTAGCTACTCTCCTGTCTCTCCTTTTGATTTAAATTTTATGTTATTTTAAAGTTTTTTTATTTATTTTGGACATTGTTTTGTGCAGTGTAAAAGAAAGCATTGCAGAACAGCCAACTTGTCTCCAGGGCGGAAAATTAAGGGAGTGAGTAGAACCTATGTTTCTCAAATACTGCATGTATCATTCGGTGTAGTGATAAGGATATTATAGAATGTTAATTGATCAGACGCTAACGATCCTTTTGGAAGACACAGATTAAGCTTTCTGCGGTCATTCTCCAGCTTTAAATTCTCAAGTTGTGGTTTTGATTCAGGTACCAAATGAATGGACTAAGGTGGTTGGTTTCATTATACAACAATCATTTGAATGGCATTCTTGCTGATGAAATGGGTCTTGGGAAAACTGTTCAGGTACAAGTGCTCTTTGAATTGTTGTAGTTAATATATCCTTTTCCTTCTGTCTAATGCTGTACAAACAAACACATCATCCAAAGATTTTCATACAAAGTAACGTGGCAGATACCTTTTCATGTTTGATCAATTTCTATGGCCCTCATATAATCTGTTACGACTTGCCTTGTCAGTTTGTATTAAGTTTTCTTTGTTGTCATACTGTTTCCTTGTATATTCCAGTAATCTAGCAATTCTTTTCTTTTGGTAGGTTATTTCTCTAATATGCTACCTGATGGAAACAAAAAATGATAGAGGGCCTTTCTTGGTGGTTGTACCTTCTTCAGTTTTACCTGGCTGGGAGACTGAAATCAATTTCTGGGCACCTGGAATCCTTAGAATTGTCTATTCCGGGCCTCCAGAGGAGAGGCGCAGGCTATTTAAGTAATAATAAACGGATACAAGAGACTCTCTATTTTTCATAGTCCCTATTGTTGAATTGTAAGTGTAAGTGCAACCATTATTTTGTTTTCAGGGAAAAGATTGTGCATCAGAAATTCAATGTCCTTTTGACGACTTATGAATATCTGATGAACAAGCATGATAGACCGAAACTGAGCAAGATACATTGGCACTATATAATAATTGATGAAGGCCATCGCATAAAGAATGCTTCTTGCAAATTGAATGCTGAATTGAAGCATTATCAGAGCTCCCACAGGTTGTTGTTAACTGGAACACCACTACAGGTAACAATTTTCCTCCTTTGTTCTGTTCTGTTCTTTCTTGGATTGATTGTTTATATTCTTTCTGCACATTGGTTTAAAATATATAAAGGGTCTTCCCTTGTTACAGAATCATTCCTTGTACATTTGTCCTTTGACATTTTTCTGAAGATTTGATTTTCTAATTCGATTTTATTGTTTTCTCTTGTGCAGAACAATCTTGAGGAATTGTGGGCGCTGCTCAACTTTTTGCTACCTAACATATTTAATTCATCAGAAGACTTTTCTCAGTGGTTCAACAAACCGTTTGAGAGTAATGGTGATAATTCAGCCGATGAAGTAAGCATTTTGACTTGTTCTATTCTATTTTTGAGGAGTTTTACTTTATTGTGAGCTTTTTTTCTGCTGATATTACGTAACCATCACTTGCTGTGTGCATGTGCAGGCCTTACTTTCTGAGGAAGAAAATTTGTTGATTATAAACCGTCTCCACCAAGTTCTTCGACCATTTGTACTTCGGAGACTGAAACACAAGGTCCTTAAAATTATTGTATATTATGTATACTGAAAAACCTGAATGTATGCATACCAAATATCACAAGGGAATTTTTTTTTGTGTGGTCAGACATGAGAATTTGGTTTTGGGATTTATTCTCATATTTTTGCTTGCATTCTCAAATTCATTTGTTAGGTTGAGAATCAGCTGCCCGAAAAGATTGAGAGACTTGTTAGGTGTGAGGCTTCTGCATATCAGAAGCTTCTAATGAAAAGGGTGGAAGACAATCTTGGCTCAATTGGAAATCCAAAGGTCTCCTACCATACATTTTGTTTCCTCACTTTTAATGGTTTTACTTCATGAACAGTAGGCGCTAAAAAGTAATACCATTATTTAACAGTGGAAGACTTATCTTATGCAGGCTCGATCAGTGCACAACTCAGTCATGGAGCTTCGTAACATATGC
Organism: Populus simonii; assembly: GCA_007827005.2. Lineage (NCBI taxonomy): Eukaryota > Viridiplantae > Streptophyta > Magnoliopsida > Malpighiales > Salicaceae > Populus > Populus simonii. The sequence continues at coordinate 4,997,916 of CM017471.2, read as the reverse complement.
AATCACCCATATCTGAGCCAGCTTCATGCAGATGAGGCATGCTCTTCTCTTGTTTGTCTTGGCTCATTTGAATCTTGAAACTCTCAAGGAAGAAAGAAAAGAAAATCTGTTATGATGATATCTGTTCATCTTTTTGAAAATACTTATGCCTTTTTATTATTCCTTTTGGGAGCTGAACCTGGGTTAAAGATCTTATGTCTCCATTTTGATACTGGTTTGCTTTTTCTCTCATAAACCTCAATATGGAATTGCCTTTTGCAGGTTGATACTTTGATACCTATGCATTTTCTGCCACCAATTATTAGACTTTGTGGAAAGCTTGAGATGCTAGACCGATTGCTACCCAAACTGAAAGCAACAGACCATCGGGTATGGATATCCTTGTATTAATTCTGCCACTTAATGTTTGCTTGAAGTTCGTTTTGTTTCTTGAGTAAATTGTACTAGTTCCTGGCAGGATTGTTACCATTTTGCTGTAATTATTTAGAGCTGGATTTTCATAAAGTATGATACTCAAGGTGGCTTTGTTGTTATTTAGCATGTGATGTTATTCAGGTGGATTGCTTTTTATCTTCTTTTTTGTTTGGGGTGGGGAGTGGTTTGATTGTTGAGATTTTTCTCTAAAATGGTTAATTTTGGGTAAATATTCAGGCACTTCTAGATTTTCTCCTGTTACCTCTTCTTAATTTTGTTAAAATGCATGCTAAACATCTCAATCTTGTTTTCTTCATAATAGAAAGTACTGTTGATTTGTGCACTTCTATTACCATGCACTTTAGTTTTGAATCTGATAATATTCTAGTATTGAGTATTTGCCATTTGCTGGTCCGTGCAGGTTCTTTTCTTTTCTACAATGACTAGGCTGCTTGATGTCATGGAGGAGTATCTTACCTGGAAACAGTATCGATACCTTCGCTTGGATGGTCATACTTCTGGAGGTGACCGAGGTTCACTCATTGACAGTTTTAACCAACAAGATTCTCCATATTTTATTTTCTTGCTGAGGTGATCATTTTGTCATATGTACTTGATGTTTAGATCTTTCATTCTAACCAACCAGATTTTCCCTAGTTTATGCTTTTGTCCTGGTGATTCATTATCATGTATGCTTGGTGTTTTAGATGCTCTTTTTGGTGTTTACCAGGGCGTGGTAGTAAGGTAGTTATGTTAGGGTTAGAACATTGGAAGAGATTGAGATAGGAGAGGGAATTTTTATTTTATTTTTGATGTTAAAATTATACTGGGCATTGTTTGTCAAGCAATATATCTATTGGGGAGGCTGGTAATTGGAGATTAGCATATTGGAGGTGGGAGGGAATTTTGGTTTCTAGATGTTTAATAATTTGCATTATGTACCTTTTCTCGCCTCTTCTTAAAATAGAGAGTACACATGGAGATGGGATATTGGAGGAGGGAATCCATGTATATTGTGACCATATGGTACTCCAACAAGACATAATAAGTTGAATGTGTACAGCTTATTGTTTCACTTTTATTACTGTGATTGCGTGTTAATAGTAAAGGACATTAAATCTCAAAAAGCTTTGATGTGCCCGGCATATTGAATACAAGTGTGTTTTTGTGCTTATGTTTTATTAATTTCCACAAGCCTGACATTTTAAATATGTTGACTTAGCATTCGGGCTGGTGGTGTTGGAGTGAACCTTCAAGCTGCTGATACTGTGATCATATTTGACACTGATTGGAATCCTCAGGTCATAAATGAAGTTACGATGCCTTGATTTGTTCTTTATCTGGGTTACTGATTCTAAAGCTGGTCTAGTTTTATGTTGGTACTTTATCAGGTTGATCTCCAAGCACAAGCAAGGGCTCATAGGATTGGCCAGAAGAGGGAGGTGCTGGTTCTTCGATTTGAAACAGTAATTTCTCCCTTTTCCCTTGTTTTCTATTCAAACTATTGCATATAGATGCAATGAATTTGGAAATATGAATGTTTGAGATTTTTATGATAACTTATTCTGGTTTCCAATGCATTATGTTAAACTTGGGAGGCTGGGTGCATGGCCCCATGAGACTTGAAAATGATTGGTATCGGCATAGTTTCCTTCACAATGGCAGCTGAGGGTTTGAACTGATCTCATAAATGCCATCTCTTTCTTTTTTTGTTGGATGGCTTTGAATGTCAGATATTACTTTTTCCTGTCCCTAGGAAAACCTAAAGAACACAAAAAGAAACATTGTGCTGATAAACTACTTAATTTATGAATCTCCTCTTCCTTCACTATTTCTGTTTGCTATGTGATTTCAAGGAAGATTCTCCCACCTGCAACCTTTGGCCTTGTTGGCAATTAGTTTAGCTTGCTCAGGGAGGCAGGTCGTGCTTTATTTTTCTTATAGAATATCTTTGGTGGTACCCTTCATTTTCCTCCTTTCTATTTTTGTTTTGTTTTGAAGTTTTGGATGCTACCATTACTCCAGAGCAGTGTCTGAAGGCATAGGCTCTGGAGCAGAATGAGCATCTGTATATGGAGTTTTGCATCTCTTACAAAAGTTTTTGTAGTGCTTTCTATTATGTCATGTTGACATCTAAATTTCTTATTATCAAAATCCCTGATTTGGACTCCCAGACAATCATAGGTTGTAAATATTGGTGAATACACAGTATTCTCATCTTTCTTTTTTGGGTTTTCTAAAGAGGAAAAACAGGGATAATTTCTGAATGATTTTTCATTAATTGGAAAACTAAGCTCAATAGGTTTAGAGGGATATGAAATGGTGATTCCTAGCTTAGTTTATCATTTAAGTGTAATTAATTCAACTGTGATTTGAAAGTTCGAGATCCAAAGCAAAAGGATTGAGGGGCAAATAAAATAGAGAATGCTAGGATAGTCTTCATGTATTTGCTCCTAATTTCTGCTGATGTGAACCGTGGATTTTAAAGTTTCCAAAGGCTGTGAATGGTGATGTACGTTTCTTTATTTGTATTTTTTAACTTATTCCCAACCATTTCAATTGCCATAAGGTCCAAACTGTTGAAGAACAAGTCAGAGCTTCAGCTGAGCATAAACTGGGAGTTGCTAATCAGAGTATTACTGCTGGTTTCTTTGACAACAATACAAGGTTAATGAATATTTGTTTAAGTGCTTGCTCCTTAAAATTATTCTAAAGGGTTTTTAACTAATGCTCTGGAGAAAGTTTCTGTCTAATTTTTACAGTGCAGAAGATAGAAGGGAATACTTGGAGTCCCTCCTGCGAGAATGCAAGAAAGAGGAGGCTGCCCCTGTATTAGATGATGATGCTCTAAATGATCTCTTAGCTCGCAGGTAAATCTTTTTTGAAGTTTGCTGTATTTATCAGCCAGCAGTCCATTTTGCTGTGACAGGTAACCCACATAATATAAAGTATGGTTTACAAGATGCTGCACGTCTGTATTTTTTTAATTTATATAGAACTTTGTTCGCATGGTTGAAAACTATGATTCAGTTGGCGTGGCAGGAAATCTTTCACAAATGATATATAGGCTTTAATGAAAACAAACTATTTCTGAACCTATCTATTTTGTCCATTATTGAATAAATTAAGATTTTTTTAATAAGAAGTAAATGTTCTATGATAGACTCAAATTTGTTTTCTTTTAAATGTATCTCGTTGTCGCTGATCTAATGGAGAGACCTCTGACATTAGTTCCTTTTGCTTCTTCATGTTGCTTTGCTTCTGGGGCTTCTGAATTGGTTTTTGTAGCTGATCCCCAGTGGGATTGTATAGGCTTTTCATTTTTTATCATCACCAAATAAAATGTATCCTCTGGTTTCCTAATCAGTACAGTAGATTGGCTAAAAAGAAAGTTGAATCATTGTAAAGTGAGGATAAGGATAATCCACTGTCTTAAAAGGTGTGGGGGCTCTCATGCAGGTAAGTGCAGCTTTCTGAATAACATTCCAACTTAAATAAGAGGAGGAATTTTGCCTTAGTGATTATTCCTGACCATTCTACTTTCTTTAAAGGCCGTGTTTAATCACCAGTCACTATCTTAGCGGTGCTTATTTTGGAAGGCTAATAATTTATTTTGGAAATGAAATTTGAATTTACATCTCTGCTGATGTACCTTTCTGTTGAATTATATTGTGAGATTTTCATATTTGTTAAAACTTATGTTGGCAGTGAATCAGAGATTGATGTATTTGAATCAGTTGACAAACAAAGGCAGGCAAAAGAGATGGTATGGCTAAATATGCCTGCACTTGTGGCTTAACTGCTCTGGTTCATCGACTAACTAAAACTTCTAATTGTGCAGGCAACATGGAAGAATTTGTTATTGGGACAAGGGATGGATGCTTTGGAACATCAACCTCCTTTGCCTTCACGCCTTGTAACAGATGATGACCTGAAAGCGTTCTATAAAGCAATGAATTTGTATGATGTGCCTAAGGCTGGGGTAGAATCCAATGCAGGAGTGAAGCGGAAGGGGCAGTCTCTCGGGGGCCTTGATACTCAGCATTATGGAAGGGGAAAGCGAGCTAGAGAGGTTTGCTGCTTATATCTGACTCTTGTAATCAGAGCATGTGCCATCTAATGTGTTAGTATATTATGCCTTCTCTATCCATTTCTCTTGATTTTGGTCTTTCACTTTGTTAGGTACGCTCTTATGAAGAGCAATGGACAGAAGAGGAATTTGAGAAGATGTGTGAGGCTGAATCTCCCGATTCTCCCATGAGGAAAGAAGAAACAGGAGAGAGGAACTTGCTGAAAGATGCTAGTGGATCTTTATTGGCTATTGGTAGCTCAGAACCCCAAGCTCCACCACAACTTCCCCTGCCACCACCATCTGTGGAGCCTCTCCCTCCGCCACCATCTGTGGAGCCTCTCCCTCCGCCGCCATCTGTGGAGCGTCTCCCTCCGCCGCCATCTGTGGAGCGTCTCCCTCCGCCGCCATCTGTGGAGCCTATCCCTCCGCCACCATCTGTGGAGCCTCTCTCTCTGCAGCAGAGCAAAGAGGTAACGCCATCAAAACGGGGCCGTGGAAGGCCAAGAAGAGTAACTTTAGATAAAGCTCCAGCTGCAATGGCACTCTCAGTACCTCTTGGAACTGGCAAAGTCGATACAGAGTTACAGAAAGGAATGGAGTCTTGCTCCTCAAAAACCTCTGCTCCTGATTCTGCTCCTCTTCCTAATTTAGGAAGTAATAGTAGAGGCACACCTCATTCAGGATCAGGGATTTCGCCCAGTACTCAACCAATTACTCCAGTTTCTGTTACACTTGGCACACAAACTACACCTGCTTCCCTTTCCATGCCATTGCAATCAAGAGGTCGAGGTCGGAAGGTTCAAGGTGGAGTTCAAACACCCCGGCGCAGAGGAAAGAATCAGGTGGCAATTTCATCCACTCCTGCAAGTTCAGCTGTTCCTGATCCAAATATAAATGATCAATCAGTGAATGTATCTGTCAATCCATCAATTATTGCCATGGGTGGAACTGTTTCTAGTGCTCCCATGTCACAGCATCCTAGTAATTTACCTGGTTCTGCTGCTGCGGAGGGTACTAATGCAACCACTCATCATTCTGGGCCTGGGACTGCTTTGGATTCTGAACCAAAACCTCCCAACCCTTCCATCTCCCCTATCATTCAATCCATTGCTCCTAGTCCTTCAGTTCCTATGCAAGTTAAAGGGCAAAACCAGAAGACTCAAAGTGGCACTGGAACACCTCGACGCAGAGGAAGGAAAGAGGTGCCAGTATCACCTTCTGTTCCAGATGTTTCAGATGGTCAGCTTTCAAAATCCAATCCAACACTTTCACAGGATAAATCTGGGGAATCATCAGGAAGCAAAGCTATTTTCACGATAAGTAACCAACAAAATGATGCTCTGGAAAGGGATGTTAACCAGGAGCAACTGTCCAGAGAAGCTGGCCAGGACCAAAAAGCAACTGAGCATTCAGATGATGTAGCCCAGCATAGGCAACCTGCCAGCTCTCCGACAACACATGATGGTATTACCAGATCTATGGGTAAGACTTCTCAAAATCTAAACGGAATTGAAACTAATGCAATGGAAAATAATTGATAATATCTTGCATACTGAAATTGAGGTACTCAAAGCTTGTGCAGGCTCTTCTGGACAAATACGTGGTGCTGATATGCAAGATGTAGTTTCTGTGACAAAGGAGGTTTCAGCAGAGAATAGCTCTTTGAAAGCTAAAGTAGGTGAAGTTTCCAGGAATGAAGGTGGAGCTATCCTGTCTACACCTCTGCTAAGTAACCTCCTTCTAGAGGTGGTCCATAATCAAAGCTCAGAGGATAAACCTTCCCCGGTGGTTTGTCCTCCAACGGAGTCATTACTGGGTTCTGCCACTGTAGAAAGTGTTGGCAAAACTGTGCATCAGCTTACTCCAAAGATTGCTTCTTGCTCTCAGGAAATTTCATCTTATCCTTCTGTTACTCCAATCTTTCAATCTAATACTCCTGAAGCAATGCAAGTTAAAAGGCAAGGTCGTAAAGCTCCTACCAGAGTGGAAACACCAAGGCGAAGAGGAAAGAAACAGGGTTCAGTTTCACTTGCTGTGGATGCTTCAGTTGATCAGGATCCCATTATAAATGCTCAAACACAAAATAAGTCTAGAGATTCATTAGGGGGGATGGCCACGTCCTTGAGGAGCGGGCAAGGGAATGATTTCAAGGAGTTGAAGAATGTGGTTCAGGTATTTTGTAACTTGGTGATTTGGTACAATACGATATAATTAGTTGCTATCTTAGCAATACAATTGGATATAATTATTTGCTATATTAATGCCAAACCTCTTATTTTTGTTGTAGTCTTATTATATCCACTCTTTAACACTAAACCAGCGCTTTTATTTTTTTTACTTGCTGTTATCATATTCAACAACTTTGTTTTGTTTTTGTTTTTGCTTTGCTTTTCCTTTTTACTTTTAGGAAGCATGTGTTCCCAGTGGTTTAGTTGGTCAAGATCCAAAAAGGAAAGAAGCTAGTGGGATTCCAGCTTTTGGCCAAATTCAGACCTCTGATGTAACTGATGTTGCTCGTGTGATGAAGGAGATATTTTCCGAGACTTGCTCTTCGAAAACTAAAAGTGGTGACTATTCTGGAGTTGAAGTTAGAAGTGCCCCTGTATCAAGTAAGATGTCTGTGGAGGTGGCAAAAGACCGAAGCTCGGATTGTAAAGCACTTTCAGCTGTGTCAGTTTTAGAAGCAGAAGCTCCAGTTATGAGTAGTTCAATTGATGATTCTAAACTGTCTGGGTCTGGAGATGGTGTCAAAATGGAAGGGGATAATGCTTCAGAAGCAGAAGCTCCAGTTATGAGGAGTTCAATTGATGATTCTAAACAGTCTGGGTCTGGAGATGGTGTCAAAATGGAAGGGGATAATGCTTCTGATTTGGCTAAGGCTCATATTTCAGAAATTGATGTCTCTACGATAGAAAGCAATACCAGCCATGGCCCCATTGAAAAAATGACAGACACAATACAGGCTTCAACCAAAAACCCAATCACAGGGAGTTATATGAAGGTCAATCATTCAGTTTTTGATGCTTGTGAAATGGACAATATTCCTTCTCTGGGATCTGCTCATACAGGTCTTCTTGGTGATGGTGGCGATCCTCCTATGGTCACCCAATCTGTTTCAGATGTAATGGAACATCCTGGGAGTGACTCTGGAAACAGAACAGAGGCTTCAAAAGCATCTCCTAGGTCTTCTCCAGATGTTGTTAGGCTAGGCAACACTACACTTTCTGTGAAACCTGATGGTATTGATTATCATTCCAAAGGGACAATTACTCTTATTGCAGATCATTCAGATGCAAGAAATATCCATAGTGTAGCTGATGGTGTATCTATAAGTAGTAATAAGCCTTCTCCAAAAGAGTCCCTAGAATCTTCTCTTGAAACCAGAAAAGTTGAAGCTCAAACTCAAACTCAATCGGGGATTGACAAAACCAAGGTCAAGGGTGAGGAGGTCTGCAATATGCAAATTGACCCCCCTGTATCAGAGGTGTGTTTTTTATTCTGTTTTTCTTATCTTGGTTTTTTCTTTTAGACAGAGACTTCATCTGCTATCTTTCTTATTATAGGATAAGTTTATGTTTTAAGGTCAATTTGTCTTCCATGTAGTTTGGGGATGTTCACTAGATTTGACAACATTGCATGGGACCCCTGAATATTTGGGGTTTTCTTTGTTCTCTCCTCAGGTGTTGGATTTTTCCAACACCATTGAGTTTTGTCTTTGTTTTCTTCTTAGGTGCTGGTTACCACATGGAGGTTTCACTTTGATTTTGTTTTTTAAAAAAAGATATTTGGTTGTTGGAAAAACTATGCAGAAAAAGCTATATTTGCCAAAACATTTGTCTGCTCAAGGGCTTAGAGTTTTGTATCATTTAGTTATATTTTTATTCTCTTTGTTCTACTTTCTTAACTTAAAATTGTGTAGCACTTAACATCAAGTGAGAATCTCACCATTCTTTTATTGAATTAGATATCTGACTGCCTTGACTTTTTCTGCTGACTAGTTACCCATTATCTGTGCCATGTGTAGTTTCCTTGTCTGTACGATGGTTTGTGACTAACTGGACTTGCAGATTTTTTAAGGGGCAGTTTGGTATTATATTCGTGTTTGTGTTGGATTGAAGTGTAGGGATAGTTTTAGCCTTTCCGTGAATTTACTGTTAGTCAATTGATTCAGTTGGTGACTATTAAAATGCTATTACCAGGCCTCTTCACTCAAGTCTCTATCTTCTTCCAATGAGCAAGAGCTAAACAGTTCTGCAGCTGGAGCCAGTCATGAAAAGGATGTTTCTCAGTGTGGAGGGGTTATGCCACAAGATATTTCAGAAAATTCTCTTCCAGTGAGAGAAGAAGAAAATGCTGATGGCTCATGTGAGAATGGTCTCATTGGAAGCTCAGCAGTAATGGAGGAGCCACTCAAAACTGAAGCAGGTAATGAAGCAGAAGCCTCTCAGGTTGGTGCGGTTGTGCTAAAAGATTTTTCAGAAAATACCGATGGCTCATGTGAGAATGGTCTTGTTGGAAGCTCAGCAGTAATGGAGGAGCCACTCAAAACTGAAGCAGGTAATGAAGCAGAAGCCTCTCAGGTTGGTGCGGTTGTGCTAAAAGATTTTTCAGAAAATACCGATGGCTCATGTGAGAATGGTCTCGTTGGAAGCTCAGCAGTAATGGAGGAGCCACACAAAACTGAAGCAGGTAATGAAGCAGAAGCCTCTCAGGTTGGTGCGGTTGTGCTAAAAGATTTTTCAGAAAATACCGATGGCTCATGTGAGAATGGTCTCGTTGGAAGCTCAGCAGTAATGGAGGAGCCACACAAAACTGAAGCAGGTAATGAAGCAGAAGCCTCTCAGGTTGGTGCGGTTGTGCCAAAAGATTTTTCAGAAAACACGGTTCTACCCTCATCTCCACTGGTAGGAGAGGAAGAGAAGGACAGTAGATCATTTGATCAAGGTTTAGCTGGCAGCTCAATAGAACCAGAAATTTCATCTGTGGCCCAACTGACCAGTAAAAAGGATGTATCCAATGCTGATGTCATTGTTTCAGAAATTACACCGGAACACACAGTTCTACCCCAATCTTCCTTGGAAGCAGAAGAAAACTTCAAAGGCAGTTTGGAGAATGATTTAGCTTGCCATCCAGTGGTGCCAGGGGAAGAAAAAGGATCCGAAGCTGAAATTGATGATCAGATGGGCATACTGAAGGTGTCTGAAAGTGCACCAGAAATTTTGGATCCCCAACCATCTTCTCTGGTACTAGAGGAAGAAGAGCAGGTTAAGGGCTCATCCGAGAATGGTGCACCTTGTCACTCAGTAATACTACCAAAATCAGGAGGGTTAGAAGCTGAAGCAGGTGAGCAACTAGATGCATCTCATGCCGATACTTTAGTACCAGAAAATGCATCAGAGAACATGGTTTCACCAAGATCATCTTTAGCTTCAGAGGCACCAATGGTTGAGGGCTCGTTGGAGAAGGATACATTTGTCTCCTCAGTAGTACTAGAGGCATCTAAAGGCTCCGCAACTAACGAGGAAAAAGCAATTCCGTCCCAGGTAGATGGAATTATGCCTGAAACTAATGTGGGCCCGCCCTCATCTTTTATAGGGATGCAGGAATCTGAGATTAAGAGCTCATCTGAGAACCACCAAGTTGACAGCTCAGTAGCTGAGAAATTGAAAACATCCGTGATTGAAGAGGGAAGTCCAGGGATATTATCTGAGGTGGGTGGAATTGTGCCTGAAACTTCTTTGGTGAATAGTGTTGTGCCATCTTCCTCTGAAACAGCTGTAGAAAATGTTAATTGCTTGTCTGAGAAAAGCTCTCATAGCATCTTGCTTGCTTTAGAGGAACCAAAACAGTTTGAAACTGAAAATAGCAACCAAATTGTTGTATGTGAGCCTATGACTGAGCCTGAAGATTCTTTGGATAACATGTGTCAGCCTTCATGTTCTCTCTCAATGGATGCGGACAAGGTTGAGGGCTATTCTGAGAAGAGTCCTTGTGGCATTGCAGTACAAGTGAAGGAATCAAAAGGGGCTGAAATAGAAAATGTTGAATCCCATGTTGCTAGCATGGTATATGAAAGTCAAGTTGTTGGTACCGAGTCTGAACATACCCAGGTTGGTAGCATTGGACCAGAAGATACATTTGGAAACAAAGACAAATCCTCATCTTCCTTAGGGATGCAGGAAGATACAATTGGGGGCTCATCTCAGAATATTCCAGGGGAATCAAATAGGTCGGAAGCTGAAACAGATGATCAAACTCAGTGTGGTGAGATGGCTATAACGAACATGTCAGAAAAATCAGCGCAGCCTTCATCTCCCCTCATGGAGGAAAAGACAGATGTCTTATCAGGGAAAGATCCAAAAGTATCTGATGTTGGTGAGTAAGCCTGTCGTTGGGTTGAACTTTGCCATGAAAGCACAGTGGGAAGATTTGAGGGCTAATTTGGCAAGGAACCAGCTGGGAGGTCAGTGGCACTGGAGGAACCACAAGGATCTGTAGCTTTCCAGGTATTTATGAACCAATATTTTTTTGTTGTACAGCTATACCGTAATATCCTGATATTAGCCTATATTTAAGCTCTGTATGAGGGCTGACAGTCTGAACTGACACACCTGAGATAATCAAGTATTGTATTGCCCTGTACAAGTAATCTGATTTATGGTTGTCTCTAACCTCACCAGTTAAGAAACACAACTATCCAATTAGCCTGTGATCTGACGCCTAGACGATGCTTGTTTGAAATTGGTTTTGGTAGTAGAGGCACTGAGCCACTGAAAACGTAGGAGTAGTGACCTCCTCCTGCTTATAGCTATGGTCTACTTTCCCCGTGCGCGAAGTTTCAAACTCGTGCTCTTATGACCAGTTTGGACCTGTGTTTTAAGTCTTTGCCATTATGTGTTATATTGTAATTAGGTGGGTGGCCCGTGGGTTGCCGTGGGTCCGCTCAAATATTTTGGATGGGAAAATGTTTTTTTTTTTTTTTTTTCCATTTAATTCACTGATTTTTCATCAAAATTTTGCGTTGAGTTACTTTTTCCTTACTTTTTCTACGAAGTCATCTTATAAAAAACATGATTTATTTGTTTTGTTTTGTATTTTTGAATGAGAATTTAACATGATTTTAAGAGTTTCAATAAAAACATAATATGCTTTAATAATTTTATAAAATACTGTGATAAAAATGAAGTAACGAGTAATTTAAAGCTGTATAATAATTTTTTAAAAATAAAATTAAAATAACTTATTATTATTATTGAATATTTATTACACGATTTTTAATAATCTATGTACATTAGGTTTGTATATTATAATTCATAAAATAATTACCCATATTAGTCTAAAAAATTCTTATATTATTCGAAAGTATGTCGGTATTAGGCGGTTTTAAAGCACTAATTTAATCATTTGATTTCAAGAGAAATGAATCTTGTAACTTTTCCAAAAATTATAAATCATAAAATTATTCAGAGTTCTCTTGGTACATCTCCTAATCCATGGTTAGAACATAGATATCAATCATAAAAGGCACGCATGCTGGCTAACTACATAGATATCAAACATCTCAAATGTGCAGTCATTTGTGATCTTCAATTAAAAAACAATAATAATTTAAACAAGCTTAATAAATTTAAAATAATAAAGGGGTTATTTTCTTGAACTTATTTATAGGTACAAAATGATTCGATATTTCTAATAAAAATTGAGGGAAATCAATCATGAAAGAAAATTTGGCAAAATTGAACAAAAATGGTTCAATCAGAGTTTTTTTTAATTAAAAATCGATTCTAGTATAAATTTTAAAATAATTCGTTTAGTGATATGCATTCTACATGAATATAAAAACCATGCCATGAAAAAATAATCACACACACACACACGTGCTAAATTTAAACATACAAATAAAAATAATATAATTGACACGTGGAATAAGATAAATCTAGAGCCTATATATATAAGAAAAAAAAAATAGATACAAGTAGAATCATCACGAAATATATTTGTAAGGATATAAAAGTGTTTTGTTTGGTTTTTATTCTAGGATAGAATGAATGAAAACAGTAAAGATATAAAAGTGTATAGTTTAAGAAACAAGAAGAATAAATCTAAACTTTCAAAACATGACATATAGAAAGAATGTTTTTAAAAACAATATTTATTATTTATAATTCTTAAATTATCAATATAAAAAACTCTAAAGTTTAAAATTTTTAATGAAAATATATAATAATAAAAATGATTACTATCATAGTTTTAAAACTTGATTCAAGAGTTCGCCCAAGTTAGTATAATAATAAAAGTAGTTATTATGATATTTTTAAAACTTGATTGAGAATCGATCCGAGATAAGGCTCGGGTCATGAAAGGGATTGATTGTTGATTCGGATTAATATAAGAAAAAAATGATTATTATCATAATTTAAAAACTTACCTCGAGGGTCCACTCGGATCAAATCGAGTTGATCCAGGTCAACATAAAAATAAAAATAATTAATATTATAATTTTAAAACCCGATTCAAAGTCAACTTAAGATAAAACTAGAGTCATAGATTGAGAGGATCAACATAAAAATTAAAGTTATTGTTATAGTTTTAAAAGCCTGACTTAAGAGCTGATAAGTCACGTGTCAGAAAGGTCAACTCAGGTTGATCCAAATCAATATATAAATAAAAATTATTATCATTATAATTTAAAAAACTCAATTAAGAAGTAAACCCAAAGCAAAATTCAGGTCACGTGTCAGAAAAATCAACTCATTTTTAAAAAAAATCAAAACAACTTATTTTAACCAAGAAAAATTAATAAGTTTTTTAACCATGTTTGATTGCAGATTAACTTGTAGTTTTGATTCAAGTTAAATTTTTTTTTTTTTTTTTAACTCGGATTAGTTCAACCCCCAAATTAACTCGATTACAGGATAACCTACTAGGCTAGTCAATTATTATAATATTATTAATTTTAATACTTAATATAAACTAAATAAAAATAAAATAAATTTTTATATATTTTATTTTATTACAAGCCTTTCCCGAGGGAGGAAAAGAGAATTGGGTGAGCCACAAAGGAAAAGAAACCAACTGCATGTAAACTATTAGCCTTCCACCACCGTCAGTTCTTTGACATAATCTTCTTAAAGAGTTCTTCGGGGGCTGCAAAGAGAAACGGCGGATTTAAATAGATCTGAATGAACCAAAAAAGTACAGAGGATGTTATGAGGGCATGCCATAAATATATATAAGGTATAACAACTACTAAGCTCACCACTTAATCCAGTAAACCTCTCAAACTGTTCGTATGCATCTCTAACCCTGAGACAATCGTGGCTCCAGATTCTTCTGCTTCTCTCAAGAGTCTGGTTATTTTGGGGGTGTAAACAGCATAAAAAACCAGGGAGTAAGATCTCAAAGCGTGCTGCAAACACATCAAGCCTCTTAATACTCTTTACCTCTGAAGGTGCGAACTGAGCAACAATGTGTAATAAAAGAATCTTCTGTTTAAACAGGAAATTTTACATCCCAAGAAACTCAAATGGATTAATAGTGTCAAGTGAGGGTTAGATTTTGGGTGTTTTTTATATATATAAATTTTGTATTGGGGTTTTATAGATCCAAATATATTTTGAAGGTTTCTTAGATATACAAATTTTTTATAAGAGGATTTTGGTAATTAGCCCTTTTTTCATTCAAGGAGATGCATAATAATTCACAACGAAAAGAACAGCATGATAGTGGTGGGGAAACCTTTGAAAGAGGAGTTTCATCAACTTTTGGTTGCATTCCAATTGATGTTGTGTTTGCAAGAATCATGCCGTACTCAGGATGGAAATTGTCCAGATCTGCAAGAGATACAGCATCTGCTCCAATTGTCTCTGCAAGTTCCTTCGCTCGCTCTTGAAGGCAAACAAATAAAATTAAAAATTCAGCACAGTAAGACCTCAGTCAACATAAACCTGAAAAACACAGCTTGGGTTGGTAAAACATTATCCCAAGCAGACAAGAAGAATAATAATCCAATCCACCACAAATGTATTGTGGACCTAAATCTTGTATAAAATCCACATGCACCTGCATCTGGGATTTTTCTTTTCTTTTCTTTCTTTCTTTTTGTTTTTTTTGTTTTTTGTTTTTTTGGGGAGGGGGGAGCATATAATATAATTTTCTTTTACCCAGCAAGAGCATAAAATATGATGAATTAACAAAAAAATAATAAAAATGCTTCACCAATGAATACCCTGAGTTTTCAAAGTTCAACAAGGGAAGTCAAAAAGAAACCAGTAAAGAGATTTGGTTGCAGGAAAGAAGCAGTAGAGGGACAGCATAAAAAGTAAAGGAAAAACAATTTCTTCATCGCAAGACACCTTGAGAACAGGGAGAATCAATCAGAAATTTCAAAAGACAATAGCCAAGATGGTTTTTAGACAGTATTGAATGATTTTCTTCAAAAACCCATGGCATTTCCTCTACCAAGTATTGCTGAAACACAGATCTTACCAAAAAAAGGACATCAAAAGAATGCATCACTGTCTCAATTTTTCCAATAAAACTATGTGTGTTTGCTCCCTGAGAAAAGCTTCCTATTCTGGAAACGTGTGTGGATAAAAGATTTGCCATCAAAGAAACTGGTTCTAAGTGCCAAAACCAAATAAAAATACAAAAAGCTGCCCATTGCTGCATAGATATGATATCATGAAATAGGAAATGGCATGAGCAAGTGCAAAATATTGCAGAAAGTGAACGTACAGGAACCTCACCATAGGTGCGATTGGCAATGACAACCCTTGCCCCCTTTTCTTTTGCACCATAAGCAAGTGCCTTGCCGGCACCACCAGCACCAATGACTACAAACAATTTCCCTGCTAAGGGTGAACCAACAGTATTGCTAACATTTTGCGAGGCTGCAGCAAAAATGTATGGGACCAAATCCTCTTAGCATCTTAAAGGAAGATTCTCCCAAGGAAAAAATTCTTGGCTTCTTAAGCACTAAATACCTCGTAGTCCATCCTCAATAGCAGAAATAGCACCAACATAATCTGTATTGTAGCCAAATAGCTTCCCATCCTTTTGTCTTCTTGTAATGCAATTAACAGCTCCTATTGACTGTAAGAGTTGATTGAAAGTGGGTAAATTATTCATTTACTAAAGAAAATGTTCACTACCCCAAGGTCATAAGCTTTAAAGTTAGTCAAATAGAGATACACATTACCTTCGCAACTGGATCAACTTCATCACAGCACTTCACAGCAGCTTCCTTATGAGGAATTGTACAGCTGTGTTTTAAACAAAGTTGTATCACATCATCAACAACTACCACAGCAGAATCTATATTGTAAATTAGATTCACTTAGCAACACTTATGGTTTTCGAAACCAGTGGCAGTATACAAAACAATGCACTATACAGACAGCATAACTTCCTTTTCCCTTTAGCCAAGGATCCATTAGATGACTGTACTTATCAAACAAGATGAAAACAGAAAATGGTTATTGATAAAACTAAAGAAGGCAGGATGGTATTAAATGAAAGCATTATATTTGACAACTAGTGATGCAATTAGAAATAGAACCTGAATCCTGCAAAATCTGTGGATGAGCAAGTCTGGAGAAAATTTGCAATGTCATCCACTAATAAATGCACATAGACCCCATTGAAACCAACTGACTTGAATGCTTCATTGTATAGAAAAGGTGATTTGCTGTGGCCAAGAGGCTTCCCAATAATTCCGAGTACTTTAGTATCAGGTCCAATCTGTCTGAAATTGTATAGATCTAACAAATCCTTGATCGTTGGTTGACCAGGAGCTGAAACGAATCCTGACTCAAGGGTGCCGAAGGTGAGACAACCACTAAATTTAGCACAAAGTATCCGTGAAATCAAACCCCTCTCACCCATGACAAGTCCAATTATTGGAACCTGACATTCCTTCAAACTTCTATTTGATATTAAACATAACAGATCCCATTAAGTGGTAAGATATAATCTTTTAATTAAGTTTTTGCTTCACCATCTAGGCATTCTGTTCTGAACGATTCCATATCCAAGCAGCACCAATGCCTTGTTGTACTTTATAAATGCTTCTCCGCTCAAAGTAGGAAGCAGATGATGGGGAAAAATGAACAAATTTGAAAGTGGAAGCATGCAGTTGAGTTGGAAATTCAAAGTTCCAACTAAATGCTTTCCTTGTTATGTTCATCTATTAAACATATTATTAACCTGAATACACAGCCTCCAGCTTGCTCTCCAGCCAAGGAAACTTAAAACTATGTCAAACTAATTTATTATTCTTACTTGGTATGTTTATTATCATAATTGCCATAAAACTCGATTTTTTAAGGCAGTTCAAGTTTTTAATTAAATTCATATCATTAGATGTCTATCAAGGTCAGTAACGTAAGAACAAAAAAAAGACCTTTTTATTTGATTTTTTTGCTATGAGAAAATGGAAAAAAACAACCTTCAAGCTGATCTAATTATTTGATCCATCGGTCAGGTTATATATATCATGAGATTAGTTTGACAACCATGATTATGATTGCCAATAAATTTTTAACCAGAGAGACCCTAATTTGCAAATTATGAAAATCACAAGGGCATAGTAGCAAAAAAAATGCGCAGAGAAACAACAAAAGAGCCCTTCAACTTCTAAATTTTGCAATATGAATTTCTATCTACCTCAAGCATGGAGGGCTACCAATCGAGAAATCAGGTCAAAGTTGCAACAATTATCATTCCAAATAAATCAACTCCTCTTCTTCACAAGATCTGTTGGCCCTAATGCTTTGCTCTGCTTCACTCCCAGAAGTTTTTATTTTTTTTAATCAACTATCCACCTTAATTATCCTTTTTGTAAGGGATTTTAAGGCTGCATTGTTTCTGGTTCTGCTTCATTTGCACGTGCAAGTTGTTTATTAATTTATAGGGTTAAGGGTCCCATTTTTTCTGAAATATGGGAAGAGGGTTTTGGGCTATGACTGTATGAAGCTTGCTTAGTTTCACGGGAGTGCAATTATAGGTGGTTTATGTTTTCACTATCAAAATGGTGGTATGGTTGGTTAGAAGTAGAGCACTTGAGTTGGTCTTTGTCTTGTCCTGTTATTGTAATTTAGTGATCTGTTATCGAATGTTGGTTTGTTGAATTTCCTGTTTGTGTAGTTTAACATTGGAATGCATGTAACTTGTTGGATCGCCTGTTCATGTCATGTATTTTTATGTTATCTACTGATGTTTGCTTGTTAGAAACATATATGTGTGTTTATTTTTTTTTTCAGATTTAGATTTGCAGGGTGAATATTTGTGAAAATTGCTCATAGATCCTTTAGATGTGTATATGCAATGCTCATTCTCTATTGTTGTCTGTGATTCATATATGTTTTGTTACTTATGGTGGCTGGAAGCCTACAGATAATGTCAATTACTCTGACAGCACCTCTCTTGTTTTCTAAGTTAATGATAATGTTTGCTCGTTAGAAACATATATGCGTGTTTGTTTTTTTTCCGGTTTAGATTTGCAGGGTGAATATTTGTGAAAATCGCTCATAGATCCTTTAGATGTATATATGCAATGCTCATTCTCTATTGTTGTCTGTGATTCATATATGTTTTGTTACTTATGGTGGCTGGAAGCCTACAGATAATGTCAATTACTCTGACAGCACCTCTCTTGTTTTCTAAGTTAATGATAATGTTTGCTCGTTAGAAACATATGTGTGTTTGTTTTTTTTTCCGGTTTAGATTTGCAGGGTGAATATTTGTGAAAATTGCTCATAGATCCTTTAGATGTGTATATGCAATTCTCATTCTCTATTGTTGTCTGTGATTCATATATGTTTTGTTACTTATGGTGGCTGGAAGCCTACAGATAATGTCAATTACTCTGACAGCACCTCTCTTGTTTTCTAAGTTAATGATAGCTCTTATTTATGTTCCATCTGTACAAATCTGCAGGGCTTATGTGGATGTGAGAGTTGAAAGTGGATTTTTCTTGGGTTTTTTGGAAGCTCTGTTTTTCAACCTGGTCATCTGAATTTAGAGATGGAGTGCAACAAAGAAGAGGCCTTCAGGGTGAAGGGCATCGCTGAGAGTTTGATGGTAAAAAAGGATTTTCCAACAGCTCGTAGAACTGCACTTAAAGCCCAACAACTTTATACTGATTTAGAGAACGTTTCTCAGATGCTAACTGTTTGTGATGTACATTGTGCCGCTGATAAAAAACCGTTTGGGACTGAGATGGACTGGTACGGCATCCTTCAGATTGAAGAGACAGCTGACGAGGCAACTATCAAGAAGCAGTACAGGAAGTTTGCTCTCCAACTTCATCCTGACAAAAATCAGTTCCCCGGTGCAGAATCTGCTTTTAAGTTAATTATGGATGCTCAAACAGTGCTTTTAGACAAAGGAAAACGGTCCTTGCATGATATTAAACGCAAAGCTGTTATGAGTAAACCTGCACAACGATACTGGCCCCCACAGAAGGCAACCCACAGTTCAAACTTTACTGGCTTCAATCCTCATCACAGGCAATCGCAACAGCCAGCCTCTCAACGTGATTCCTCTAATGGACGGCCGACTTTCTGGACTGCCTGTCCATTTTGTACTGTAAGATACCAGTATTACACAGAAATTATTAACAAACCTCTTGTGTGTCAGAGTTGCAAAAAATCCTTTATTGCGTACGAAAGGAGTGGACAGGGGCCTCCAACATCAAGTAACATGAATCAATCACCATTTTTGCAAAGGAAGAATATCCCAAATCAGACTGCTAGCAAAGTTGAATTAGGACGGCGAGAAAATTTGAGTTCTGAGCCATCTAAAACAGAGTTCCGTTCAGAAAAGGTAAATGGTAAAAGGAAGAGGAAGCAAGAAGAGGAGTCTAGTGAAAGTTGCGACACTGGAACTGATTCTGAAGAAGACATGGTTAGCGAGGAAGATGGTGATTTTAAGCCTGAGGTGAATTTTGAATATAAAGGAGAGTGCCCAAGACGATCTGGACGTAACAAGCGGCATGTTTCTTATAAGGAAAATCTGAGTGACGATGAAGACTTTGTGAGAGATCCAAAAAAGACCTAGGGGAGTGAATCATTCTGTGCCACTGAAGAGGAGAATGGAAATGGAATGGAGGAGGATGTGTATCAATCCAGTGTAGCTGCTGATGTGAAAGATGACATGTCCTGAAACAGGAAGAAAGTAATGGAATCAAGGAGACCGAAAATGTGAAGGGAAAAGAAAAGGTAGAGACAAATGGCTGTCAGAAAAATTCTGAGACTCATCCATTTCTCATCAGATTCACCCTCAAAATCAACATCAAATCCGGATTCATACGACTATCCTGATCCTGATTTCCATGACTTTGACAAAGACCGAGATGGAGTGCTTTTTTGGGGGCAGGTATGGGCTGTTTATGACACCCTGGATGCCATGCCTAGATTTTATGCTCAAATCAAGAAAGTGATGTCTCCTGGGTTCAATTTGCAGATAACCTGGCTAGAAGCACACCCAGATGATCATGATGATTTTGAATGGGTCAGGGAGGGCTTGCCTGTGGCTTGTGGTAAGTTCAAATATGGAAAATCTCAGTACAGTGACAAGAGGCTAATGTTCTCTCACCCGATTGATTTGGAAGAAGGTGGCCAAAGAGATACTTACAAGATATTTCCTAGAAAGGGTGAGACTTGGGCCCTCTTCAAGAATTGGGATATCAAATGGAAATCTGATGCAGATAGTCATCAGGAGTATGATTATGCGTTTGTTGAGATATTGTCTGAATATGCTGAGGGTGTTGGTGCACATGTTACCTTCTTGGGTAAAGTGAAGGGCTTTGTGAACCTTTTTTGTCGAATTTGAAAGGAAGGGATGGACGTGTTTGAAATTCCTCCACGTGAATTATTCCGGTTATCTCACATGATTCCATCATTCAAACTGACAGGCGAGGAAAGAAAAGGTGTGCAAAAGGGATCTTTTGATCTTGATCCAGCTTCTTTGCCTAATAAAGTTTTAGAGACTGCCAATACTGAAGATTTCAGAGATTAGATTGGCAATGCTCGTTGTAATGGTTGTTGTTCGAGATCTTCAGTCAAAGTGAAACCTGAAATGGTGTGCGAAGCAGGTACTTTGATGCATTAGCCTGACACGAAGGGGACCATTCTTCTATCTGAGGATGATTGTGACAGCACCACAGGAGATGGCAGTATTAATTGAGCTTCTGCTCAAGTTGCTTTTGAAATTCCAGAACCAGAATTTTTCAACTTTGTGCCGAGAAATCAATTGAAAAGTTCCAGGTTGGTCATATCTGGTCACCGTTCAGTGATGAGGATGGCTTGCCAAAGTACTATGGTCAAATTATGAAATTCACTCTGACCAAGGTTTGTCAGAGTGAATTTGGGAAATGCCTATATATTGCGGATTATTAAGGCAAAAAATGGAAAAGCAGTCCTATTCATCTACTGATTTATTTTCCAATTGCATGACTGGAGAATCTGCTGGTAAGAAAAATGAAAAACACCATTTTGCCAGGGAAAGGTAAGTTTGGTCTTTGTACAAGAACTGGTCCCCTGAAATTTAAAAATTCTGACTTGGAAAATTGTGAATATGATGTGGTGGAAGTCCTTGATCAAAATGGTTTTCAGATAAGTGCTTGCCATGGGAGTTTCTCTGTACTGAGCTGCTTAGATTCTACCATCAAATTCCTGCTTTTCGACTGACAGAAGAGAGGGGTGGCAGTCTCAGAGGCTTCTGGGAACTTGATCATCCAGCATTGCCTGTTCATTATTTTGCCCTGAATTGAAATCACAAGTTGACAAGTCTAATGCTGTATATTTTTGCTAGATTTTTTTTTATCATGCTTCAATAGTGATCGTATTTCTTTTGTAAGGTTGAACCAATGCATTGAACATGCTCTAGATTTTAATCTTGAAAATACTCATGATTAGGCCGAACTCAATTTTGTTTGCAGCGTATTTTCTTCTAATTCCTCTCATGCTTAATACCCATGCCAGGAACACAATTCCAGTTTTCTCCTGGGAACATTAACTTGGTTGCTCGTAAATTTAGTGGACTTGTTTTTTTTATTATTATTGTGTTTTTGAATTTTAAAAAAAGGTACCTGTCTTCAGTGAGAAAAAAGAAACAGCTAAAAAAAGGCTGCTGCAAGCCTTGGCCTCTTCTCTACCTACCCCTCCAAAATCAACAGCTTCGTCTTGCGTGGAGTGAATCCACAGAAAAGAAAAAGAAGGGGGCATTCCGAGAATTGAACTCGGGACCTCTCGCACCCTAAGCGAGAATCATACCACTAGACCAAATGCCCTTTGTTGATCTTATCAACACAACCTATCTTTAATTATATATAGATAAAATGAAGAATAACAACTTAGATTCATTCCATATTCTCCACTTGGACACAAATTAACAATTATAAATACAAATTCACACTATAAAGGAGCACTCACCACCATTTAATTAAGATACTTAAATTAAAACAAATTAAATTATAAACATTGAAATAACATAAAAAAAAATACTTAATTAGTAATAAATTAAAAAAATCACTTTTAATCTATGGATATATTATTGTACCATGTGTCAATTTAACGACAACATTATCATTTAAACCTAAAAAAAGGAATTGATTAAATTTTTTTGAAAGTTAGCAAACATTAATGAAATAAATAAAAATAGAGAAATCTGAAAGGTTTATCCTCTCAAAATATTATTAGCAATTGTAGGGTAAAATATATTAAAAACACTTCTGTAATCCCTTAGTAAATGTCTAGTTTAATGACATTAGGAACTTTAAGGGAATTAATTTTGTTATGAAGACAGTTTTGTGATCCCAAAATCAGTAATTAGGTTCCAATTATTTAAGTACCGACGAGTCAACTTGAATCTCAATTGACCCACCCTTAACCCTGAAAAAAAGTCAAGAATAATTAATTTAATAGATCAACCCGTAACCCAATCAGAATCCAATTTTATTTTTATTGCAAAAAAACATTGTTTTTTATTAAAAAAATAAAATTATATTGTTTTAATCAACTTAAATTAACCTGTTCAACCTATAAACTGAGTCTTGAACTGAATCATAAACAAAACCGAATTTAATTACCATGTCACCCAAATTTGTTATATTTATTAAATATTAATGAAAAACGTTAAATATAATTGAATAATACATGTACGAAGAAGAGAACTAGTTTACTTAAAAGCACAAGCTAAAAAGGCATTGATATTTTTCTTTTGAGAAGAAAACAAAAGGCATTGAAATTTATATTTATTCTCAAAGAAGAAAAAAAAACTGAAATTCAAATTTCTTGCATCATTACCTCCTCCTGATCACTGGAGGTTGAATCAAACTGAAATACTAGCCTGTTTGTTTGTGAAAAATAATTTTCTTTTAAAAAGTAAATTTTAAGAAAATAAATTATTTTTTGATATTTGATAGTGTAATAAAAAATAAATTGAAAAATACTTTCCAATATTTGATTATGTCATGAAAAATAAACTGGAAAATAATTTATTAATGTTTTATTTTTTTCAAGTTTATTAAAATAATAAGAAACAAATCTTACAAATTAAAAAATTGAATGAGCATGAAATTGAAAAAATATATAATTTCATAAATTATCTCAAATAAAATAAATAATAATCAAAATAATAGAGATCAAATCTAACAAATAAAAAAAATTAAAAGATAAAGAAATTAAAATAATAATAATTACCATTTCATAAATTATTTCAAATAAAATAAGTAACAATCAAATGAATAGGGATCAAATTTGATAGATAAAAAAATTCAATTAAAAAATAATAGGAAAAAAACAAATAACAATTATAAAAATGACGACCCAAGTTAGTATAAAAATTAAATTCTAAGGAATGAAATTGAAAAAAATATTCAAAACAAAATATATATATAGCAATCAAAAGTTTGAGGACCAAATTTGATATAATCAGCACATAATATGACATTTCTAAATTTTTCAGAACTTCTGAAAAATGTTTTCCATCCAAAATAAAAAGAAAATTATATTTGTTTGTCATTAAAAAAAGTTTGTCAACGAAAGTTTAAAAAATAATTTTCAAAAAACCACTTCCCATCCAATAAACACCACCTAAAATAACTAACTCTAGTCTTAACCTATAATCAAAACCTAGGAAGCAAGGACTGCACTACTAACGTAGGTCATTGTCATACTTATCCCAAAATGATTCCTAACATGACAAGTTTTTAATGCTTTAAACTAAATTAAACTGAACACAGGAGAACATATTATGAAAATAAATGAAGCAAAACTTGCTGACACAATTATTAAACCTAGCCTGGTCTGGCGAATAGGTGAGCCTTGGGCCGAGTCATAAACCAAGCCGGTTTTAATTCCTACGCTACCTTACGTTGTATTTTCTGCTTTTGGTACATGGAGAAATTTGTATCCTAGGGCATCCATTAGCGGCAATCGTCAAGCCAGTGATGTTAAATAATTTCTCCAGCTTCATGAACAGAAGCCCTTTCATCCTCCATGATATTTACAAAAACAAAGCCCATTGCACAAGAAAGAATACAGCTGGACAAAGCTAGGGATCATGCACGTGAATTTCCTTCATTTGGCAACATACCTTGAAATTGTCTAAGAACAAGAACTTGCTGTCTGGTATTTCTTAGTCTGTTTCCAAGTTAACTGGGTGGTGATAAACAACAGATATGCACACCATAAATCTATCACGAGCATAATATGCTAGACCTCATTTCACTCTGATACCAACTCATACTGGATTTGAGTTCTAGTTCTGGTTCTGACCGACTTGAACTCGCCAAGCATAATATTGAAAGTACAATGAGTTGAGGCTCATAGCTATCCCAAAGCCCAAAACAGATGAAAGGAGTATTGCATAAATGATCTTCAGATGAAGCTGCAACAATAGTTTTCAGATGATTCAATCAGTATAATCCAGGCTTCAAATCAACATGAATCAATATCAATAATGCCAGAAAATTTGGGGTTGGGAGTCATCATGAACTTTTAAACTTGACATGGTAATGTAAAAAAAAAAAAAAAAACATGGTGCAGAAATTTACCAAAATTTCTTTTCTTTTTCCACCATTGCCATGCAGGTTGATTTAGAGCTTTCTGTATCTCAGAGGCTCAACAACTTAAATAATCAATGCCTTTTATTCGCTTTATGGTTTATAACTAATGCATTATTTTTTCCTCCCTTAATTATTTATTTACAGAAACCTGAAAGAACAGTTTTGCCTTCTTTTCTAGCCAGGGAACCTTCAAGCCAGGGCAATTTGCAACACTTAGGAGACCAAAATATTCAACAGAGATGGGAATTAAGTTTGGCTGAAACAAACTATCATATTCCTCACTAACCTAATGAGTAGGAACCAGCAAAGCAATGCCAGGGAAGAGAACATGAGAGAGACACATTCAGACCACAAGCTCAGGGTATTAGAAATTACAATGCGATAAAAGAAAATAAAATCTCAGGTCACATGGTACTTGATCATCACGTGCAGAAGTTAGTCAGTAAAGCTTCTAACCAGAATACCAAACAAAATCATTAACCTAAATTATGATAGCTTTTAGTGAAATTTGTTCCAAGAATGAACTCAACTTGTAGTTTTCTTAAATTCTTAATTGAAGTTTGTCTTATTTGATTCATCCAGCATTGCCTATGCCTTTAACCATGATTATCTTTAATTCATCCAGCATATCCCGTGCCTTTAACCATGATTATCTTTGCATCTTCACGGTTATGAAATGAACTAACAGATATGACTCACCATACTGTAGAATATGTGGACAGTGATGGCCACAGATGCAAACTCAAGTGCAGCATATGTCCATATATACTCTCTGATTGCTGCAAGTCATGAAAGCATTTAGCATGAAAACTCCAATTAAAATCAAAGTTTTGTAAATTCAAGGCTCAGAATATACCTAGAATGACCGCAAAGATAGATGACAAAAGGCCCAATGTAAATGCAAATGGTGCAGCAACTATAATTGCTTGAGTCTTCATGTCACGAATCTGCAGAGTTTTAATACACATGATCAGCATTTCTGCTCTTAAAGATAAACTACAAAAAGTTCTAGTCATGCGCCTTCTCAACATTTTCCATACAATATCACTATTATGCTCTCCTATTTTTACTTCTGAGCCTAGGCAAGCTTTCTTCAGATCATAATTGAAGGGACCTAGTCAACAGTCTTATTTGTTTTGATCAGCACAGTATCACAACCTAAACCAACTAGATGAACCTAAACAGGCATGTATACAGTAGAACTCATCAGAACAAGATACAATCGAACCTTCTAGTTTTCACAATAATATAAATTTGTTAATTGTACATTTTTCTACAGCAGGAAAACAACATACCAACACTTGCTCCAAGAAGAAGAAATAGCATATGGTGCTAATTAAGACAAGCACAACAAAGTCCTGCCAGGCACTGCATCAAACACCATAATAACTAAAAAATAAAATTAGCAGAAAGTGGAAAGTGAAAATTCATGACTAACTGGCTGTGACTGAAACTTGAAGCAGATTTCTCTCACCCAAGATGTAATGCATAAGGACATCATGGAATCATGATATTAATGATAAGGCAAATAGATCTATGACTATGATGCCAGCTTGTATTACCTTATTTGCTGCAACCTCTGGCGACTCTGTTCCTGTCTGTTATTTCTTTGGGCTAAGCTTGTTGCCCGCAGCAAAGTTACAGGCAAGTTCTTAACTTCTTGCCCACATACATCACAATACTTGTTTCCTTTGGTGCTAAACCACTTAATTGCACAGTCTTCATGTACAAGTCTGAGGTCACCTTTGCAACTGCATTCCATTTTGAGTGTATTTCCTTCTTCACATACATCAAAACAGATCCTACACACAGCTTCCTCTTCAGCAATTTCTTCATCATCGGCTTGCATTGGAACAGGTGTTATTTGATCTGCTAAATAGCAAAGTTACTCAAGGATACGGTGGAAGGATAGCAATGCAAGGATCAAAGGTATAAAGAGTTCATTGACATTACAATCTGATATGATGAGCTAACACCAGAGAAACCATGTGATGACAACACTTGAGAGCATGGGGTCCTTGACTCCCAACTCCCAAGTAATAGACTTGAAGACACCGAGTTTGAATAGCATCCAATGGGAACCCAGAATCAGGACCTATAGAAGGTACTAAAATACTTGAATTATGTATCTTCATTGGACTACCCAACAATACCACCCTGCCCCCCTTCTCTTAGGCAGAATGCAAATCACATGAATTTTGACATAATTATTTTTTATTGTATTCCTTTTTTTAATTTTAAGAATTTTTAGTGTTTGTCAGCTTCATTTAATTAAACAAGTGGTTTATTAGAAAATTGGTAATTATTTTAAGATTTTATTTTATTCCATTTCCAATGTTTAGTATTAATAAGTTTCCTAGTTGTACTAGTCTTTTGGCAATCAAAACATTGATGAATAATTAAGATTTTTGTGAGTTCTCCTAAACTTTGTCGCGTTTTTTTTTTAGGATTTTTGAGTGCAACTGTATGTTCCATCAAGTGGTATCAGAGCAAGTTCAGCTTGATTGATGGATGAGTGATAGCAACCAACCCAGTGACACACGTCAAGGGATGCAAGCCATCTAGGACACTGTGTGAGTCCGGAGGACAGCGTCAATACACCATAGGTATGGCAGTTACTTCGAGTCACTCATTGAGAGTTTTGCAATGACCGAAGAAAGTCCCAATGTCTTGATGTTAGATGCCAACAGGTATCATGGATACAATAGATGCTGCACTAGCAAAGGAGCTCATAGTCAGCCTATTTGTGGTCATGTTCCTGCTTTTAAATAAATTTCGATTGAAGATCATAATAGGGACAACTATGATAATTTAACTGTGGTCCCAACAAATTTCGATTGAAGATTGATGTTGGCAACTTTCAGCAGAGATCTAAGTGTTGAAACTTACAGACTAGCTTGCTAATAATACAACAAATTTCACTAAATATATTTCGATTGATGATCATAATAGGCACAAGTATAATAGATTTAATTATGATCCCAACAAATTTCAATTGAAGATTGATGTTGGCAACTTTCAACAGAGATCCGAGTATTGAAGAACTTATAGACTAGCTTGCTAATTGTGATAGAATAATCGAATATGCAAGACTATCAAATGGGAAGATTGCCCAATTGGCTGAGAACAAATTGAAAGGAAGAGCTTCTTCGTGATGGAAACAAGTCCAAGATACTTTGATAGCAAAAGGTGTCGTATAAGATGAGAGGTAAGAGATGGTTTTATTCCCATGGATTACAATGTGATTTATGAAGCCTAAAGCTACAATTGGAGCTTACATAATAGTAAACGAAGTAGCTGCTTCATGTGATGACTTTATTAACAACAAACCATGTAAGGAAAACAAATGTACAAGTGAGATGGTCTTTTTAGCAGGTAAAGATTTCAAAAGGTTGTCATAGACACTTCCAAATTTAAAGATGCAAATAAATTTGATAAAGCCGCTACCTGTGACCACAAGAAATGGAGGATTTTTCTCTTATGGAAATAAGCTTAAAGGAAAATTTTAGTGGAACCTATTCAACAATATGTAGAGGACATGTCTTTAAATAACTAGATTTCATAGATTTTGCAACCATTAAGAAGTCATATGTGGACTTCCAAGGGATAGAAAAATACCTCAGCAGATTGAGGTTTTTCTTTGCCCAACCAAAACACTAATAGTATGTTTAAAAGGGTGGGGTCAAGGACGAGTTGCTTTATGAAAGGGTTAGTTCCATGAGTATATTCCTAGTGTCTATTCATTTGACATGGGAGAGCTCAATTTCTGCAATAAACTTGATGGCAAGTTTTTTCTCAAATCTCATGACATTTGGTAAAATTATTTTTATTGTATTCCTCCTTTGATTTTTTAAATTTTCTAGGATTTATTAGATTTATAAAATTCCAAACACGAAAATATAAAAATAAAAACAAAAAAGGTGAGGAACTTAAATAGACATGATCAAAGGCAAAAAGATCTCATCAATTAACCCATCTACAGCATTAAATTTAGTCACATTATGCAATTCCTAATTATATGAGTTGAGGAGCAAGTTAGGGAGCTTGATAAAGCAATAGTTTTAAGGAGCAATAGAAATAAGGAAATGAAGCAACATATGTGCTAGTACATACCATTGCTAGGATCTGTTGCAACATGCTCATCATGAGTAGCAAAAGATGCAGATTGGACAATAACAACATTTCGCCCAGGAACAGAAAGGGACCTTGGAATCACATGACCAGCCACTTTCTGAACAAAAAAATTATTCAGTTATTCTTTTCAACAATTTCCCTAGGCTACTAAACCATGCATCTCTGTTTCTTGTCATGGGAAAAAAGAGAGATCATAATGAACATTTTTCGAAGCATTATATTTATATATATGGAGTCAACAATTACTTGCTTGAATAATTGCTTCTTGGATCATCTCTCAAAAAATCTAAAGGATTTGAATTAAGATTTGAGTTCATAAACAAGGTAGCAGCGAAAATCAAACATAGCTTACTTTTATTTTATAAGATTCAACAGGTATTCTTGCTGAATCAGGCATGGAAACAGAAGGGGAAGGGGACAAGTTTGATGCAGGTGTGACAGGAAGAGAAGTGCATCTTTCCCAAGAAAAAGCTGACTTGAAGCTGGCCATGATAGGACTATCTAGAGCTGTCGTGTGGTCTGAATTAAGGAGAGAACTCTTCTCACCATCAGGGGCAGCAGATTTTCGCTTCAAGCTGAAAGTCTGCAACAAGCTTCCTGGTGAATTGCTTTTATATGAATTTTGAGAGTGGAGTAAGCCTTTCCCACTACAGCTACTGCCAAAACCTACAGGTCTAGGGGGGATTTGAAGTGAAAGATCAGAGCGTCTTTCACTTAGTTCTGGATTTAATACTTCATTTGAGGGTTCCACATTTTTGGGATCAGCCTGCAAGTGGGACATAATAGATCCCAGTCATTTGCTTTACTAGCTTCCAGAAAAAAATGTCACACCAGAACAGAATAAATGACATGTCTATTACAATCACATATGAATCTTGCAAACACCAGATGAACCAGATGCATACATTTAATTTGTTCCTTGAGGAAATTCTTAGCTTCTTAGATATTAGGCTTTCTTGGAATGAGTTTTAGGTTTTTTTTAGTCTTGAAACAAATGAAGGAGGAATAGAATACATTTAGACAGCTATCAAAATTAGGTTAAATTTTAAGCATTTCCATTATGATTTTCCTTTCCCACCTTCCTTTGAAGTTGGGTCAAGTGGTGAAGGGAGTTAATTACTTGAATCATGTGGTTTTACTGATCTACATAGTTCACATTTCTTATGGGAACAAAATCTAATTGAATACCGTGGTTAGGAAGTGATTTCCAACAGTCTCCTTCCAAAACTATGCTGTTCATACAAACAAAGGGGCCAAAACTGAAAAAAAGAACGGAAATGTACTGAGTTGTGAGCTGCAAAGTAATTGCACAGAATCAGTTTCAATTCAATTTTTAGAAGTGTTTCAACAAAAACAGATTGTTCCTAAACAGCTCTACTATTCTACTACACCAGCAAAGAAGAAAGGCCATGCAGTGCTGTAAAATTGAAAATGCAAACTAGGGACCATCAGATATAAGCAGGAAATACCTCTAACGTATTTTCAGGAGGTTTCCTTTACCTATTCCAAGGGCAGCAGTCATCTTAAAACCTCACTGCTAGAAGCACTATCACTTAAATGCCAACAAGCAAAAAGAAAATGTATTCTTCATAATTCTGTTGTCCAAAAAAATTGCAAGTACTAAAATTTTCAGAATAACAGACGACATAATACTCTCATGTATCCCAGCATCTGTCTCATTGGCATTTCATCACCAGCAAGGATCTATTCAAGTTCTTATAGCCTGAAATACACAAAAGCTTTATACATATATAGACGTATCAAACCTTAATGACAACCTGAAATAGCTTTTCCCCCTTCCCAGAAACATGAATTCCACTCCATGGCTCGCGCAACTACAGTTAAGTGAGGGGGCTAAACCCAGAATTAACTAAATTTGCAGTAATCACACCACATTTTGTTCAAAATATTCTTATACCCTAAAGGAAATGTTCTATAAATAAAATAAAGCAGAAAATCTATGTATCTATCTAATAAATCTCAGGCAAACCAACCAATAATTATATAAACAATCAAATTAATTTCAGCAGCAAGACCTTGCCAACCCCATTAAAAGAGAGAGATTGATATAAAGATTTGACGACATAAAGTTGAAGACCTACTCTTTATTTGTTTTTACGTAAAACAAGCAAAGAAAATCTCTTTAAATATTTTAAAAAGATGGAGGACTCAATAGGACCAACCAACCTCTGCTGGAGAACCATCAGCAACTCCATTGTTGACTCCTGGCTGAATTGCTTGCATTACTTCTTTTTCTTTCTTTCTTTTCGTTTTGACAAATTTCTCAAGATTGAGGAATAATCTCAAAAGGGGTATCAATATATAATAATATTAGTAAATTGAAACCATAAATAGGGCGATAGGGTCAAAAACACCTAAACAACAAAGATTGAGAAAGAGAGAATCAAGGAATAGAAAAAAAAAAAATGGAGAGAGAGAGAGAGTTAACGTTGCTGTCATGTTACTGTGTTTCCACGTGTGTTCAAAAAGAATTTATGGAGTAGAAACATAACACTGTTATGGTGGCTTCGAAAAAGACGAGAGAAGTCATCTTTCTCTATCCCGCAGTCAAGCTGAGAGATAATCATTTACGGTTTGATTTAATTTTTATTAAAAAAAATAATTAAATATAAATATTATTTTTAATAAATCAAAATTAATTCAAACCGATCAATTTTAGTTTGATTTTTTAGAATAAAAACTGGTTTAAATCGATTTGGTTTAGTTTTTTTAGTTTTGGCTCAGTTATTTTTCCGTTTTTTTTTTGTTTGGATTCGGTTCGGTTTTTCTATTCTAAATTTATAAAACCAAAACCGAACCGGTAGGTTTTTTTTAAAATTTTAATTGATTTTTTTTAATTTATTTTTTTTTAATTATTTTTTTTTATATAATCTTACTAATTTAATCGATTTTTCAATTTTTTCGTATTACTCTTCCCCCCTACTCTCATCTTTTTCATTCAATTGCTACTCGCTCTCACATTTCTTTTGTTTTTTCCCCTCGTAGTGAATTTATTTTAGGGAATGGAATTGTGAAAATGAAAATGAGATTTTATTCTTATGTTTGAGAAATATAATGAAAATAAGAATAAGAAATTAAACATAATTTTATTCTCATAAGAAAATGGAGGTGGTAATAAAACTAATAAATGAATGAATTAAAAAAAAAACATATTATTTTTTATTTGTTGTATACCAACTTTTACTATTATCATCACAGATTAAAAAAATAAAAAAATATATATTATTATTGTGTCATTTTTATAATAGAACAAGAAGATTCAGGGAAAAAATAAAAGAAAAGGGTAAAAAAATCAAGTCGATAATATTTTAATGTTTTTATTAAAATTTAAATTTGATGTTAACAAGTATAATTTTAAAAAAAAAAGAAGATAAATTGTTAAATCCAATAAAATTAATTTTTCTTATAATTCATTTGCCACCTTATTATATTATATAAAAGAAAAAAAAATTGTACTTGGGCCAGGCGATGCTAGAAAAATGGTAGCCTTTGCTCACTCAAAATTTACTTGCCAATCCTTGGGCCTACAAACTCTGTTTCAGTTAAGCTCTATATAAATTGTATTTTAGCCCATCAAACTCTGTGGTTGACAATTTTCAAGTTATAACATCCTGTTGATACTCTAAGATGCCGACGGCTAATAAAATTGCAGCGATAACCATATGATTGTGCATGGCCATTTTTGGTGAGCACTATCTGCTCCGGCCGCTGAAAAAAATTTTGGTCTGTGGCCGGGCTCGTTTAAGATTTAAATTCTATTTATTTTTATGTTTTGAAAGTATTTTTAAAAAGATTGAATTTTTTTATTTTTTTTATTTTAAATTAATATTTTTTAATATTTTCAGTTATTTTATAATCTTGAAGATCCTTTTAATACCAAGTGCAGCTAGGGTACCACAACATTCCTGAAAGTTGATCCTTACCGTTTATGTCCAATCATGGGCCTAGAACCTTAGCTTTGCTAATGGTGTTCTTGCTGCTGCATCTTGTTTTCTGCAGCTTGCTTTTCTCCTCACCATTTTGGTTTTCGGCATCTCTAGCTGCACAATATCCGACAAAAACAAAGTCATTTCCGATTTCATGTCATGTTAAAATAAATCCTTGCCGTTTGACCTGTCAGGTGCAGACACCATCTGATGATCTCTGAAAAACACGTCCAGAGGAAAACTGTCTGGCCTATGTGTACAATGCATGATTTATGAAACCGGTTGGCCACACATAAAGAGAGAGAATATGAGGTTTAAAAATGACCCAGCAAGTAGCATGAGAATCCTGTGAAACTTCAATACTGTAAGTCGGTAGCAGTGACAGGATCTATAACTGGCATGGTACTGTCCCCGACATATTTTTTAAGCTCTTGATGATCATGATGTTGGTGTGATTCTATAGCAGCAACATATATTAAAAAAAAAAGCAAAAGACATTAGTGATTTACTGTGCCTCTAGACACATGTTTCTAATAATGGAAGCAGTGTTTTTACGGTTTTTAACCTTATGGGAAAAAATGGTTATGCTTGTAATTAGGGGTACAATTGTCTTTTTAAATGGTGCATTGGCCATTGCAAAATTGATTGGGGTCAATATGGTAAGACACCTTCTTTTAGTACAATTAAACAATTATTTTAATCTTGAGAGCGAAAAAAAATGTAAAGTTTTCGTAGGGGGATCTTTCAGTTTTTTCCAAAAATTTTACACACTTAAGCTATAATCATACCTCTTGCGAGAAAAATAAATTGAACATGCAAAGGGGTTTTTATGTCTTTTCATTTTAAACAAACAATAAAATTTCAAAATTACCCTTAGAATCCAAAAAAATAAGGTTAGTTTCAAGGGTATTTTAGTCTTTTTCATCTGGTTTTATTGTTATTTTTTACTCAGGTGGTGCGTGAGGTCCCTTCTTATTACCAAAAACCTACTTTTACGGTGGCGTTGGGAGCAGCAAGTCGTTCTTTTTTTGCCGGTGTGGTGCGTGTTAACAAGGGAGGTCTAGTTGGGCTGCAGTGAGGTTTTTTTTTCTTTCTTCTCTCTCCCATTCCTTAGAAATTCACGCGTGACCTTTATAAAAATAATTGTCTTCTAGTTTGTGATTTGATCGATTTTGACCTTCCTTCTTTTGATCACAATTTATTTGGTTTTTGATGCTTTTTTATTTTTTTAATTTCATTCCGCGACATTTTATTCAATTTGATTTTTTAATCTGATTTGGTCCTTCTACTTTCGATTGCTCTATTTCTGTGTTTTATACTTTTCTTGATTATTATTTTTTTGCAATTTCATCCCTTCCAATTTTATTGCATTTGTTTTCTTAATCTATTTTTTGGTCCTCATTCTTTTCATTACTATGTTCTTATCCTTTTTCTTGATTTATCTTTTTCTCAATTTCATCCCTAAACATTTAATTTCATTTGATTGTATATCCAATTTCGATCTTCATTCTTTTGATTACTTTTCTTTAATCCTTTTTAATTTTTTTTCAATTCAGCCCCTAATTATTTTCTTTTATTTTGTTCTTATACTATATTTGATTTTCATTGTTTAGGTTTTCAATTGTTTTACAGTTGGATATTTTACTTTGTCATTTTTACATGGTTGCTTCCCATCATAACAGTCCTTTATTGAGAATTGAATTTTTTTTTGAATTCATAATTTGACATTTTATTATTAAACCCTTAGTTTCATTGTTTGTTCCACTTTCCTTTCCATATTTTTTTCTCAATTTTTTTTCAACAATTTTTTTTTTATAATTTCATCATTTGACATTATATTATTAACCCTTGAGCTATGTGATTTTTTCACTTTTCTTTCTGCTGGGTTATCACGTTAATTTAGGTAAACTTGCATTTTATTACTTTTTTTTTATTTAACTTTGGTTTTGTTGCTAGGTGCTTCTTTGGGAAGTATATTTATTTTTAATCTTAGTCTCATATCTCTGGTGGTGGGTTGGTCGAGTTAAC
The DNA here is from genome assembly GCA_007827005.2 of Populus simonii. NCBI lineage: Eukaryota > Viridiplantae > Streptophyta > Magnoliopsida > Malpighiales > Salicaceae > Populus > Populus simonii. Next base: position 4,963,250 of record CM017471.2, on the reverse strand, counting down.
CTGGGTGGACTCGGTTTTTTTTCCTTAATTTTTTTAATGAATTTTTTTTTAATTTCATCATTTTGCATTAAATTATTTGACATTAAGCTTTGTCATTATTTTTTTGCATCTCTTATTGTTTTGTTATTTTGAGAGCGGGTTGGTCAAGCTAACCCGAGTCAATTTGCATTTTCTTTCTCAATGTTTTTTTTTTTTATCTAACTTTGGTCTTTTTTGTTAGGTTCTTTTCTTGTAAGTCTATTTTTTTTTATCTCGATCTCATGTCACGAGTGGTAGGTTAGTCGAGTTAACTCGGGTTGGCTCAGATTTTTTTTTCCTCGATTTTTAAGTGTTTTTTTTTTTCAATTTCATCGTTTTGCTTTTAATTATTTGCCCTTGAGCTTTATCATTTTGTCACTTTTTTCTGTTTGGTTATTTCAAAAGCAGGTTAGTAAAGCTAACCTGGGTTAGCTTATTTTTTTATGTTTTTTTCATTAAACTTTGGTTTTTTTACTAGGTCCTTTATTTGAAATTCTTTATTTATCATGGTCTCATTTGTGGGTTGTGGGTTCGTCAAGCTAGCCCGAGTCACTCAGTTTTTCTTCTTCGATGTTATATTATTTTTATTTTTATTTGTTTTCATCTTTAACATTAGGTTAATAGGTCTTGAACTTTATGATTTCTTTTCGCTTTCCTTTTTGTGAGGTGTTTCGGTCTCATATCCTAGGTCGCATTTTAGTAAATGTAACTTGATTTGTCTCAGATTATCATCACCTGAATATCATTTTTTAGCATTGAGAAATCTTGGCCCGGTTCACAGCATAGCGCAGGCCATCTATCTAGTTAACATATTCTAAAGGGCTTGGTTTTTTCACTGTAGCAATAAGTAGTGAAAAGCTCTTTTTTATTTTGGTCCTCAAATATTTTAGGCCTTTTTTTTCAAATTTTATTTTTTTTTACAATTTTATCCTTCAATATTAAGTTAACTGAGTATAAAGCTTCATAATGTTTTGATTTGCTTTCTATAGAGTTATTCTGGTCTCATAACCTATATTGTGAATTTTATGGGCTAGCCATGATGACTCGGGTTATTTTTTTATCCATTTTTTATTTTATTTTTTCAACTTCATCCTTTAACATCGAGTTAATTAGGAACCAAACTTTATAAATGTTTTCGAATCGCTTTCTATGGATTTATCCCAGTCTTCTTATCCGGGTTTGATAAATTAACCAAAATTGACTCGAGTTATAATTTTTTTGTTAGTGTAATCCTTTAAAATTGGGTTGGTTGAGAATTAAGATTTATAATTTTTTATTTGCTTTCTGCATGGTTATCACAGTCTTATGACCTGATTGCAGGTTAGACTGGTTGACTCAAGTTTTTTTTTAATCTTTTTCTAGTTGAATTATTTTGAATTTCATCCTTTAATATTAGGTTGATTAGGAATGAGGATTCCTAATTTGTTTCAGTTTGCATTCTATAAGGTTATCACGGTTTTATGACTCAGGTTTGGTCGGTTAACTCAGGTTGTTTATTAAGGTGTTTTAGGCCAATATGAGTCGAAAATAAGTTTTTAAGCCAAAGATTCAAAGCCCTATTTTTCCAACGACCTCTTGTTGTTGGATTTTGCAAAGCAGATGATATTTCATTTGTCGTCGCTGATGACATGTCGTATGCTCTTTATTTAAAAAACAACAGGGCAGATGACATTTAAAAAATTAAAAAAATAAATAAAGATAGACCTAGTGCACGAGCTGGAAGGCCCACACCAAGGTTGTATTTTTAAATGCCCAGGCCCACGCGTATGGGATCTTTTTTTTTTTGCTATTTTATATAAGGGTTAAAAAAATTAATAAAAAATCATTGAATCCAATTGAGTCCATAAGATGAGTTGCAGGTTTAATGGGTAAATTTGCAACATCCAAACTATAATTTTTTTTCCTTTTTTTTAGTTGAATGCTTTTACTGTACTCAATTAAAAAAAAATATTTTTTGTTATTAATGATGTACTTTTATCATCTTTGCACCACGTTCCTATCATAAATATTTTACTTCTAAAAAAAGTAGTTAATATAAAAAATTATCATGTAATTTATTGTCATATAATTAAATGATAAAAAAATTTTGACGTAAAAATTTACTAAACTCGTCAATGTTTACTACCGTTTGTTTGCTGGAAAGTAGTTTCCTTTTGGAAAGTGAATTCCGGGAAAGTATTTTTCAATGTTTGGTAGTGTAATGAAAAATAAGTTGGAAAACACTTTCCAGTGTTTGGTTATGTCATGGAAAATGAGCTGGAAAATAATTTATTAATATTTTATTTTCTCAAGTTTATTAAAATAATGAGGAACAAATCTTACAAATTAAAAATTTGAATGAGAATGAAATTGAAAAAAAATATAATTTCATAAATTATCTCAAATAAAATAAATAATAATCAAAATAATAGAGATCAAATCTAAAAAATTAAAAAAAATAAAAGATGAAGAAATTAAAATAATAATAATTAACATTTCATAAATTATTTCAAATAAAATAAGTAACAATCAAAAGAATGAGAACCAAATTTGATAGATAAAAATTTTCAATATAAAAATGATAAGGAAAAAACAAATAGCAATTATAAAATTAAGGACCAAAGTTAATATAAAAATTAAATTTTAAGAGATGAAATTGAAAAATAAATATTCAAAACAAATTATATATAACAATCAAAAGTTTGAGGATCAAATTTGATATAATCAGCAAATAATGACATTTCTAAATTTTTCACAACTTCCGAAAAATATTTTCCGCCCAAATTTTCCAGGAAAACACTTTCCTGAAAACCAAGTCAAATTTTTCTTTGACTGGAAAGTGTTTTTCATTGACCAACTTTTCTAATGGCAAACAAACACAGGAAAGTTTGGAAAGTGGTTTCCGGAAAACAAACACAGCCAAAAGTGAAAACACTTTCCTGGAAACCAAACCAAATTTTTCTTTGACTGGAAAGTGTTTTCCGTTGACCAGAAAGTGTTTTCCGTTGACTAACTTTTCTAATAACAAATAAACATAGAAAAATTTAAAAACTAATTTTTTAAAAATTAATTTTCAAAAAACAAACATGATCAAGTAGCGAGAATTGTACAGAATTATCAAAACACCATAGTCCTGAAAAGTCCAGGTCCATCAAGTGCATAGAGGTAAGACTCCATTTTCCTTAGAATGACAAAGGGCTGTCACTTTTCCAGGACTAGCTCTCTCACCTGGAATGTGTATTATTAGAGTTCCATTTGCACGCGCAATTTCGAATTTCCGTTGAGAATTAAATTAGAGAAAATATAATTTCTCTTAACTTACTCACTTTAAACATTGCTGCAAATGATCATGCTTCATTTTTTTTTATCTAATCTCATTCTAATTATTATTCTGATTTATATTTATATCAACATATTTAAAAGTGATTTATATTTATATCAATATATTAAAAACTTAATAACATTCTTTAAGCATCACGATAAGAAATTAAAATAGAACGTAGATCAAGTATGACTTGATTATAAATACATTTTAGAAATTGAAGGACTAAAATGTAAAGTCAAATAAAGACATGAGTATATAAATTTATAATAATTATCTTAAAATAAATCATGGGACATTTTTTAAGGGGCTGGTGATACCACCAATCCCACATCGGCTAGGATGGTAGGCCTCTAGTAGGTATTGTCCACTGTAATCAAATAGTAAATTTTGTTTTTTTAAATGATCTTTTATAGGGAAATAGATTTTTTTGGTGCTTATAAGAAACTAAAGTCTTGTCTCTTAGCCAATGTGAGAGTGGTGGCATCATCAGGGGCTAAGTGATATTTTGAGGGTGTTTGACAATGCAGCCAAAATACTGTTTTCTTAAATTTTGATTTTTTTGATATTTTAAAATTATTTTGATGTACTAATATCAAAAATAATTTTTTTAAAAAAAATATTTCAAGAAAAAAACATTTTAAAATATAAAGATAAAAATTGATATATGTTACGTGAAACAATCATTTTATGCTTTCGTTTATTGTATTCTAGGTGTAGAGACATTCACAGCGGACATGAACGAACACAAAGGTGGTGGTAACAGGCAGAATCGATCCACAAAAACTCTTAAAGAAACTAAAAAAGAAGACAAGGAAGAAGGTAGAGATTGTAGTCAACAAAAGGGAAGAAGAGGGATCAAAAGATACAGGAGAAAATGTAGCCTCAGAGGCAATTCCACAGCCAATTAATGGCCATGGCCCTCCAATCTTCTATGATTGCTGTGAAAATAATGATTTGTTACTGGTTTTCAGTGACGAGAATCCAAATGCATGCTCGATCATGTAGGAATACTTATGGTGAGCATAGTTTTTGAATCACTCATTTTCTGTAGAGACACAGCACCCATTGGAAGCACTACAAGTCTATATAATCAACAATAACAATTTTTTCACCATTATTTAATATTTATGCGTGTTAATTTCTATAATCAACAATAAAATTACCGATAAACTTTGAATCTCATACCGACCGAATATATTTATTTGTAAAACTATGAAATCTTGTAGTATGGGATGAAAAAAAAATTAAAATTTAATTTTTCAGTTCATTATGGGAACAATAATTAATAGTTGGGACCCTTTTTAATTCCATGTCTGAAGTTAATGTTGTTACACTAAATTTTTAACTCCAAGATGGAAAATTGGATGTTGTAGATTTTTAACTTGAGACCATCAGAATTGGTCATGGAGAAAGCAAAAACAATAAAGAGAATGAAGCCTCAGGGGCAGTTCCACAGCCAATTAATCATAGTGTTATTAAATCGGTTATGGCATAGTGGATTGATTTGCAGCCTGACTTAAATTAGGTTTTATTTTGAATCAATTTAAAAATTAATCTGATCAAACTGTTCTACTCTAATCAAATCTATGTGAGACCTAGTTGGATAAATTTGAAGAACATTTCTTTTTAAAATTCTTATCTAAAATAAAAATAAAACAATATTATTTTAAATTGACCCTGCAGATCCACAACCCTGGCGAGTCTAATAACTATGCAATTGATGACTGATGCCCTCCAATATTCTATGATTGTTGTGAAAATAATGGTTTTTTCTATGGTTTTTAATGAAGAGAATCCAAATACATGTTCAATTTATAAAGTACTTAGATCATTAACACGCGCTACACTACGAGTCAAATAAAAAAAATTTTATAACATAAAAAAATTTAAGTGTTGTTAATGTGTTTTCTAATAAAAACAATTATTTATAACCTCAAAATATGATGTATATTGGAAAATATTTTTTTAAATTATTGATACGATGACATATATATTAGATCAACCTGGTTTAACCTCTCAAATCTATAACTCTGGTCATGAGACCGTGATAACTATATAGAAAACAAATCAAAATAAATTATGAAAGTCGATCCTGAACAACTTAATATTGAAGGATAAAATTGGAAAAAAAAACATTAAATTAAAAATAGAATAAAAAACTACTCGAGTCAATCCGGATTAATCTGCCAAACCTGCAATCCGAATCATGAGATTGGTATAACCTCAAAAAAAGCAAATAAAAAAATTATGAATTCAATTTTCAACCAACCTTATGTTCAAGGATGAAATAAAAAAATCAATTAAAAAAATAATTTGTATCAACTTCTTAAACCTATAGCCCGAGTCATGAAATTAGAATAACTTCATAAAAAGCAAATAAAAGAAATTACAAAGATGCATTTCCAACAAATATAACGTTGAATGTTAAAATCAAGAAAAAGAAAAAAAACTCATGAGACCGAGATAACTCCACAAAAAACAAATAAAAAAATTACAAAGTTTAATTGTCAAACAACCTAATATTAATTGATAATTTTTTTAAAAAAAATAAAATTGAGTTGTTGGAGGGTGTAATTGATTAAAAAATATATATTTAATTTAAAAAATCTAAAAAATAAACATAGTCAACCAGAATTAAATTGTTAAACTCTTGACCTGAGTCATAAGATCGAGATAATTTTATAGAAATTAAATTAAAAAAAAACATAATATCTAATTTTCAATCAATCTAATATAAAAATATTAAATAAAAAAAAACTAATTAGATAAAACTGTTTAAAACTAATTAGATGTAACATAGATTAACCGATTAAATGAACCGAATAAATAAGAAGATAAAAGATAAATTTTTTAAAAATAAATTTTAAAAAATTATGAAACTACATTAAAGTACTATTGTATGCAATTAAGGTTTCTGATGAATTAATGTTTTTTAAAAAAACCCATCAATCAATCATTTGTTGACGTCACCAATCAATCCAAAAGCTGATCTTAGAAAACCTTTAAATTATCATTATAATTTTTTTTTATGAGGATAATATTTATTTATTTATTTATTTTTCTATTTTGAACCAACGAAATATTGTGGTGCAGAAATTTTGCCATGTAACTTGATTGGACTGAAGGGTTAATTGAATGGTAACGCATGCCCGCGTCTCTTAGTGCTTTGCGCTGTCAACGTGGAAGGCAAAGCAAAGGCTTGTATTGACTTTAATTATTGTTGCCTTTTTCCACAGTTGACATTTATTTATTCTTTCCCGTGACTTCTTCTTCGAAAATGCATGAACCCATCTTGCGAATAAAGAGAGTTTTAATTTATTTTTTTATATTTTCATATTATTTTGACTTACTACTATTAAAAATAAATTTTAAAAAATAAAAAAATATATTATTTTAATATATTTTTAAATAAAAAATACTTTTAAAATATAATAATTAACACAACATCAAACAACAATTTCTAAATCTAATTACCGAAACTATATTATTGGCTTTGAAATGATAGTTATTCAGCACAAATTCAAGTTTAGAAAGAAGGGTAAACTAGTTTTAATGATTGTAATTTAAGCAAGTTTTTTATAATATAAACTCATTATAACTAATTGGGATTGTTTTTATACTCAAATTAGATCTAAAATATATTGTTTTATAATTTTAATTATTTTTTTTAATATTTTTGTATTATTTTCATAATTGTTTTGAGTGTTTTTTTTAATTAGGTTAGCTATACTAACCTATATAATTAAAGCATGAAAAATTCTTGTTTCTTGTCTTTTCTCATCACACACTCAAAATATATATATATATATATATATATATATATATATATATATATATATTAACATGATTATTCAGGTTATTTAGTGCCTATCTTAGCTAATTAAATAAATCTACAATAACTGAAAAAACTAGAACATCTTTCATATCTTACTTTTACTGGTTATTTCATGTAATTGCCACTTAGGCAATTGCCCACTCAATGTTGCGAGGATCAATTGAGGCACCGCCCCACCATCATTTGTTGTGGATAATAAAATTGACAGACAAGCGCCTAGATGGTTCAGTTGAAGCCCTAGCCCCTAGCCACTAGCCGATCGACATGGGCATTCCACCATATGTCACCAAGAATAATATTTTTACACTATAGTCTGTGTTGGCCATAAACAATATTCTCTTAGGAGTTTGTGCGCATTTACAAAGTGAAGCCAAAACTTCCAATAGCATCATAGCATTGTGCTGGACCACAATATGCACTAAAGTATATTTCTCAAAAAATTACAGGGACCAAAATGAAGATTTATAATGAGCCATTCCACTTTTCATTTCATAACATATTTTGTTACTTTTACACGACACCATATCATTACATCACACATTTTATTACATTCCATGGCTCCATGCCAAACATGCCGTAAGAGCTATCAGATTTCAATTTTATCAGTGCCAAAAGCTTCAACGGCTTTGCATTCATCTGAAATAGCTCAGGCTGGAATGTTTATGACTCGTAAGCAAAGATGGTGCTGTTTATACATGCTGTTGTTGTCCTAAAACTGACACTCCATTGTCTACAGTGATTTGAAGGTTACACATAAATCTTACAGTCCTTCTATTTGTACGTTGTTGTAAGAATGCAAAATTGGTGTTTCCTTCTTCTTTATGATGACATAATCTCCAGAGCGTCTCTTCTTTGTCCGAGTATATTGAATACCGTTGCTGCAATGTGAGATGGTGTGAGACCAGCTTCTACCAGCTGATCAGCTGGCGATCCATGGTCAATGTACCTATCAGGAAGAACAACCGGTCGCCACTGCAAATGATTTTCAAAGTTATGAGTGAGTATTCCAATTCCAGTCACGACAAGAACCAATGGCATAATTCATTGGGAAAAATTACAGAGATGAGTACCTTTAGTTTGCCATCAAGAAGACCATCCAGGGCCAGAAAGTGAGCAACATGAGACCCGAAGCCCCCAATTGATCCTTCTTCCACTGTAATCAAAACCTCGTGTGATTTTGCAAGGCTACGAATAAGGGCATTGTCCAATGGCTTGCAGAACCTGGCATCTGCAACTGTCAGATGAATACCGTGGCGTTCCACTAAAGAGGCAGCAGCTAAACAGCTCTGGACTGCAGTACCATAGCCTAAGAGTGCCACCCTCTCCCCTTCAATCAATATCCTGCCTTTTCCAACCTGCAAGGTAAGTTTGAAGATATATTCAGAATAAAATATCGATTCATCTGAAATTTTCCTCCATCGGAACAGATGCAAATAGATTATCAGCTACACCTACCTCAAGAGGAATGCCCTTGTTTTCTGGTGGCAACTGAACACCAACACCATTACCTCTCGGGTAGCGGAAACAGCTAGGACGATCATCTATAGCAGCAGCAGTAGCAACCATGTGGAAAAGCTCTGCCTCATCAGAAGGAGCCATAACAACCATGTTAGGGAGGCATGCCATATAAGTGACATCAAAAGCTCCACAATGTGTGGGACCATCTGCTCCCACCAACCCAGCTCTGTCCATTGCGAATCTTACTGGAAGTTTCTGCAAATCAACATCATGTACCACCTGTGGTATACACCATTTTTACATTAATAATAGTATCTACATGGGGGCTTGAGCCAGTGTCTGGTAACAATATAATGCCAACCAGCTATTGCTGTGTATTGTCATATAACTGGATAAGAAGGAAGAAGCTATTTGACTTGCCTGGTCATAAGCCCTCTGCAAGAAAGACGAGTAGATTGCGCAAAAAGGTTTAAGACCTTCACAGGCAAGTCCCGCAGCAAAAGTAACAGCATGCTGTTCTGCGATCCCCACATCAAAACATCTTGTCGGAAAACGGCGAAGGAAGAGATTTAAGCCTGTCCCTCCTCCCATTGCAGCATGAATTGCAACAACATCTTTATCCGCCTCAGCTTCTGCAATCAAAGCCTCTGCAAAATATGTTGTGTAAGACTGTGTGCTAGCACTTGCCTTGAACTGCTTTCCAGTTGCGGGATCAAACTTGTTCACTCCTGAAAATAAAAAAAATAAATTGCAGTTACTCTTTTCTGATGATAAGCTCTTAGATGCAGAATGCAGTGTCACGTGAATGAATTTTTCACAGGGTTAGAAGTTGAATTGAAAGTACTAGTTTTTCCTTGTGTTCTACAAAGAGAACTGCAAAGTAGCTACTTGAGCTTTTTTAGCAGCACTGCTTTTCTTGTGGACTTTGTCCCTTGTATTTACCGTGGTACTTGTCCGCAGCTCTCTCAGCATATGGATACCCCCGACCTTTCTCGGTGACAACATGGATTAGGACAGGACCTGTTGTTTTGGTACTCTTCACCTCTTTGAGTATGGCAATAAGATCATCAATATTGTGCCCGTCCACCGGACCAATATAATAGAGACCGAGCTCTTCAAAGAGGGTTGATCCAGAACCACTGATCATTCCACGAGCATATTCGTCAACCTTTGCTGCCAATTCATGCATCGGTCCACCAATTTGTTTTGTAACTCCCTGCAATAGTTTCAGTAGTAACAAAACCAGTTTTCAGTTCCAACAAGTTAATCAAAGCATACCCTCCGCCCCATGCCAGCCCCTATCTCCCATGTGTATTTACCTTAGCAACCTCTCTTAGTTCTCTGAGAGGCCTGTTTGATTGCAGCCTACTGAGAGCACTGCTCAAGGCTCCGACAGGTGGTGTTGGCCCATCTAAATTGGCAGTTGGTAAAGAAACCTGTTTGTTGTCATTAAGAATAACGATCATATCAGAGTCTAGGTACCCTGCATTGTTCATAGCTTCATAAGCTTGTCCTGCTGTCATGGCACCATCACCTATAACAGCAACCACATTGTTCGCTCTTCCTTTTAGATCTCTCCCCACAGCCATTCCTGTCCACCAAAACCACCCAAAGTTCATATATCATGTGAAGGAGGCCCTACTCGTTCAATTTGTTTCGAAGTAAATTTTGCCAATAACAGTTAAAATAGTTTGAACTGAGATCCAATCAAAACATTATGTGATAAATGATGCTAGGTGTGATGATTCCATATTCACGAAACACTAGCGTATTAGAAAATGAATAAATAAGTCTGTAGAATCCAACAAATTTTAGAGATAAATATATAAATGTGGAATCCATGCTGCAGGATTGCAGTGATCTATATTTTTTTTTCTTTATAGATAATTGCAGCGGTCTGCCAGATAAATCAATCTTAAGAAGAACGTTAGACATCTAGCATTCGCTACTTTGGGAATAACACTCAGCTGAGTGAACATAGGAAACACTCTAGAACTGCAACAAGAGGTTTGACAAGGAACCGGAAAAAAACAATGAACATAGATAATAAATAGTCCAAGGTAATTGTAATAATTCATTATGTTTAGAAGGGAGACAGCTCAGTACCCAAGCCAGCAGAAATGGTGGTAGAGCTGTGACCAGTGCCAAAACAATCATATTCACTCTCCGATCGCTTTGTAAAACCAGCCAATCCATTGGTCTGTCTTATTGTATGCATCTTGTCTCTTCTCCCAGTTAGAATCTTGTGAGGGTAAGCCTGCAAACCAGTAGTGGTACAGTTATATTTAGATCCATCATCACAAAAAAGCGTGCTATCTTAGACAAATCTCTGTTTTAATCAGCTGCAACAAGAAAGAATAAACTAATTAAACTAAACAAGAATTAGAGCAAAAAAAAAACCTGATGGCCAACATCCCACAGTATCTTGTCTTGAGGGCTATTGAAAACATAGTGAAGAGCCACGGTGAGCTCCACAACACCAAGGCTAGAGCCTAAGTGACCCCCAGTTTTCGAAACATTGAAGATAACATCGGACCGCAGCTCCTCTGCTAGTTGTTTTAACTCCTATATTGATATGATGATCACCAGTAAGTAAAGTGCATGTACAAATACTCTATGATGGTAAAGTTTTTTACTTTTTCCATGAATACAAAAGTAGACATGTCGTTTTAGTTATTGACCTTGATAGATAGATTTTTCATATGAATTGGATAGTTTACGGTGTCCAAGAGAGGTGTTGGTGGCCTCTGTGAAGGAAACTCGCCGCTCTCTGATAGTGATGCACAAACCCCATTTGGCCTTTTCTTGACATGTACCTAAACAGCACAAAAACACCCTTTTCTTTCAACAGTCTACTTCTCCTATGTACACTAAACTGAGAATTGGAAAGAATTAAAATTACAGAGAAACTTGGTGGGCTCTTTCTCAATGTTAAGATTGAAGCTTTGCAAAAACTTTATAAAAAAAGTCAAATGAAAAGAATTGAATTTTGACACGATGAACAAGAGCTAGCTAGTCATCTTTTATCATCGATATTATTCCATATATGTAAAGAGTAAGTCAAACCTGATTGATCTTTTTAAAAGATTGGCACAGCAGATCTGTTCTCCATAAGAAATGAGAAGATAAAAAACTATAATTTTGAAGGTGGTCTAAACTTGTGACACTATTGACATGAGCAGGCAAAGAAAATGCAGAGAGAGCCATAGGAGATGCGAGAAAAACAAAGAAGAGTGCTTAAACACAGAGAACCAAGAAACAGAAACAGTGTAGAAGAAGAAGAAGAACTTGTCACCGAGAGAAATTCTCCACTAATGAATGTTAGGTGGTAGTGGCGAATTAGTTAAATAATGGAGGGAGGAGGGTGTGTGGCTGTCTGTTAATAACGGAAGTTGGAAGAGAGACAGAGAGAGAGAGAGAGACAGAGAGGTCTGCAAGTGTAGAGGTGGTAATTTTGGCTGATGTATATATAGTCTTTACCAGTTACCAGCAGCATCACAGTGTCTGTGTCGAGCCTTCTCCATGGAGCCACATAATTGGAAATCACGAAAGGATAGAATGCATGGATATTGATGGAAAAGAATAAAAAAGTAGAGGACATTGATTCTTTCAAAATGCATCGAAATCTTACACACTGCAATAATATTATAACAACAAAAGCTAAATGGAGGAAAAACTGTAGCTTTTCTTGTAAAATACCGTGAATTGTTACATTGTTTTTTTATATTGTTTTTTTATATATTTTTTGTTTTTTTTATGATTTTTTTAAATTATTTTTATGATTTTTTATTTTTTAATATTAAATTAATTGATAATTTAGTTTTATAATTTTTTTTCTTTATATTTTATTTCTCATTAACTTAGTTTATGGATTTATCGAGATTACTCAGGTTGTCTCAATTTATGAATTTGATAGTTTTTTTAATTGAACTTAACTTTTTATAGTTTATTTTTTCTCATATTATTGAAAAAAATAGTTTTAGAGAAAAATCATGTTATTAAACTTTATGAAGTAACAAAAATTAAAGAATGTAGGGGGAACCACTGTTCACCGAACACCTATTGCACTATGGATTACAATAGTAATACACAGTGTTTTGCTTTTTTTTTTTTAATTTTTGTTATGATTTTTTTTCAAATCTATTTTTGTTGATTTTATCTTCTAAAATTGAGATTGTTAAGAATTTAGCTTCGTAATTTATTTCTTTATATGAAGTTAGCGTGGTTTATGAGTTTGCCAAGGTAACCCAGGTTACCACGGTTTACGAATTTGGTGAGTTGTCTTTTTTTTAATTGAACTTAATTTTTTTTATAGTCTATTTTTTTCTCATATAGTTAAAAAAATAGTTTTAGAGAAAAGTCATGTTATTAAACTTTATAAAGTAACAAAAATTAAAGGGTGTGAGAAAACCATTGTTTACCCACACACATTGCACTGTGAATGATAATAATAACCCACAGTGTTTTGCTTTCTTTCTTTTTTCTTTATGTTTTTGATTTTTTATCATGATTTTTTTTCAATTTTGTTTTTGTTCATTTTATCTTTTTAATATTTGGATGGTTGGAAGTTTGAATTCATAATTTGTTTCTTTTTATTTTACCTTTCTATAAGATTAGCATAATTTGTGTATTTGTCGGGGTAACCTGAGTTGCCCTGGTTTACGAGTTTGGTGAGGTGTTTTTTTAGTTGAACTTGACTTTTTTATCCTCTACTTTTTTCTATCATATAGTTAAAAAAATAGTTTCAGAAAAACATTATTTTATTAAACTTTATAAAGTCCATGGACCTATTCACATGTTTGTCTGGTTGACTTGATTCGTGGGTCTGGTAAGTTTAACTTTTTTAAATTAGTTTTTTTTAATCCTTAGACACTGGGTTAATTGATAATTTAGTTAGTTTATGGATTTATCGAGATAACTCAGGTTGTCTCAATTTATGGATTTGATAGGTTTTTTTTAATTGAACTTAACTTTTTTTATAGTTTATTTTTTCTTATGTTATTGAAAAAAATAGTTTTAGAGAAAAATCATGTTATTAAACTTTATGAAGTAATAAAATTAAAGAATGTGGGGGGAACCACTGTTCACCCAACACCTATTGCACTACGGATTACAATAGTAATACACAGTGTTTTGTTTTTCTTTTCCTTTTTTTTGTTTTTTAATTTTTGTTATGATTTTTTTTTCAAATCTATTTTTGTTGATTTTATCTTTTAAAATTGAGATTGTTAAGAATTTAACTTCGTAATTTATTTCTTTATATGAAGTTAGCGTGGTTTATGGGTTTGCCAAGATAACCATGTTGCCCCGATTTACGAGTTTGGTGAGTTGTCTTTTTTTTAATTGAACTTAACTTTTTTTATAGTCTATTTTATTCTTATATAGTTAAAAAAATAGTTTTAGAAAAAAGTCATGTTATTAAACTTTATAAAGTAACAAAAATTAAAGGGTGTGAGAAAACCATTGTTTACCCACACACATTGCACTGTGAATGATAATAATAACCCATAATGTTTTGCTTTCTTTCTTTTTTCTTTATGTTTTTGATTTTTTATCATGATTTTTTTTCAATTTTGTTTTTGTTCATTTTATCTTTTTAATATTTGGATGGTTGGAAATTTGAATTCATAATTTGTTTCTTTTTATTTTACCTTTCTATAAGATTAACATAGTTTGTGTATTTGTCGGGGTAACCTGAGTTGCCCTGGTTTACGAGTTTGGTGAGGTGTTTTTTTAGTTGAACTTGACTTTTTTATCCTCTATTTTTTTTCTCATATAGTTAAAAAAATAGTTTCAAAAAAACATTATGTTATTAAACTTTATAAAGTCCATAGATCTATTCACATGTTTGTCTGGTTGACTTGATTCACGGGTCTGGTAAGTTTAACTTTTTTAAATTAAATAAAAAATATAAAAAATTATTAAACTCAATAGAATCCATGGCCCAGGTCGCTGGGGGGGTCAATCCAATATGTCATCATTTCAATATTTTTTTTAAAAAAATTATCATCTTGAAGTTTTTTTTTAAATTAAATCATATTTTTATCGATTATCAAAGTTGCATTTAGATGTATGAAATCAATCGATTTAGGTTGAACTAGTTCTCACACAGTTTAATTAAAAACTTGAGATAATTAAGGAGTTGAGTTAGAAGGTTTCAAAATTAACCCTCTTAGTTAAGTTTAATAACACTATTAAAAAATTCTCTGTACTCTTTATATATTTTTTACATTTAAAAAAATTGATATTGACCTGCGGTAGAACGCAGACCAATATACTAGTTTATTCCAAATACCTATGGCCCGAGTTAGGTATGAGAGATTTTATCATTTAGTATGTTTGAGTTGTGGTAGATGTTTTTTAAAGTGTTTTTTTTTTCTCATAAATGTATGAAAATGATATATATTTTTTATTATTTTTAAAATTTTATTTTTAATATCAGCAAATTAAAACGATCCAAAACTACTAAAAATAATTAATTTAAAGCAAAAAAAATCAAATTTTGACAACCTTAATGCCAAACACCCTTATATGGTTTTGTTTCAATTTTTTCTTTATATAGATATATATCAAATTATATATATATATATATATATATATATATATATATATGAATAAAAATTAAATATTTTAAGTATTTTTTATGGTTATAATATTATTAGTCTTAAATATTTTTACTTATAATAAATTTTGTTATTTTTTTATATCTGGCTATGTTGTACTTGAAAATTAGAATTGCATCATCCAGGGTTTTTTTTATTAGTTTTAGGCAATGTAAGATAACTTAAGAGTTGTTTAAAATCAATTCTTTTATTTAATTGAATTCAATTATAATATTCAATATAATTCAATTGATAAATAAGTTAATTCACATGTTTTAAAAAAATAAAATTCAATTCATTTAATTTTTTATATTTCTCTCATTACCTTTATCTTATTACTTCAAATGTCTCTAATAAAAATAGATGGATAGATAAGTATTTTTCTAAATTTAGTTTTAACATTAATTTTTGAAATTATAAATCAGATGGATTGACTTTTAATTTATTTTTGTGTTATTTTAGAGATTAAATTCCATTTTAAATTCAATTCTCTATACTCAAAATGATTTTAAATATAGAATTTCATTAAAAACTCTGAATTCAAAGGATTCTAAACATAATTCAATTTCTATAATTCATACATCTTTAGTGGGTATAATATTATATGCATGTATTTTGCCTTTGCGAGGCGAGGTTAACAAAGGGTTAGTCTATAAGATAAATGAACAATACGCTCATAAAATGGGAAATAGCCATGATCATGAAAACCAATTGATGATGAACAAACGGCAACAATCTAGATGACGAGTGAACCAAATAGAAATGATTGAAAATAGGACTTTAGCCACTGCAAAGGGGTAATTCCATGAAAAAAACAGTCATTCCATGATTGCAGGTGGAGTGTTGAAGATCATATATCACGACATAATCTTGATGAAAGGAGAAAAGTGATTGAAGATGCAATCACATAGCAAAAGATGGATTTTGGAAAAACACAAGCCCATGATTGCAATAAATTAGGACCTAGAAAATACAATTAGTATTAGCCTATGCGCAGAAAACTGGATTGTAAATAACCAGATGATCACCCCCGGAGAGCAGAATAGAGTCCCCGCTTCAATTTTGACAAATCAAGTAGAGCAAGGCTATGGCTCTGTACTTCTGTTGGGTGCTGCTCTGATTCTAAGTAATTTTTGCCCAGTTCTTAAAAGTAGAAGAGCTTGGTGGATGACCAAACAGACCCGATATCCAACGGAAATGCCACTGTCATTGAGCTTGTTTCTTGCACGCTCAAGCTCATAAAGTCGAGGAAATGTGCTGAGCTAGAGCCTAGAGCTGAGTTTGTGCATGGTTTTGGTTGCAAATCAAGAATCTCTTTAGGAAGTATGGAACACCCCTCCTCTTGGACTGACTGAAGCTAATTTTGCAGGCTGATGGTACGGAGATTTGTGTGCTTATGAGCTTATTCCGTTCTCTCACAATCGCCGATTATAGGACTCTCATTCCGGGGGTCACTCTCACAGCTGTAGCGTTGTGTGATCAAGGAGGTTTCTACATTCAGAGCTTTAGTGCGTGATGGAAGCAAGAAACGAGACAAAAATGGATTCTTGGACAGACAGTTGAATATGCAACGTTTACATGGATCTTGATCTAGAAAGATTGAATTAGTGGATGCCTTCGTTGATTTAGTTGCAAAAGAGTCGAGTAATGTCAAGCTAGCAACATGGACAGAGCATAGATAGAACTGTCAAGTAATGCCGAGCTAGCAACATGGACAAAACATAGATAGAACTGTCGAGTAATGTCGAGCTAGCAACATGGACAGAGCATAGATAGAACTGTCAAGTAATGTCGAGCTACTGGCAACATGATAGAACTGTCGAGTAATGTCGAGCTAGCAACACGGACAGAGCATAGATAGAACCGTCGAGTAATGTCGAGCTAGCAACATGGATGGATATATGGAATTCATTCAACATGCACATTGACATTCCCATTCCATGTAGATAGAATCAACTTGGTACTAAAGAAATGGCTTTCAAAGACTCGAAGCCTGATTACACAAAGTCCCAACCCCATGACGGAAATATGGCTTTTTAAAAATTGAAGTCCATAATTGCGAAAAATGAGGGCTCAATGTGCCTATACAGGGTAATCACAACCCCAGGCAGAGATAACCACACGATCACGGTGGATCGTGAACTCCAGTTTAGTAAAACATAAATATGATGCAAGCAACAATTCTTTTATATCAATTATTATTATTATGGTTGATTATTTTTAGTTCGGTTTAATTTTTATTAAAATAAAAAGTAAATAAATTGGTTTTAAAAAAAAACAAAAACTAGTTCAAATCAACCAGTTTCTTTTCAGTTCAATTTGGTTTAGCTTTCCGTTTCGGCTCGGTTTTTTCAGCTTTGCTCGGTTTTTTTTATTTTGCTCAATTTTTTCTGGTTTGGCTCAGGATTTTTTCAGTTTTTTTCGGTTTGGGTTCGGTTTGGTTCGGTTTTTTTGATTTCAAGTTTATAAAACTGAACCGGTCAGTTTTTTTAAAATTCTAATCGATTTTTTTCACGGTTCGGTTTTTTTGGTTATTTTTTTCGGTTTTCTCGATTTAATCAATTTTTCAGTTTTTTTCTCACCTACATATAAATAATAAGTTGTTTAGTGTTAATAATATATTTAGACAATTAGTTTTTTTAAAAAAAACTAAGGAATTTTAGGGAAATACACAGAATTCTCAATTAAATAAATATTAAATAGTAAAAATTAAAAAAACATGAGTTTATATAAAAAAAAATATTAAGTAAACCTGAGTGGAAATTTTAATCCTGAGTTAATATTTTAAATTTGTAACATGTGAAATCTTATATGCGGATTCAATCAAGAAACTCAATTTTTAATTAATTTAATATTGAAAGTTAAATTTAAAAATAAAAATTCAATTTTAAAAATTCATTAAAATTACAAAAATAATTAAAAAATAAAGATAAATAATAAAAAAACACAAGATGACAAATAAAAAATGAACCCCGCCAGGATGACATGACACGTTAAACTGCAACTCGGTTAAAACCCGGTCTCTATTTTTCCAAAACCTTTGTGGACATGAAGCTAAATTACATAAGTGCCCTCCATGGTTAATGTGTATTTCCCAAACTGGCCTTACCGGTCCTGTTAGCAATAATCTGTCAGTATGGCTCCTTCTCCTTGATGTTTTCTCATTTTCGCACCCTCTCCCTCTGTCCTCTCTGTCAGTAGCAGCCGAGTGGTAAAAAGGAAACTGAAGTACAAGTTTCTTGTCAATTCCATGATGTTCTGTTTGGTTCCTGAGAAAATGTGTGAGCTCATTGAAATTTGTTACTTTTGTAGATTATTGTTGAAGATGGCGACGAGTGCGGTTGACGCGACTGGGAATCCGATCCCGACATCAGCGGTGCTAACGACTGCATCGAAGCATATAGCGACAAGATGCTTTTCAGAAAATGTGGAGTTTCTCAAGTGCAAGAAGAAGGATCCAAACCCGGAGAAATGCCTCGATAAAGGCCAGCAAGTCACTCGCTGTGTCCTTGGATTGTAAGTGCAAATCCTTGCAATTTTCTCTTATATTATTTTCCTCCTGATACTGTTGCTGATGGTTGTTAATTCGTTATTAATTGAGTTAATTAATGATGTTTGATTGTAATTTAACTACTGGTATTAAGGGGTTTGGGTATTTTGTTTGGAATATGAAGGTGGATGAAATACTGGGCTTTGCTTATTGTACTTTGGGTCTGTTTAGATGTTGAAATGTTGTGGAATTGAGCTAAAAAGCAAGGTTGGATTCTCTGATTTTCTGTGTTTTTTGCTTTCGAGTAGCAATGTCTACTCTTGTGAGCTGTTAATTAATGGGAATTGAGGAATTTGCGTCGTCTCTCTGTGTTTGAATTTGCGTCGTCTCTCAGTGTTTTCCTCCCCTCGGCTTGATGAAGGTTCCTATTGGTGGTTCGAGTTGAGGAATGAATTTATGTAACCTTGTGAAGATGATTGATTTTGCTAGATATGAAGTTCTTAGGGTTTCTTTTATTATTTAGGTGTCAGGCTAGAATGATTGGTTTGTGTACCATTTATTGTTTTTGAATTCTTTGTGGAGCTAAGATCGAATTATGTTGAATGGGTGTTTTTATCTTTGGCATTGCAAGTTTGGAAAAGGCAGCTGATTGATGCTTATTGTTAGCTTTTTGTGCTTTGAGTGGCTGCAACTAAATGCATGATATTGCTACTGCCCTACTTTGAGAAACAGAAAGGTTAGTGTCTGGCAAGAGCTTTGAAATTATAAATTACCTGTCCACCTTAAGAATGTAGATAGTAAAGAACCTGAACCTTATTGATGTTGATTAGGTTCCTGGGTCATAATCCAAGCAATTAGTCATAAGAGTATAAAGCTTCGATTAAAAAAAAAAACAAAAAACAAGAGTATAAAGTCCATGCTTTAAATGGTCTTAAGCAGCAGATCTCTAACTGCCTTTAACAATCCTTTAATGAAATTGGGGACTGAGCGAGTCCAATTGAATTTTTTTTCCATCCTTCAATTTCTAATTTGTGTCTGTAGTTTATAACTTGAATGTTAATTTCTCACACTCTGTTGTCTTAGCAATTTGAACGTCAAAGACTATTAAAGATTCAGACAGATTGATCATAATGTACAGAGATTCGACTATTAAAGATTCAGACAGATTGATCATAATGTAGAGAGAACGAATTACAAGCATTGACACTTCCACAATTAAATTTATAGCATGCATGAACAAAATTAGGCTGGTTCTGCTTGTTGAATAAATTATCATACTTGAATGTCTCATCGACCATTATAATTGATCCATTTGTAGCCTGGTAGATAGTCTGAAGGTTATTTTCTTCCTGCGTGTGATACTGTGAACAAGTTGTGCCACAAACTTGATTTTAAGTTTTTATTTTTTTGATAGTTTGCATGTCTTATTTATATCCCACGGGTAAGGTTGCGTGATTTATTATAGAATAATATTTAATGAGCTGCATACAAAATATTTAAAAGGGACTCTATTGAATGAAGGCTGTTAGAACCTTCAATAACTTGTTGCATCAAACCACAACCCGCGAGCACATGCTCACTGTTCACAGTTCAGTACCAAATTTTGAGATGTTTGCCACTGCAGGTTGAAAGATCTTCACCAGAAGTGCACAAAAGAGATGGATGCTTACGTTGGTTGCATGTATTACTATACAAATGAATTTGATTTGTGTCGCAAAGAGCAACAGGCATTCGAGAAAGCTTGCCCTTTGGAATGATTGGCAAATGGAACTAGTAATCAAGCTCCCAATAATTTAGGTCACAAAACATTTTGTGATGAGCAAACATTTTCTGTTGCGTGCATTTTCTATTTCTTTTTCTTTTGGTGAATTGTCTCCTTTTTGGTACACGCTCTGATTCTACTTTCAAATTGCTTTCAAAAGAAAGTACAGTATGTTTCCTCTTCCTTGAGTATGTTTTCTGATTACTATATTTGCTTTTGAGGTGATTGAACGGTTTCCATTTTGGTTTCTGAGATCTGCAGCGTACATGACAATACTGGTGTTTGATGAACATTCTTTTTCAAAAAAATGAGAGGTTTGGCGCGGTACAATAATGGAGACACCAAATGTGAATGAATGGAGATAGGATTTTGCAAATCTCTCCCGCTGCATATTGTTGCTAGCTTTGCTGGCCTCTTAAGTTAACGCAGGCTTTGGTGCATGATAGCCATTACAAAAAATGCAATAAATACAGAGTTTTTTAATATAGACCACAAACTCCACTTGTAGGGAAGGGTACACCAAGTGCGCACAAAGGTTTACCACATAGTTGTCGACTTGATTCAAGGTCTGATGCGGTAAAGGGGGTTATTAGGATGTTGGGTCAATTTGTTGGTCTCATTTTTATTTTTTTTATTGAAATGGTATTATTTAGAATATAAAATTATAAAAAACATTCCTTCGCGATCGGTTCAAAAGAAAATATCAACCTCACCAAGTTAATCCACCGGCCAGACTTTCCAGTCTAGTCAGTATAACTGACATGTCTGGCCTCTATAGCCTTGTTCACAGGATCCACTATTTTATTTTTTATACTCCGAAGCTCTTTTTGTCCAAGTAATGAACGAGCCACTTGAGAAAATCCGAAGAGCTCGATAAATGGCAAGGATGATGCACTAAAAGCCAGCTGATAAAATAGAAGACTATGAGCTCTGGAAATTACAAGCACCAATTTTATGGAATACTAGTAAAGGATGGAACTAAATTCACTTCACATGAACAGAGGTAGCCGAAAAGGACCATCAGCCAAAGCCTTGCTAAACCAAAAACAAGATGCATGCGTCATAGTAAGATACACATTCTTCTTCTAGCTTTGCCAATGCCCACAGTATCATTTCCAACAGGAACCTCATGATCAGCACAAAATATTGACCTGCAATAGAATGCGTACTATTCACAGAGATAACAAGTCCTTCAACCCAAAAGAAATCCACAGATCATAGCCACATACACATCCTTCATCTAGCTTATAGTTACTCCCCACAGTATGATCTCCATGGAATCTCGTCCAGCATAGAATGGCAACATACATAAGAACGGCCATTAGGGAGAACTGCACAGAAAAAACTATCATACTGTCAGTGCTCCAGTATTTCTAAGCAATACAAGCAGACTTAAGGCATCCTAGCAGACTTTACATCTAGGAATCTAAAAATAATCAAAGCAGAAACCATAATAAATCATTTAAGCACTTGATATTGACTTTATTGGAGCCATTCTCATCATAATAAAGACCTCTTTTGGTAAAAAGAAATCATTTTAATCAAAGGAGAAAGGAGAATTTGCAAACAGGCGCATGTTCCCTTCTCATCATAATAAAGACAAAACACAAAAACAAAACTGGTACAATGCTAGGCGACCCCTTCGAGTTTCCGGCTGTTTCCCCACCCCTCTTCCAATCCATTCATTTCTGAAAGCAGGGGATCCAGAGCCCCTTACCTCAGGCTTGGAATCTCCATCCTGAAGTTCTTAGAATCCAGTGGCATGGCAGAGCAATGTCTCTGTTATGTTCACTAAAGACACCCCAAAACATCACCAACAAAAAGGCTAATATCAAATCAAAACTAAGAAAGGCTATTTGTCCTGAAAAAATTCTCTTTTATACCAAATGGCCCAAATCAAAGCAAATCTACTGCGTTTCTACATTCTGAAAAGGAAAAACTGTCTCTATCACTGCATTACGCTTTGGACTTCGACACTCAGGTAGCTTATTAGATCAAGTGGTGTGCCTCAAGTCAGAGGCAAAACCCTCGGTACTTGCAGAAAAGTACATTGGGGAAATCCTATTAGTAGGACCTGAGACATAAAATCACCTCACACTGAGGGGAGTGATTCTCAGAACTGAAGAATAGATATCAAATGACTTTATTTGATCAAAAAAAGAAAAAAGGAAGCAGAAAGTACTTACCCATAGGATCACGAACGAGACCTCAATGGACTATTATTGTAGGCCCTTGGAGTCCTTGATCTGCCAGATGCATGGTCCCTCTCCCCGGGGCTTTGACCATTCTCCCTTGGACTCAGTGACTGCTGGTCTGCCTGATAGTCTCTCCCATCTCGTGGGGAACGAGAGTGTGAAATGGATCTTGATCTCCGTCGGGAGCGATAATCATCCTTCACACCACGATCCCTATCTCAATGAAAATAAAGATATATAAAAGGACTTCCCGGAAGATATTACTAAATCAATCGTGAACCTAGACATAAACACAGAAATCTGAAGCATGTCCACTCCAGCACACAATAGACCTGTCTGAATTTGTGGTCTCCATAAATAAAGTAATTCCCACATGCTCGTCCATTTAAATAAAAGATGGGACTTGTTTCTAGAGAAATGAATTTGCAGCGTACAGCTTCGTTGAAAATCTAATTGATCAAAATATGACAGTTACCTGCACCTTTTCAGGGTTTCTGAACAAAATTATGATAGTTGCACCAAACAATTGACAGTTGGGCTCCCTATTGATCAGCATCCGATAACTTCATAGCTTTCTTTGCCCCAACATTCTAAAATCTCATTTAACTTTTTCTTGGGCATTGCCATCATTTCTCTACCAGTAAAACTTTGAAAAGCTTTCCTTCTTTGAAGATGATTTCTTTCTTTGGCCAAATATAAGCTTTATATTCTTTCTTAACTGGATAGTATATGCAAAACAAGATGTCAAACTTAACAAATTTCCTTATTAAAAAGTTGCTCTAAAGTTTTATATGAAAAAAAAAAATACCCTGTGATTCTAGACATCTCCCACACCAAGCTATATTCGAATTCAACTGTAGTAAACCTCACCAACCCAAAAGTCAAAGAATGGGATAGCCAAATGCAGTTTGTGAGAATAACTAATGAAGGTGATTATGGACAAAACTTATTGATAGGCTTTCATTGAAAGGTAAGTGCGTGTTGTCCATCACTTTATGAATTCTTTTTGGCATTAATCTTTTATTTACCATCTCCTTTTTCATTTTAACATCTGCAGAAACAAGGCCACAAGCAGATAACATTCAAATTTATTGAAGCACATCCAATGTCAAGTGTAGGAAACAAAGATTCTCTCAGCATCAATGCTAAAATAACTATAAAATGGTAGGCCATTGAGGCAATATAATGGGGCATTAATAAAAGAAAAGAAAACATCTTGACCTTTTTTCTATGACCATAAACTGAACCTCTGTATTTCACTATCTTAACCACAAAGCAAAAGAAAAGACAACCATTAGCAAAAGGTCCCTATAAGAAATTGAATAACAATAACCCAAGATGTGACTTCAACAATAAATAGGATCTGAATATCACTAAAAATTGTAGAATATTACAGCTCCAGACAACGGAAATCATAGATTTTCATTGGAAAGTAGTTGTTCTAAGATATCAAGAATAGAAAAGGAGGGAGAAATAAAGAAAACAAATGAACAAGTGATGCATTGCTGTATCATTGACACTTGACAGCAATAACCATGTTATTTGTTAGGTGAGTGGGAGTTCATCCCACATAAACTCACCAGTCACATGGGTTATGTGATGTTAAGTTCAGCTGACTACTGCTATTTTATAACAACATAATGTTATAAGCCAGACTATTCACAGGAAACTTTAATGCTCCATTTACTTCATGGTAAATGGAAAGAAATACAGAAATCCTCTATGATTTCAGATCGCTATTCCATTTACTTCATGGTAATGTTATAAGGTTGCAACTCTAATATCTCCTAAAAGTAAATGAAAAGCATAGAAGTGACAAAAGAAATCAGCAGCTTAATCTCATGAAAATACAGCTGATATGCAAATGCTTATGGTTCTAAGATACAGTTCACCATAATTCATATAAAAACAAATCTTAATTTATGTAAACAACCATTGCTAAGAGATAACAGATAAGGATAGGAAATCCATAACAAGAACTTGTAAGAGCATCACAAAGAATGCAAAACAGACTCTTGACAAGTAAAATCAAACCTTGAATCATGCCTAGCCGGTGAAGGTGAGCGCGAGTATGCTGCCAAAAAAAAAATTCAACAGGTCATCACAATTATTCAAGGATAAATTCATTAATTTCAAAAACAGTTCATTTTCATGATAAGCTTTAGATAAAACCACAAAAATTCGAAGATCTTTCTAAGAAGATTCAGATAAATTAACAAGGGAAAGTATGAACTAACAACGATGGCGGTGTCTTGGGGACCTTGGTGATGTTCTCCCTCTGGAGCTGCCTCCATGTCGATCACTAGAAACAAAATTTAAAAAGAACCAATGAGCTAATGAAGTAAAAGTTGTGTTTTGTTGAACAGGAAAAAACACTGATGCAATAAGAACTGAATACCGATGAAGCACTGGAGTCAAGAAAGTTTTGCCATACCTTACGTGAGTGGTCCTACGCATTTCTTGAGGTGTTTTTCTGTTCTCTTCAGCAAAAACAATTCTTATCTCACGTCCACCAATAGTTTTGTGGTCCATCCGTTGCTTTGCCTCAGCTGCATCTTCAGAATGGCGATACTTCACAAATCCAAACCCTCTTGGTTCCCTAAAAATTCAGATCACATAAACACAAAAATCATAAAAAGTTAACCAATAAAACCAAAATAATGAATATTAAGATTAAGAAATAAAGCATTTTATAATAGAAGCAAGCGAACAATCATACCCAGTGTAGTAATTCTTGGGCAGATAAATATCTTTCAAGGGACCAAATTTCTCAAATGACCTCCTAAGATCTTCAGGCCTGCAGAACAGAACATAACCATTAAGTTTTTCACTTCAATAGATAAATAAACAGGAATTAGACATTCAAAATCCAACAATTCGCTAATTAAATTAAATAACAGCATAAAACTCTCCCCCCTCTAAATTAACATTTAAAAGGGTAATGATACGAGTAAAATCGCCTAATTAAAAACCACTACAATAATTTTACAAGACTTAATTAAATAAATATTCAAGATTCCATCATTAGTTAATAAGCTTAAATAATAGCAGAAAAACTCTGCTCAAGCCAGATTAACATTAATTAAATAGTGTTAATTAACATTGAAAAGGGTAGTGATACGAGTAAAATAGCCTAATTAAAAACCGCAACAATAATTTTACAAGACTTAATTAAATAAATATTCAAGATTCCATCATTAGTTAATAAGCGCAAATAATAGAAGAAAAACTCTGCTCAAGCCAAATTAACTAACAAAAATAAACTGATAGAGAAAGAGAAAGCGAAGGACCTGGCATCGAGAGGGAGATTGCGAATGAGCAAGCCCGAGGGGGCGGGAGAGCGACGGTCACGGTAAGAACGGCTGTCACGGAGGCGATCTTCGTCGTCGTGTCGCTTTCGGCCACGTGGAGGGGTTCGGCTACGGCGACGAGGACTGTAGCTTCTGCTCCGGCTTCTGTTCCTTGGCATTGTTGTTTAAATTGGTGAGATTACTATTACTGGAAGGAAGAGGAGGGATTTTTTTATGAGTAGAAAGGCAAACCCTAAAACTAACCCCGGAGAAGGGTTTGTGAGGGGTTTCGAAAGTTTCGGGGGGATAAGGGAGGTGAGTAGTTAGTTACGCTTATTTGTTTAATTTTTAACAAGGGGCAAGGCAGGGGATACTAGCTGTTTGGGTGAGAAAAAACCAAAAAATTAATTAAACTAAAAAAATTTAAAAAAATTAAATCGTGAAAAAAAATCAATTAAATTGACTAAAATTTTAAAAAAACTGACCGATTTGATTTGGTTTTATAAGCCTAAAATCAAAAAAATCAAACCGAACCAAACCGAACCGAACCAAACCAAACCGAAACTGAAGAAAACCGGAAAAAAACCGAGTCAAACCGAAAAAATCAAGCTAAACTGGTTTGAACCGGTTTCAGTTCAGTTTTGGTTTTTTTAAAAAAATAAATTTAAGTTTGGTTACTTTTTTTAATAAAAACCGAATTAAACCGAAAATAATCACCTCTACTAGCGGTTGATAGATTCGATATTATTAAAAAAAAAAGTATTTTTATAGGGAAAAAAAACCTTTTTTAAAAAAATTAATATCATGATATAAGCCCCGCGTCGACATTTTTTTTTATTCAAGTTGTTTTTAAATTGAATTGTTTTTCAATTATATAATTGAATTGATTTAGGAACTAAGCTTTGTACATTTTTTTAGTTGTTTTTTGTATGATTATTTCAATCTCACAAATTAGATCTTAACTTCGAAAAGTTTGCTCGAGTTTTTTTTTTATCATTTTATATTGGGTTAAATGAAAATTGAGTTTCAAGTTTTTTTTTTTATGAAGTTATTCAATTCTCATGATCTATATTGCATGTTTGGTGGTTTAAACACGTGACTAGAATACGACATGGATCAATCTAGTATATCATTGTCTAAATATTTTAAAAACATATCATTTAATATTTAAAAAGTATATTGTCTAATATACTTTGTATTTTTTTTTTCATTATTAATTTTTTATTAGAAAACATATTTTTATATTTTTTTTATGTTAAAAAAATGAAGGCAATCCATTGCATAGCACATTGTAAATATATTAAAAAGAAAGCTAAATAGCATGGTGAATTCACTATAGCAATAGACTCAGTTTGCTATGGATTACTACAGTGAATTTATCTTTGTGTCTCTTGGTGAAAAAGTTTGAAGGTTATGAGATAAGGATATTTTGGTCTTTTCATGTTAACCCATTGGTCATCAAAAGATTGCACATTGGTATTATTGTCTTTACAGATTATTTTGTATAGTAAAAATATGTTTTTATCCCCAAGGTCAACAAAATTTAACTCGCTGACCAATAGTGTTTTTGACTTTGCACAAACTTGAAAATCTATAAAACACATCTTAATTTGCTCGTGTACAAGACAAAATAGCTTATATGCATGCAAGGGTGTTTTGGTACTTTCACATTGTTTTTTTTTTGTTACTTATAGGGTCATGAGGGGGCTTTTTAGTATTTCAACATATTTTTTAATATTAAATTTTTAAAAGCTGCTAGCGCGTGGAAAACACGCACCAATGCGTTGGTGGCGTTCGCGCTATTGCGACGGTGCGTGTGATTCCACTGTTTGTCCAAAAATAGCCTTCTGCCAAATCGTTGGAAGTGTCGTCATGTGATCGTCCTCCCAGTGTAGAGCGTGTCGCTGGTTGTCCAACGATTTATTGCCGATGATTGTTTCTTTTTTCTTCTACCTATTTTTCTTTCTCTTCCGGTTAAAGTGCATGTTTGTCCCTTTTATTTTTAGTTTTACAATTGCAGTCCTTATGTTTTTTATTGCTTATTTACGTCATTGACCCATTTAGAAAAGTTTTTATATATTTTCAATTCAGTCCTTAAATTATAATTGGTCATATATTGGTTTCACCAATTCAGTCCTTATTTTTTTGATTGTTACCCTTGGATCTTTTGTTAAAGTTTTATTTGTGTTCAATTTCATCTTTAAATCAAAGTTTATGTTGGTATTTTTTCAATTTAACCTTCATTATTTTGATATTTTTTTCCTTTTGTTAATTATTTTTTTCTTTTCAATTTAACCCTATGATTTAATTTTTAAATGCCCTCAAATTTATTTATTTATTTTGGTTTCCACCCTTATTTTTTAATTAATTTTTGTGATATGGTTGATTTTTTTTCTGGATGCGTCATTCGATGTTTGATTTATTTGGGATTGAGCTTCACAGTTTACCCATTTGTAATGCTTCCAATTTAATGACATGAGTCACAAGTTTTAAGTGTTAATACGGTTATGATTTTTTTTTCCTCATTATATTTTGCAATTTTTTCATTATATATTGTTTTTAAAAAAATTGTTTTGTGATTACTTTTATACTTTTTTCAATCAGTTTGTCTTTGTCTCATTACTTAAAGCATGAGTTTTGTAAATTGTTTTTGGATAAAGATTTTTTTTAAAAAAGCTATTTTGTTTTGTGTTTAATTTTTGCTTATTTTTTATTTTACTTTATACGAGTAGGTTTTGTTTTGTATAAAAAATAGTTATTTTGAAATAATATTTCTTTTATGTTAGGTCATGCATATTTTTTTATCTTTTTATTTTATTCACTTTGTTTCATGTGTTTTTATTTTTATTATCTTTTATTGATCGTAATGAACAAATTTAGTAAATACAAACAGGTAAATATTTTATTTTGCGAGATCAAATATCTTGATCTATATTCATCTCTCTCTCTTTTTCAGTTATTATTAATAAAAAATTTTATTTATTTACATAGATGATTATTAAATGTTTGGATAAACTTTTTGATTTACAGTTATAATTTATATCATGTAAGAAAAACATATCAAAATAGTATGTATACTCAAGTTTTTTTTTAGAAAGAAAAATTATGACCCTCTACAGAGTGCATATCAAATCAAATTTTTAGTTGCCCTCTTATTAATGTTTTTTTTTTCACTCTTATTTTTTAGATTATTTTGTGTAATTAATTTTTTTATTGATTTCATCTTTCGACATTTGATTTGTTAGAGATTCGACTTCATACGATCTTCTCGTTTTAGTTTCATTTGTATTTATCTTTTAAATCATGAGTTTTTAGGGTGTGGATTTATCTTCTTCTTTTTTTTTAATAAACAAGTTCAGTAAACACAATCAGATAAATATCTAATTTTGTATGGTTGAATATCTTGATTTACATCTCTCAATTTTATCAATTTTTTTTGTTATTGTTAATAATTATTTTTTCCCATTTATTTACATAAAAGAAATAAAAATAGTTGACATAAAAATATGTTTGGTTAAAAAAAAATATAAAATAAACATGTGATAATTCTTCATTTTTATGTTTAAAGACTGTAATCATATATTATTTTAATATAAAAAAACTAAGAGTCGTCACTACGAAGCAATGTTTGTTTTAGAAGTTGAGGTTGAGTTTTGTGTATGGTGTCCACTAAAAATGCTAAAAAAAGCAAGAAAAACTAGCTTTTGTGGTTGAGTTTTATACATAATTGGATTGTACCTAACCTTAACCTCAACCACAAAAGCTGAAATCAACACATCCTTATTGTACTATGAATTGCTACGGTATAATGATGTTTTTTTATCTCCACGATACAAGACAATGAAGCACAAATTAGGGGGCAAATCATCTTTTCATGAGATTCATTGGCATTTTTAATTGATTGGGGTTAAATTAGTCATCTCGCTTTTTTAGCATGGTGAGAAGACTAAATCACCCTTAAAAAAAATTGCAAACCCCTAGTTTAAAATTGGCAAATTGGTATTGGAAATCCTATAATTAATTAAATACATTTTGATTGAATAGAATACTAGCAAAAGAAAAATCCAGAAATTGAGCGAAAATCCCTATAAAATTTATTAAAGGAATATGGAATAATATTGATGGACAGTGCAAGCCCCGCATTAACTGCGTAAATTAAAATGGAAATAATGAATAAATTTTGATAAAATTATTATCTTCAAGGACAAAAAAGTCCTAGAAATGTATATTTAGTCCCGAACTAAATGAGAATAAGATTTGTGCATGAAAAATCCCACAATAAAGAATTTTACAGGAATTGCTATTATTAAAATGTTAAATAGTAGCATTTTTATAAATATTGCAAAAACCTTCCTCCCTTTTAAAGCACATGGCCAACGACTTAAGAATAGAAAGCTTGATTTTTCTCTTCTCTTTAAATTTTGTGTGTTTTCTCTTTATGTTTAAGGTTTGTTTGGGGTGTTTTGATAGATTTAAGAGAGAAAACACAAATTTAACCAAGAGTTAAGGGAAGTTTAAGAGAGGGAAAGTTGGGGTTTGAGAGAGAAACAAAGAATTTTGAAGAAAACACAAATCTACTATTATTTCTTTCTTTATTAGAGTTTTGGGCATTTTAAAGTGGATTCCTAACTTTTTCATATTAGGGTTTTTGAACAAAATTGAGGGGAATGTGTTTAGTTGTGGAATTATTATTTTGATAGGAGTAAATGCAAATAGAATAAAAGTTCGTTAAAAATTGAAGAAAAAGCAAAAGATGGCTACATGGCTACAAGCCCTAGGGCCAGCCATGAGAGTTATTTAGAGGAAATGATGAATTGAATTAAATTGTAAGAAATTATATGTTATTTTGATGTTTTGTGTTATATATATGATGTAGGATTAGTATTTGGTTTGAAAATGTAAGTTGTGCTATAATGTTCTGCAGGGAACATGAGCTTGTATTGTGGAAATGGTGGGAAAAGTGTTAAGAAATTTCATATATAATTGTTAAATTGTTGTGTAATGTTTTCGGCATGGAAAGGAAGAGGTATCGAAAATAAATTGTTAGTACTTTGCTAAAATTTATCAAATGTGTTAAATTAATTAAGAATTTAATAATGAAATTTATTGAATTATATGTTATCTAGTCTGTTGGGTTGGATGTAAGGTTTTGAATTAGACGTGGGATGATGAGAATTGAAAATTAAAAAGATGTGTGTGTATGTGTGTGTAAAATATGTATTTATTATTGTAAATGTTTAAAAAACAATGGATGAGAATGAGATGGTGACTTGATATATGTTAGTAGGAAGAATATGTTGGAAGGTGTTAGAATGAGGATGAAAACCATGGCATTAGAATATACAAGGAACAAGTAGGAAAATAAAAGGTTTAAAGAGTGTAATTAATAATAAAATAAATAAAATAGAGCATAAAGGCTAGACATTAATGATTGGCTTTGCAATTGGAAAATTTGACAAACATATATTAATATTGAAAGGATATTATAATTTTACGTAAACATTAAATGGAATTGAATGAATGCGTGTTGTTATTTGCTATGATATTATATTTGTATGTGCTAATGAAGTTAGTTTTGAATATATATATATATATAAAAAAAAAAAAGGGGGTGGGGTGAAAATGAGTCAATATATTAGATGATTAATTGGCTTGAATATATTATATGGTAATAAAATTAGTGAAATAGAAACAAGAAATAGATTAGGCCCTGTTGTTTTTTTGCTTTAAATTAATATTTTTTATGTTTTCAGATCATTTTGGAGTGCTGATGTCAAAAATAATTTTTAAAAAATAAAAAAAATATTATTTTGATACTTTTACGAGTGAAAAACACTTTGAAAAGCAATCGCAGCCACACTCTCAAACTCCTCCAAATAGAAAATGTGGAGGTCGAGATATTATGTAATGTGATGGAATATTGCGTCGTGTATGTGTTAAGAGAGCGTGAAAAAGGAATGTTAAACATCTTGAATATGTAAATATGTATTAAATTAAAGAGGAATTATAGGTTAAATGTATGACGAGTATGTATGTGAAATTAAGGATGTGGTGGATTATAAAAATGGGCAAAATTACTCTATATAGAGGTGAAAATGTTATTTTTTAATAAGAATTATGTTAAATAGGATGGTGCATTGTATTGTTACGATATTAATATATGGATGATAAATAATTGGTTGATTTATAGAGGGTATATAAGCTGTTGTAGTAGCCATAAATATACGTGTGTAAGGGTTGTTTTGACAGCCTAAAAATGTATGAATGTGTGTTGTTGTAGTAATCGTAGATGTATATGTGTAAGGGTTGTTTTGACAACTCATAAGTATGCAAACATGAGCTACTGCGATAGCCATAAATGCGTGGGATTAGAGACTGTTTTAATAGCCTAAAAGGGTTTAAACATGGGTTGATATGACAAATATAAATGCATAAATTATTGACCATCATGACAATTGTGAATGTATGTTACGATTGAAAAAAATATGAGTATGTTAAGGTTATCAAGCCAAAATTGTGAATTTGTGTTGAAGTATGAATGATTAAAATTGTGTTTCATTTTATTGTTAAAGAATGACTTGTTTATGTGTATGATTTAATAACTAACACGAGTTAAACTTATATAAAAGTAAACTGTATTAAAAAAATAACTAAATGATAATAGTAAAAATGGAAATGACTCATAATTATATTATGTGTGAGTATTGACAAAAATTTATTTATATGAATATATATTTATGAGATGAAGTTGATGAGATATTGATGATGGCCTTCCCTTTTGAATTAGGAGAGACACTGGGAGTTGAACCTTAAGTGGAGGGAGCTCATTTAATCGAAGAAGCAAATAGGTACCTGGCACCTTGACCTTTTAAATTTAATAAATTCCTATTAATATTCTCATACTTGTTGTATTAGTTGTCAAGTGTGCACGAAATAAAAAGAATTTAATTATATGGTTGAAATGAAAAGATACATGTAATGGTTAATATGAAAATAAATGGATTAAATATTGAAAAAGAAATGAATGTTCTACATGTGAAAATGTGATGATTATGTTACCTAATCGGTTGTGTAAATGAAAATAAGGTTATAGAACTAATTATTTAGTCAGTTGTGTAAACAAGACTAATGTTATGGATTGTTATTTAGTGGGTAGCGTTAATGGTGACTAAGGTAATTGATTCATTCGAATGAGATTATGTTAAAATCAGTTGTAACAATAGTGATGCATTTTAAAAAATATAAAAAAGATAAACATTGATGTTGATATGTGAAATTCAAAATATTGTTATTGAGTTAATTTAATTATGTTAAAGGATTAATGTTAAATTTATGATAAACATGATGATATCTTCTCTATTTGAGGAATATATACATATATTATGATTAATTAATGTCTCTTATAATATTATATTCGTGTAGGTCCATCACATACATTAATACAATGTTGATCTAGTTGTTATTATTAAATAGTTTTGTTAGGTATATAATTCTATATAAATTGTGTAGTCTATAATTGTTTTAATAACTTCATTTTAATATGTATTAAATCATGTGATTTTACTTTCAGTATTACATACATTAAACTCTTTAGTCATATATATCACGTGTATATATTTTAAGTTGAAGAAAAATGAAAATAATACGAAATAATTAGAAGATGTAATGTGAAAGGATCTAATAGTGAATAAATGAATTGGTGATATGCCCGAGGCTACCTTGTGGCGATTTATTTATGATGTGATTTTATACATGAAATAACAAGATAAAATTTTAGGTTGAGTTTTGTATAGGAGAGACTCTGCCAAAATTTTGTTAAATTAGATAAAATTTCATAAATAGCTTGCTTTAAAAGGATATGGAAAGGATATGGAATGTGTATTGGATGTCGCTTATGAAAGAAAAATTGTTTGAATGAAATTTGATGATATTTGTGGATGCAATTTAGTATTGTAATGTATCGAAACATCCACACTAACAAAAAAAAATATATACATTAATGTGTTTTCCACCTCGCACAAAGTACAATTAAAATGTTGAAAGATAAATAATTGAAATATGATAATGAATGACTTGTAATATATATGGCCTAAATAGTGTGTCTTCGAGCCCTATCTATTTTCCCTTTAAGTGCTCATTTGAGCTCTCATCTCCTATATAATATGATTTCGTGCCTTATCTTGCCGTCCCTTCAATACATCTCTGGCCAAATTCTTTCATCACGTAGGTCGCATTTATCCACCTAGGGCAGGTCGCTCATTACAATAAAACCACTTTGAAAAATCTTTGTATTTTTCACCTCTTCAAACATTTTTTGCATTTTTAACCACTTTGAAAAATCTTTATATTTTTCACCATGAGTAGATCGCCTATTACAATAAAACCACTTTGAAAAATAATTCATATTTTTCACCACTTTGAAAATCTTTGCATTTTTCATCTGGGCAAGTCATCTATTATAATGAGAACACTTTAAAAAACTTATTCGTATTTTTAATCACTTTGAATTTTATTTTTTTGTATTTTTCACTTGGCTAGGTCGCTCATTACAATAAGAGCAATTTGAAAAATCATTTATATTTTTCACCACCCAAAAAAATCTTTGTATTTTCCACCTGGGTGGATCGTCTATTACAATAAGATCACTTTAAAAAATTATTTGCATTTTTCACTACATTGAAAAGTTTTTGCATTTTTCATCACCTGAAAAATCTTTGTATTTTTCCACCCGAGCAGGTCACCCATTACAATAAGACCACTTGAAAAAATCATTCATATTTTTCACCATTTCTAAAAAAAAATCATTGTAATTTTACCTGGGCAGGTCGCTCATTACAACAAGACCACTTTGAAAAATCATTCCTATTTTTAACCACTTTGAAAAATCTTCGCATTTTTCATCCAGGCAGGTTAACCATGACAATTTAACTATTTCCAAATCTTTGAATTATACCATCAGGTAGGTTGTCTGGTAGAACCACTTCAAAAGGCCTTTCACAAAGATAGTCTTTTTCTTTACAAACTCTATCTCGTTTTGTTTTGAGTGCACTTTTTAGCACTTGCCCTTAAGATAATGCACTTTCTATTTTTATCCCATTTTCTTTGAGCGTGTTTTTGAGCCCTCACTTTAAACATGTTAACAAGAATTGACCATTTATTGATATGATGAGTGCGTCATATCTCATTTCTTTTTCTTCTTTACAAAGCTTATTATCTAAAGTCTCTTACGAAACTTTCTATCGAGACTCTTACACGTCATAGGTTCCTGGTAACTATAATACTAGGTGACGACTTTTAACCTTAATCATAATTAAACCCGAAACATTTTCCTTCCCAACAACACACTTCTCATGGAGGCACCATTTTTTCAGCGAGCTAGCCATTTCGATGTCACAGACCCCACGTGCGACAATTGGTATCCTTTCTTTTTTTTTTCCTTTGTTTTTCTCTCCCCTTTCAATTCCCGCGTCAAACCCTTTAATTTTTCAAACTAGCCCTTCAACTTTGTTTTTTTTTAATTCAATTCATATTCTTCTAATTACTATTTGTTTTATTTAAAATAATTTATAAAATTGGAATGTTTTTTCAAATTCATCATTCTTCATTTTTTTCTCATCTATCAAACTTAGTCTTAGTTCTTTTAATTGTTTTTTTTATTATTTTCTTGATTTATTTTATTTTTCAATTTAATCCCTCATTCTTTTATCTTATTTAATATTAATACCAGACTTGGTCCTCATTCTTTTGATTTCTAAAAAAATTGGATAGTTGGGATTTTTGCTTCGTGATTTTTCCAATGTGCCTTTTATGGGGCAACCTAGTCTCATGACCCGAGACACATGTGTTCAAAGATTAGCATGATTTGACTTCTATCTTTTCTAGGTTCTTTCTTTTTTACCATTCGATATTATATTATTGGGCCTTCAGCTTCGTGAGTTTGTTGTTTTTTTTCTATGAGGTTATTCCGATCTCATATTCCAGGTCGCAATTTGGTCGAGTTAACTCAGGTTGAATTAGTTTTTTTATGTATTTTTTTTATTATTTTTTTCAGTTTTGCTTTCAATTATTTTGTTCACCTAAGAGTTCACCTCCATTATTTTATTCAGTTTCTTCTATGCAGGGTTATTTCACCCTCATAAATTAGTCAGGTGTTTGACATGCTGACCAGAGTTAATTTTTTTATCCTTTTTTAAAATTGATTTTTTTTCAATCCATCATGTATTGTTTGCTTTGTTGGTGATTGAGTTTCGATTTTTTCTTCATTTTTTTTCTTTATATGGTTGTTATATTCTCATTCAATTTTTTATTTGCTATCAAATAAGATTATTGGGATATTTTAAAAATATTTATAAGGTGTCTTTTTATAATATTGGCAAATACTTTTTTTTCTCGATTGGTCATTGTCTTTTTTTTAATTGTTGTTAGCTTTTTATTTTACAATCATATTATTAAATTAACCAGTTTCATTAAAACTATTTGGATCAATGACTTTATTTCTAAATTTTTATTACTATTTTAAAAAATATTATCATTGCCTGAACATCTTCTTTTTATATTAGAAAGTATTTGACTGTAATATAATGCGAGCATCATTTGATAAAGATAGTGTTTGAGAATGTAGTAATGGTTGTTTTTCAAAGTGCTTCATATTAGAAATATATTAAATTAATATTTTATTTATTTATTAAAAATTATTTTTGATATATACACATTAAAATAATTCAATAACATAAAAATAATAACTTAAAAAAATAAATATTTATTTGCATTCCTAGCAGCGCCAAAGAGGAAACGCATGTGGCTGGACTGCGTCTGACTTACAGACCACAGAACACACGCGATGTAACACCGATTCTTCAAACAACACCTCAAATAAAAATAACCTAAAGCTACCTTCCTTTTTTTATTTTATCAATATAAATAAATACAAGAATTTTGTCATGGTGCTCCTTAAGCAATCGCAGCAGCCATCGCTAACCGTCTGTATTTGATATAACAGTGTTGATTGATTTTTAAAATAATTTTTATTTGAAAATATTTTTTTATTTTAAATATCAAAAATAAAAAAAACTTTTAAAAACAGTTAAAAAAACAATACAAACACGTGAGCGATGGCTGCTGCGATGGCGGTGGCTTTTTATTGTGACAAGACCATCATTGATGTGGATAGTGATGATTGGGTAATTGATGAGTTGGGTTTTACTAACTTGTTCGATAAACTCCTCCCCATCGTGTCATAGAAGAATTTTTTGGCAATTAAAATATCAACAGGGTATTTCGTAAATGTTTTTTTTTTATGTTTTTAGTAGTAATTCCAGATTAATAAAATATTTTAGATGTTATTTTACTATTTAATCTTTTTTGTTTTCAAATAAAAATATTGCAGTAATTTTATAACAATAGTAATTTTCATCATTATTTTTAAAATTTTAGCTGGTTGTTTTTTGATTATGTATTTTTTATTATCATATAATTAAATAAAAATTATTTTTAAAAAATATTATTATTAAGTTAGTCGAGTTTATGATTGATTTTGACAAATTAATTTAAGTTGATTTCAGTTGATTAGATATTTTTTAAAAATTACTTCATATATATATATATATATATTAAATCTTTAATTTATAATAAAAATCTCACTTGTATATAAAAATATATTAGCAAGAACATGTACTCACGTTTATTCTTTTTTTTTTATTATTATTATTTAATCTCGGTGAGAACCTAATTTAAGTGCGTTTGCAATTGAA
Organism: Populus simonii; assembly: GCA_007827005.2. Lineage (NCBI taxonomy): Eukaryota > Viridiplantae > Streptophyta > Magnoliopsida > Malpighiales > Salicaceae > Populus > Populus simonii. The sequence goes on along the minus strand of CM017471.2, from coordinate 4,925,546 downwards.
TCTGATTCCCTACGAATATCCCCTTATTCCCCGCGTTCTTAATTTGCCTTTAATCCAAAACCTCATCTAATTATAATCTGCTCTCATAGATTGCGTGGTTGATATTGTTACGCGAAATGTTTTTTTTTTTTTTAGAATTTTATTTAAAAATATATTAAGATATTTTTTAATTTTTTAATTTATAAAATCAGTATATAAAAATTATTAAAAATATATAAATTTAATGTTATTTTTAAAACGTAAGAAATAAAATGCCAGCAGCCTATTGACACCCTTTTAACTTTGTTTTTAACCATTCGATTATCATCAAAACGGTAGAAAGTCCAGCGGACAGGGATATCTCATCTGTGGTAGTGGAATTTGAATACAAAAGCTTTTTATTAAAAAAAAAAACCATAAATAACCACAACACGCAGGATATGCGAGATCAAGATGAAAAGTACAGATAAGACATTTTTTTGTCTTCAAGCGTTGCTTTAAAGAGGCCAAAAGGAAACAGAGATGGCTGGATTGCCGCTGGCCTACTACGACAGACCACAGAACACGCGCACCTTCTTGTAATATTCCTTTGGCATCTCAAATACGAATGTAACACTGATTCCTCAGATAACATGAAGCTAAAGCTTCCTTTCTTACCAATATAAATAAATACCCACATCCCAAGAATTTTCATAGATAGATACTCCTTGAACAAACAAGAAACTCTTCCTTCTTGTCTAGTTTGTGGTTCCTCGATTTCGTTAGTTTAGTGGTGAGCAATGGCTGCTGCAATTGTGGTGGTTTTTGATTTTGACAAGACCATCATTGACGTGGATAGTGATAATTGGGTGATTGATGAGTTGGGTTTTAATGAATCGTTCAACCAACTCCTTCCCACCATGCCATGGAATTCTCTCATGGTCAGTACAGCTGCATTATTTTATTTTATGCACCGATGTTTTCATGTGTTTTGTTCTTACATTGAAACTAATGTTTCAAGAGTTGCCATGTTTCTTGATGTGTTTTCTTTCTTGTTTTCATGGCATGCACATGTTTTTCTTTTCTTTTTTCCATTCCCTTATGTCTTTGGCTCTCTTGAAAAATCTCAGGATAGGATGATGAAGGAACTTCATTCAAATGGAAAAACCATGGAAGACATTGCAGAGGTTTTGAAACGTATTCCTATCCATCCCCAGGTCATCTCTGCTATTAAAGAAGCCCATGCTTTAGGGTAATACGCACACCTCATTCTCTTCAATTCTTTCTTTTCCAGGATGTATATATATGTTCACGCTAAATATTGAAGGATTTAATGTTAATTTGTTAATTTGCAGGTGTGAGTTGAGGATTGTAAGTGATGCAAACATGTTCTTCATCGAGACAATCCTGAAACATCTTGGATTGAAGGATTATTTCTCTGAAATCAACACGAACCCAGGTTTTGTCGATGAAGAAGGGAGGCTGAGGATCTCTCCTTACCATGATTTCACTCAATCTTCTCATGGTTGCAGTCTTTGCCCTCCGAACATGTGCAAGGTATGATATCGTCATCTATGTCGACAAGATCATAAGATTTTTCTTTAATTTTAGGCATTAGAAAAGCCCATCCATATTGAAGTTTCCTAGAGGATTATATATTTATGAAAATAATTACAAATAAAAAGCAAAATAAGGTTGTTATCATGAAAGATTCGGGTCACTTCTGTTTTTCAAAAATACTTTTTAGATTTTTTTTCATGAAAAACATTAAATAAATATGTTTTTAGATATTGTTTTATGCTTGTAATGCAGTGATGTAAAAATTAAATATAAAATATAAAAAATATTTTCAAACACACGGAGAGCGTTACTCAATTGGATCCAAAAGGTTTGGAACATATTTTCTGATTGGGCATAATTGGTCATATAAAAAACTATTTCTGGGTCCAATAATTAAATTAATTTCTCATTTTATATACACCACGATATTTTTGCGATCCCACCACATGTATGATCTTGACATGTAGTAAAAAAAATGATCACAATTAATTTGTATTTTGTACGTAGTGCGGTGAACATGTTTAATTTTAAAGCATGATTTATTAGGAAATTAAAATTTTATTTTTTTGCTTTCTGTAAAATAGGGTCTTATCATTGAAAGAATCCAAGCTTCTATATCAAAGGAGGGAAGCAAGAAAATCATCTATCTTGGAGATGGTGCTGGCGATTATTGCCCGAGCTTGAAGCTTACAGAGGCAGACTACATGATGCCAAGGAAGAATTTCCCAGTGTGGGATTTAATTAGCAAAAATCCCAAGCTTATCAAGGCAGAAATCCATGAATGGAACGACGGCGCAGAGATGGAACGTGTTTTGCTCCAAATTATTGAGAGAATTTCCAGGGAGGAGATCAATAGCAATTCTGCCAAGTTGTTCTCAGCTGATTGCAAGTTACAGACTATATCAATTGCTGGCCATGACGCCATGCCTCAAGCTCTCTCAGTTACTCAGTAGTTAGCCTAAAATGTTAGGCAAATCAATGCCAGCCCTACCAAGTTAACCTTTTTTTTTTTGTTTTGTTCACATCTTGGCTTTAAGAAGAAGGATGTAAGATAGCGATTTTTCATCTGGATCCGTAATATGATGAAGGAAACGTTAAATACATAGTTTGCTTCAAACTTGTTCTTGTTGCTTGTGCCGTAAGTCCTGTTATCAGTAGGGCTGTAGGTCATAAACAAGTTTCCACAAGAAACATAAATTCCGCTAAGAATAGAAAATCAAGGGAAGAAATAGCTGATAATTAAGCTCCCAATATAAGCTATTAATGTGCACTTGCTATCCAACCTTACTACTGTTAAATATACTAAAACATAAAAGGAATTCAAAGAGAACTGAAGAATAGTTATCGAATGACTTTATTTGATTAAAAAATAAAAAAAAGGAAGCAGAAAGTACTTACCCATAGGATCACGAACGAGACCTTAATGGATTATTATTATTATTTTATTTTTTTCGTGAATGTACATATTAGTTTGTATGTTACTTGATTAATTTCATGGATTTTGAAGTTGATAACCATGTAAACCTCAAGTGATCTTTGAGATTTATAAAATTTAAACTAGTAATTTTTAAAAAATAAACTTAAAATTTAACCAGTTAAACTACATCCAGTTAAAACATTGGATTCCTTGATCTGCCAGATGCATGGTCCCTCTCCCAGGGGCTTTGACCATTCTCCCTTGGACTCAGTGACTGCTGGTCTGCCCGATAGTCTCTCCCATCTCGTGGAGAACGAGAGTGTGAAATGGAGCGATAATCATCCTTCACACCACGATCCCTGTCTCAATGAAAATAAAGATAAATAAAAGGACTTCCCGAAAGATATTACTAAATCAATCGTGAACCTAGACATAAACACAGAAATCTAAAGCATGTCCGCTCCAGCACACAGTAGACCTGTCTGAATTTGTGTTCTCTATAAATAAAGCAATTCCCATATGCTCATCCATTTAAACAAAAGATGGGACTTGTTTCTAGAGAAATGAATTTAATTTCTGCGCACAGCTTCGTTGAAAATCTAATTGATCAAAAACCAGGGCTCGTAGCCCGGCCTTGCCTCTGTCGTCTGGGTTCGAGTCCTAGCGTGCACGCCTGTTATCCCCGTGGTGTCTTACATATTTATTGGGCTTGCAGGGTGTTCAGTGAATCCGGGGATTAGTTGTGGTGCGTGTAAGCTGGCCCGGACATCCTGGATTAAAAATAAAAAATAAAAAAATATGACAATTACTTGCACCTTTTCAGAGTTTCTGAACAAAATTATGATAGTTGCACCAAACAATTGACAGTTGGGCTCCCGATTGATCAGCATCCTATAACTTCATAGCTTTCTTAACATTTCAATCCCAGGTTAGAGAAATAAGAGAGAAAATTGCTAATAACAATGAGAGAAAGTTATAGTTTAATCACTTTTTAACTGTGAAACTATTTTTTTTTTGTTATTAACGTGGATATTCGGGCCAGCTTGCGTGCACCTCGACTAATCCCACGGGCCCTGAAGTTAACGACCATGTAAGTCTCCAGTGGTCATCATATGAGCAACCACAGAGCTCAAACCTGAGACCATAGGAGAAGCAAACCTCTTAGTTCTAAGTTTTTACTACTGGACCATTATCTAGATGGTTGTTTTTTAACTATAAAACTTATTATTATTAATGTGAACGACTTTCATTCAAAAAAAAAATTCAAAGATAACTGGTTTTTTTAAAAACATGCTTGAATTGATAAGATAATGGACTCATATTTAATGAAAATTTCTTTTTAGACCTGGACAGCCATGACCTCTACCCTATATCAAAGAGGCACTACATTCCTAAATTTGTCCGGGTCTTGACTTCTACTTGAGTAAATGTAAAATATCCACTTATACTGGGAGAGTCATGTCATCGTTACATTATATTTTATCATTTGTTTTTGACAAAGATGCTTCACATTTTGATAATGTTTTAAAAATTCATTACGCTTAGGAATGAGAATCTTGATTGTTGGGATAAAGAATGATCACGCGTTTATTTTCATATATATTTTTTAAAAGTTTATAAAATTATTGGCCGATGACAAAAGACATAACACCTGTAAAATATTTTTTTTCGGTAAAACTTAGGGATCATCTAATGACAAAATCAATAACTTTTTATAAAGGATTAAGGATAAAAAAATTTATTCTTATTTATGTATGATACATACTCTAAAAATAAGAATATAAATATTATAGATAATAAAAAAAGTGTGAACCCTTTACCTGGATAGTTCAGATGATATTTATAGCCTTTGAGCTTTGTTGTTTTGTTGAAAGGGTGGAAAATCATTTCCTATTGAAAACATAAATGAGAAGAAACATCTCTTGCATAACATTAATGTTGATGAAAACAACTCTTACATCAACATTAATGTTGATGGAAATACAAAGAATCCGAAGAAAAATTTTATACATTATTTTGTACGCGATATTAACATTGATGAGAATAACCCTTGATCAACACTGATGTTGATTAGAACATGACAAACTTTTTGTAAGACTTTTATATACTACGAGTGTGGAGAAATTACTATCCTAGATTCTGAGCGTATAATGTTAAGAAACTATAAAATAGCCTTGTGATGCTTATAAAGACTTTCAATTTTATATGTATTGGGATATGGATTGCTTCCAAATTCAATGATGTTGGGTATAATATTTTGCCAAACTCACAGATAATTGAACTCAACGCACCTAAGCCCTAAAATTTTTGGGTATAATATCTTGTCAGATCTACATGCGTTCAGGCTCAGCACGTAGCTGAACACAGAGGTGTTTAGTTTGCCATCTCGTCAGACCCACAAGCATTTTGGCTTAGCAAGTAGTTGAACCCAATGATTAATTACATATAAAAATATTCTAGAATGCAATTACTTAATTTAACACAAAGACATTCTTAAGTATGACATTCACATTAATTACATATAAAAATTATGTACTGCAACTAAAAGAATTCATTCAACACCTTTTACATCATTCATTAATCCAACAATACATATTGATCAACATAAATATACAAAAAAATCTAATATTCAAATAGGATCTACTCTATTACTCGAAGATCATGAAAATAAAATTAACATTTTATCAATATAATCATCAATAAATGCAATGTATCATTTCACTACACCCATATGAAAATATTTCTCCTATATATTTTATGATAAATCATTAATATTTTACATCTCCATATTCGTCTAATTAATTTCAATCATAGCCATTTCACTGGGGTACTACTCCCTTGTTAGGAGCACTAACACATCCGCCGAAATATCGGGTACTAGTTCATTCGCCTAATTGCCAGTGTTAGTCCCTTAATAAGGACACTAGTTTATCCACCCAATTGTCAGACACTAGTCCCTCAATAGAGACTCCAGTTTATCCATCCAATTACCTGGCACTAGTTCATACGCCCAATTGTCGGGCACTAGTCCCTCAATATGACCTCCATTCATTCGTTCATTTACCGGACACTAGTTCATCTATTAACATCAAAATATAAAATTGCAGAATTTCTAATTAAAATAGCACATGATTTTAATTAATCTCTCTACAAAGATTCAAGGTTTCAGACACCTACTTACTTGGCAGTGCTTGACTTGTAGCTCCCTACTGTTATCTGGAGCCTTCAACCTCTCTTGTTCCATATAAAAGATTCCATGATTTCAATATTTCATCATCTAATAATTTACTTAAAACTTCTTCATATAGTAAAATTTTAGATCAATACAATTCTAACACCCGAGATTATTATTATTATTATAACATAGTTTTATGTTCTTTAATAATCTCACAAATATTTCATACAATGTTATATCCCCTTAAACTTTTAATTCACCATAATTATAAGGGAATCTTATGTTACTATATAAAAAAAATTCCAACAACTAAAGGAAATTTAATTCCTTCACACCTAATTCAACACATCATTTTTTTCACTATTTAAATACAATTCATTAATTTCTTCAAGCTTAAAATTTTATTTATTCCATAGGTCATTTGGCCAAAACTTCCCCGCCTTAAAGGAAGTTCAATTTCATTTTCACAATTCCTTCAAGGTATAGTTTATTTATCCATCACATAATCCCATGAAGTCATTTCTACTCATAATTAATTTCATTTAAATCAAATCATTTTTTTTCCATGCCAAAATTCACCTTTCTAAGAGAAGGATAAATTCCCTTTCACTTTAAATTCTAATCCATCAAACAAAATTAATTCATTCATTTAAGTCATGAAAAATTTTCAATTACATCAATTCAACCCACCCCCAAATTCTTTATCCTTGCCGAAAATTCAAGTAAAAAGGGTGACATGATAATTCTTCAACTTTTCACTTAATTAACTTTAACCCATTTATTTTTCATGCCAACAAACAAGATTCTAGCATAACTTTACAAATTACATCAACCATTTTTATTAATCCAAGAGTTTCATAATCACACATAACAACAACTAAGCATCCATGCATGAAATTTCACTAATCAACACAATAAGATCATATTTACTTATAAAATAACAAAAGATTAATAGCAAATCTAAAGTGGAACCACACTTTATTCCTCAAGAGGAAGGAATAATTTGCTTGTCATTAATTCAACAACCCAATCACCTTAAAAATTCACCCTTGGTTGAAATTCCCATTACCAAGAGGAAGGAATTTTATTTATTTTACAAATTAACTAATTAATGACAAGCCCAATAATTTATCCCCTAAACAAACATATAATCCACATAAATCCATGTATTCAAACTATCACAACATCAAGAACCCACCTTCACATAATACCAATTCTACCCAATCCAAGAACAAACATGAAAAGCAACACAATGGATCATCATGAAGAGTTTTCTTACCCCTAAGGAATAAAGAATCAAAAGCCAAAATAAGTTGAATCAAGTTATCCTCAACACTTCCCTCTAGGCTCAATTTTCCTTCTCTAAAAGCACACTTCGACTCTTAAACTACTTGTAGACTCCTTAACACATCAAACCCTCTATTTAATTACTCAACACTTTTACTATCACACACTTTTTTTTCAAGCAATTTCCATGAAAAATGACAAGAGCTCTCTTTTCTCTCTTTTCTTCTCTTACCCAGCTACATACTCCTTTTTTTTTTTTTTGCACTGCTGACAGCTTATAAAGAGGGTTGTTTTGGGTAAGTTTTTAATTTGACCCCTGAAGAAATTTCTAGACACTCATTTATGCTATTTATTCTTTTATTTGCTTATTGTACTTAACTTGAAAAAAATAATCTTATCGAACTCCAAAAATTCTGAAACTTTAACCTAAATTAAAACAATATTTTAGAAGACTCCACACAAAATTTAAACTTAATTTGAAAACTAGATTGAAATTTTGACACCATTTTCTTATCTCAGATATATTCATTTTATATTTTTCCCGTTTATTTCTTTTACTGACTTATTACTGTTCCCGGTAATGTTACTGAATTTTTTTTTACCTGGGTTTACATGATATCTTGCCAAACCCATATGCAATGTGACTTAATGCGTAGCTAAACCTGAGAATATTAAGTGCCCATTTGGCACTGCGGCTGCGGGTGAGGTTGATTGTCTGCCACAGATATTGATATTTGGTTAAGTTAAAAAAATAGATTTTTGTTTTGGTGGAACCCACCATACTTACGGCTGTGCCTCAGGTTTAACAAAAACAAAAAATTGTTGCTTAATTGCCCACGTTCCATACCGTCTCTATGTGCAGAGTGAATAATTCACTCTACAGCCGAATTGTACAAAGTGAATTTTTAATTCACTTTGCACAGTTCGGCTGAATCCATTATTCATGGCCGGACCAGGTCCAGCCTGAACCTAAATATATTGGACCGGGTCCAATCTAGTAAAAAAATTATTTTTTTTTAATTTTTAATTGTGTTTTATTTGAAAAACTAGTGTTTAACATTATTCAATGACACTGCATAAATTAGAAGGAGATCGCATGATGGTGTAACATTTACAGAATTTGATCGTAATCCCAATTTTGTTCCTGATGATATTTTACTTGATTTTGTTACATGCTCAAAAAACCATGGAAACTGTAGTCCTTGTCGGATGAATTTATAGAAAGTATTATTTATTTCATGATGTAATAGCAATAATTAAATTTGCAATATTTAAATTAAAAACCATCAATATTAATATATATATCTTTTTTAGTTATTTTATAACCTCAATTTGAAAAGCATTCTTAACCAAATACATTAAACTACTTTTTGTTTAACCTCAATTTCAACCACAGTTTTAACAAAATATATATCAATACCAAACCAACCTTAAGCAAAAATAATTTTTATAAAATAACTTTTTTTAAACCACAACCGTAAAAATTACCGCAATACCAATCACACTTTTCACATCTTATCTGACATCTTATTACATCCATATATACTTGATATCACTATCTAACTAAACTTGAGAAGATTAAGTGTGATATCTTACCATATCTTTGTGTGTATAAACTTAACAATTTACTAAGAGCTTGTTTGGTAGTGTGGTTGCAGGTGCTCTTCAAATAATTTTTTGTACTAAAATGCATGTTAATGATGTTTTTTTATTTTTTAAAAATTATTTTTGATATCAGCGCATCAAAACAATCCAAAATATATAAACTATATTAAATTTTAATAATAAAAAAATTTAAATTTTTTAAAAATATGGATGAAATCCAAACATGCTCTAAATCCAAAAACTTTAGACCTGAATGAAAGCCAAACCCACATTATTTAGATTTGAAATATTCTGTGAGGCTCATTAATAGCATGCCTGGGCGCTTTTTACAATGCACTTCTTAAACAAGGAATCGTGTACAAAAATTATTGATCCATCATCCATCACCCATCACCCTCCAACTCCACCGCACGCCATCTCCGACCAAAACCTCAAATTCAATTTGCATCGAGGTAGTGGGCAAATTTTTTTAAATTTTTTTTTAAAATACAAAAGCAAAGACGACAAATCAAATATGAAACTTCCCCTACATAAGGGTTCCTGTAGAGTTTGATGATTCAATGTATCGTGTAAATGCTACGTGTTACAGTTCAATATATATATATATATATGATTCAATTTCTCAATAAAAGCTTTGATCTCTCTCACACACACCAGGCTTTTTATTTTTTTTTCTTTTTATTATTGTGTTCTTTTAATTTCAATAAATTATTTTTTTGTTTTTATTTTACTTGTAGTGATTTAGAAAAAAGATATGATCTACATATGATTGGGAATTGGATAATTTTTAAATTTGGAAATTAACCGATGCATTTATAAAAGAATAGATACTCAAATAAAAAAAATAAAAATACATACACCCAGATGGAATAAAAATAAAACTTGAACCATGAATCCTCAACAACTCCCTTCCCTGTCGGCAAAACAATCTCCCTCATTAAAAAGAACACGGCGAGGCTTGTACGAAAGATGACCACAGCATTCTATTCTACACTGATATTTTCTTCGAGGATGCATCAGAAATTGCTGTCCGCCTCTGATTTCTGTCGGGAATTCATACTTTCACAGCTGCTTTTATGGTCTTAGACACCGTGAAATAGACTGGCAGTGTCATCTGCGCTGCTGGCTCAGAATATTGTGTCTCCCTCTGCCTTCTACTTTCCGGTCTCCACCTCAAGTATAGTATCTCGCCAGTCCCTGTACCAAAAAGTGAGCATCGATTGATTTGGTTCGGTTCGTAGAAAAAAATCTAACCAGATCAGTTTTTTTTTTTTCAAAAAAAAAAACTAAATATAACTAACCGACCAATTCAAACCAAACACCTCAATTTGGTTTGCTTTTTTATTTAAAAATCGAATTAGTTCATGGGTTTTTTAATTAGGTTTTTTTAACAGGTTTTGATGTAATTAACCATACTCTTTTTTGATTATTTTGATTTTTTAATTTATAAAAAATTAATTTGGTTTTCAATTCGGTTTTTTTTAATTAGGTTTTTTTAACAGGTTTTGATGTAATTAACCATACTCTTTTTTGATTATTTTGATTTTTTAATTTATAAAAAATTAATTTGGTTTTCAATTTGGTTTTTTTTTTATGAAATCAGAAATTGAAACCAAATTGAATTTAGAGCTTGTTTTACAGTGTGGTTGTGGGTGTTTTTCAAATAATTTTTTGTGCCAAAATGCATGTCAATGATTTTTTTTATTTTTTAAAAATTATTTTTGACATCAGCACATCAAAACGATCCAAAACGTACAAATCATATTAAATTTTAGTAAAAAAAAAAATTTCAAATTTTTTAGAAACCCGAATTGAACCGCCTTCCCAAACATGCTCTTATTTTTTTAGATTTTGCTTGTCAATTCTCTCCCTTTAATATCTTAAGTATTTCAATTTTATTTGACTACTAACACACTGTTTATTTTTACATTTAAAACTATATTATGTTGACAAAAATTAAATTAATATATTTTTTAGTATTTTTAAATAATATTAATATATTTTAAAAAATCACACAGTAACACATGTAAACTCACTTGAGATGTAAAACGTCCACTTTTACTGGTAGAGACGTGCCATCATTACTTTACATTTAGCCTTTTCTTCTTGACAAAGACGCTTCACCTACCACCTCCACCACACGCCATGTCCCACCAAAACCACAATCAATGAATATGATGGGTCCTTTTTAAAGTTATTTTTTAAAAATATATTAAAATAATTTTTTTAAAAAATATTTTTAATATTAATATATTAAAATAATTAAAAAATTTAATTAAAATAAAAAAATTTCAAAATTTGCACACACTTGTTCGGAGCACAGGAGGGATATGCACATTTTTTGACCTTTTAGATGTGAAAGCCATTATCAATCCCCCCGTCTCAGTGTTTCTATTGCATTCAATTTTTTACTCGGGTGAAGATGCATGTTGGGATGCAAATTTATTTCCACAAAATGGATAAATAATGTCTCTGTTATTTATGGATTTGATATGAATTAATTTTAGTTATTCTTTTTTTTTTTACAATACGATTTAATCTTATAAATAATGCTATTTCTTGTCAAATATAAGTAATAAAAATCTTAAAACAACATTATCCCGCCGATCAAGATATGTTTAAATATTTTTTTATGAGTATTTAAAAGTGTGGTAGTGATTATTTTTTAAAGGTGTGTTTTACTTAAAAATACATAAAAATAATATATTTTTTATTTTTAAAAAAATTATTTTTGATATTATCATGTTAAAATAATTTAAAATATAAAAATTTTAATTTAAAATAATTTTAAAAAATCATAAAATATAAGTTGCACCACAATCCCATAAATCCCTTGGTTGCACAATGACTTCATTTTCTTTCTTTCAAGAAAATTCGGACAAACCCAATTATGAGGTTATTAATTTAACAAATTATCAATTCAAAATTTAATTCGGGTGAAGTTTAAGTTAAATTAGAAAATACATTAATCCATTGAAGGTTTGATTTTACTTTATAATATGCTTTTTAATTGAAAAAAAAAATCAAAATAATGTTTTTTAAAAGTTTTTAATGTGTATATGTAAAAATAAAACAACTGAAAAAAAATTATTTTAATATATTTTTAATTAAAAAATATTTTTTAAAAAATATTATATACCACAACACTAAACATATATTTAATTAAGCTGGTTCTTGTCAAATTAATAATTTTTATATGTTGATTTAAAAATTAAAAATATACAAATTTTTATTTTAAATTTTTTATAATTTAAAAATATTTTTAAAAATCACTTTTACCCCTTCATCATATCAACAACGATAAAATTTAATAAAAAAACTATTTTAATAAAAAATATGATTCAACGACTTCGAGCCGCCAACTACCCTACCAAAAACCCAACAACCGGACCCCCTTAATTTTCGTCTCTTCTACGTCTACGTCAAAAGTCCCCAATTCCAAAAACCTTTTTTAATTTTTTCTTAAATCTTTATCTCCTCTTCTAATCATGGAAACCTCCTCCCCTTCCCCTCCCCCTCCTCCTTCTGCATCACAACACGGCGGCGACATGGAAATCCACCACCCTCCGATCACCACCGATTGGGACTGGAGCGATCTCCTGGACTTCGCCGTAGACGATCGAATCCCTCTCTCTTTCGATACTCCTGGTGACCTCACCCAAACTTTTGACAATCCAACACCAGAAATCGAGTCTCAACAGGTTCAGCTTCCTGTTCCTGATCGGATAAGGAAGCGAGACCCGAGGTTGACTTGCTCCAATTTTCTAGCGGGTATAGTACCGTGTGCGTGTCCGGAGGTGGATGAATTATTACGAGAGGAAGAGGCTACTTTGCCTGGAAAGAAACGGGTTAGAGTTGCTCGTGCCGGGTCGAGTATTGCTAGGTGTCAGGTACCCGGTTGTGAAACGGATATTAGTGAACTCAAAGGGTATCATAGAAGACACAAGGTTTGTCTACGGTGTGCTGCTGCTACTGCTGTTGTACTTGACGAGCAAACTAAAAGATACTGTCAACAGTGTGGCAAGTTAGTGTTTTTTGCAAAAAAATTCTGTGCTTTATTAATAAAATTGACGTCTTATCGTACGATATTTGATGCACATTTTAATCTGGCAGGTTTCATGTGTTATCGGATTTTGATGAAGGGAAAAGGAGCTGTAGAAGGAAATTAGAGAGGCATAATAATAGAAGGAGAAGGAAGCCAGCTGATTCTAGTAAGGCGAGTGCAGGTGATAAGGAAGTTCAAGGGGATTTGCTAACTGAAGACACTACTACTTGTGATGCTGAAGCTGAGAAAGGTTTTTCTCTTATATATAGTTTATGCTCTCTGCCCATGTGTGTCTGTTTGTTACTCGCTTGTGAAGGTCTTCTTGTTTGAATTTATTCGTTGATCATGTGCTTATTGATGGCTGACTTTAGTTTGCTCTGGATCCTGGACCTGGACATGAAAATATGATCCCGATACCTGTTTTGATAGGGTTCTTATTCTAATTCTATTTGAAATTAAATGCGCCAGTAGTAGGATCATAATATTAACATAAGAAGGGAGTAATTTCCTACTTTTATACTACAGTATCCCAGCAAAAGATTTCTGGTCAATAAATTGGAAAGAGATTTGTGTTCCATTTCCAATTTCTAAGGGAACCAAGAAGCCTAATGCATTTAATCTATGCTACGCAGATGGTTTGTGCTTCAGTGGTCAGATGGCGGAGAAAGAAGGGCTGGTTGAGTCTGAAGATGGACATGTTTCCAACATGAACTCTGATCCTAATTCTCAAAATGTTACTAGTGATAGTGGAGTATCTTTCACGGCTTTTGGGGACATGCTAATGGATGGGGGGAAAGATGATTCCAAATTTTCGTTTTCTCCTTCGCATTGTGACAATAAGAGTGATTACGCATCCATGGTTGGTCTCTATTATTGTGTGGATTCTATGTTTTGCATGCTTGATTTTGTTCATTTCCTTTTCTTTTTCTTTCTCTCTTTATTATTATTATTATTATATCATTTTTAAAATTTGTGGAGTTGCTGATTTGGAATTTTTCTTGTAGTGTCCGACAGGTCGGATCTCATTCAAGCTTTATGACTGGAATCCAGCAGAATTCCCTAGAAGGCTTCGACACCAAGTATTTTAAAGAATTACTATTACAGTTTAGTATTTGAATGAGAAATAATTTATATGCAGTCAAGGGTATCAGGAATCAGTTGACAGGTGGTAACTGTCTTTACAGATATTCCAATGGTTGGCCAATATGCCAGTTGAGTTGGAAGGATATATTCGGCCAGGATGTACAATCCTGACTGCATTTATAGCGATGCCAACATTTATGTGGGTGAAGGTAATATGCTAGATTTTTTCCACAAAAATCTCTTTGAAGGTTTAGATGAATTTAGAGTTTTTGAAGAGATGCTATCTACAACAACGCATATCCATGCTCTGTATTGTATGTAGATCTACACATAGTAATGTTTGATTGCTCCACTTAATTTTAGGTTTCATTTGAAGCATCTTTAATTAGTGAATCAACAAAACTACATGGTTCTCTATTAGTTATTTGGATTTCCGTGCATGCACAAATGTCTAAGCAGATATATATGGTGATACCCATATTCTCAAGGCTGAGAGTCGAGAGCACTCATTTATTTTCATACCCATATATGTTGAAATCTCCAAGAAGGCTGATGTCTACAGTTTCTAATTTATGCTTATTCCCAAGGAGCACAAGCAATCACAAAATTTCTCTTTGTTGATCATTCACAAATGCATTTACCTCTTCTCTGTTTTCTCCTTTCTTGTTCCTCGCAAATCTGAAGTTATCTTTTCCCAAGCATGGTCGTCAATTTTCATCAGGAATAACTTGCGCTCCACACAACTTTGATTTTTGAATTTATCCCTGCCCATAGCTCATGAGAAGCTTGATTTTACCATTCACAGTGTAATGTGTTGATATTCATCCTATTCTACTTTTAAGAATTTAATCGGTCTTGCATGTAATAACTAATATTTTTTCATTTGCTTTAACAAAATGGTTGTTATTGATGCTTAATTGCAGAAACCATTAATACCATCAAGTAAATAGTTTATTATAAAATTTCTAGACTGTCATAACTATTGCTCTCTTAATCTCCTTTTTTTTTCTTTTTCACTAACAGTTTGCTAATTTTATTAGATTGTACTCAATATTTGAACTTATACATTTACCTCTATGAAGCAGTTAGTTGAAGATCCTGTGTCTTATTTGAACGACCTTCTTGGTAGTGGAAAAATGTTGTCTAAAAAGGGCCATATGCTTGTTTATGTGAATAACATGATCTTCAATGTCACAAAAGGTATGATGATTGTTTCATTCTTAATGTTTGTACATTACATGAGTGTATTGTTCCTAAAGGATGCAAGAACAAAACTAATTCAAATAACCAACCATAATTAACTGAAAGTCCGCTCTTAAATGGCCCTGTTCTTTATTCCTTTTCAATCATTTGTTCATTCCATTTGTTTAATCGCTGAACATTCTATTGGCCTAGATGGAAATTCCGTGATGAAAGTCAATGTGGAAGGACACGCCCCAAGGCTTCATTATGTTCACCCTACATGTTTTGAGGCTGGAAAGCCCATAGAGCTTGTTGTTTGTGGAAGTAATTTGTTGCAGCCCAAATTTCAGTAAGGACTTTTTTATGCAATTAATCCTTTTTTTTAGCATTTACTAACATTTTGCCAGAAGAAGATTTTTTTATTTTTCATTTTTTATTGTCAATACATAAGAAAGATTTTAACCAAATGGGGCTCTTCAAGGGATTATATGCAATGTGTTATAATAATTCATTTCATTTTGAATTGACCCTTAGTGTGTTTCGTACTTATATGCGATTGCTGCCTACCAGTCCCATTTTTAGTTTGTTGGAAAAGTTGCATTGAGGCTGGATTCATTGTTTTTGAGCTCTCATAGTTCCTCATGCTTGATCATATCAACTCCAACCTCCTCAATTAGTGGATAACAAGTCAGATCTCCATTAGCATGGTAGAGAATCTTCTGGTTATGATCTATTTTCCTTATAAATAATAATTGATTTGTTGTCCTAAGGATGAAATCAGCTTCCTGATGTGAACAACCTTAACTCAATAAATACTGATTTTGTTTCACAAGGAAACCAGGAAGAAGTTTTTATCACTTGCTGCGTCTCTGGTGCATGCAGATGATGCTACCAGAACTGAAAAAAAAAAAAAAAAGTTGCAACAATTTCTCTGGCTTCAAACTATTTACTAATGTGGTGGAGCTCTTTTTACTGGATGCACTATTATTTCCCTTAATAGTTCCCAACAACCGCATTTTGTTTTCTTTGCAGTTAATGGATGAATGTCTTCTATTAGTATTTGAATTTCTTGTTTCACTATGCTGGAAATTCATTATCATATATCAGGCTTCGGTAGTTGTATTTCTCTGCATGATGATAATAGCCTTGCTGCTCAGCTCCAAGCCAAAAACATACAAGTTGCATACTGGAGTTCCCTTGAGCATCTCTACTAGTATTAAGTAGAATAACTGAATGTCTGTAAGATGATATCAACCTACTAACCATAGTGGGAAATAAACCATTTGTCAACCAAATAATTGATTTTAGATATTTCTGTTTTTGGTGTGTCACCACCCTTTGATATCTTAATATACTAGTGTCAATTGTGCCTGATTCTAATGCAGTTCAAATCATAAGGTGAAGGATATCTGTTTTTAAACTCTTTGGTGTTGTCTCTTTTAACTTTGTATTTATTAACTTAAACTTGCTAGGAATCTAAAGAACTGCATCTTTCATTCCTTTTCTTTTGCATGCTAATATATGTTGTGATTTTTTTTTTCTGCCCAGTTGTATATTTTCTGCCCCTACAAAAATGATTTTGGTGGCAGGTTTCTGGTATCTTTTGCTGGGAAGTATCTTGCGCATGATTATTGTGCTGCTTTACCACAAGCTCATACCAAAGGAGGTCCAGGTCTTCACCATCAGTTATACAAAATACTTGCACATTGTAACGAACCTAATTCTTTAGGTCCCGCATTTATTGAGGTATTTATCATGCTTTATTTGGGTATTTGGGTGTGTCGCTGTCTATTGCTTCTTTTAACAAAGGAGCATCTGGCTATGTTTGTGAAGTTTTGCAGGACTTTCCATTTTGCATTTCTCTTTATATAATGATTTTTAATTTGCTGACATATTCAAAATGAACAAGGGGATTGTATCTTTTTCCTGTGTTGTTTTTAGCAATAGTTTCTTTTGTGGTTTATGCCCTTTGTTTTTTCTTTTTTGGAATCAAAATCATTTTGTTCTGAGATGCCAAAATACCACCTGGAGGCTGAGGTGTGAACTGATAATATGGTTGTCATGCAGTTCCTTAGCAGTTCCAAATTTCAGACCGACTTTAATTTTTTTAAACCAAAGTGGTTTCTGTTCTTTGTAAATATATAAGTTCTACTGGCCCTTTGTAAATATCATGTTATCTTGTGCAATCACTTGCTATTGGTAGCATCATTGGTGCTTAGTATTATTGACTTCCTGAGCCTGAAAACTAGGTGTAGCTGATTTTGTTTAAAAAGTATATTTCTAGTTATAGAGGTCAATATGAGTAATTTGGAAAATGGTTTTTTAACTATAAATGTGTTTTGCAGGTTGAGAATGAGAGTGGGTTGTCAAATTATATCCCTATACTTATTGGGGACACAGAAATTTGTTCTGAAATGAAAATAATTCAGCAGAGATTTGATGCATCTCATTCATTGATTATTGGCTCAGAGTGTGAGGTTTCTACAATGAGACAAACAGCATTGTCAGAGTTTATTATGGACATTGCTTGGTTACTAAAGGAGCCTTCAGCAGAAAATTCTCAACAAATGATGACTTCTTTCCAGATTCAAAGAATCAATTCTTTGTTGAATTTCTTGTTACACCATGAATCAACCATCATTTTGGATAAAATTTTAAAAAACCTGAAGATCATGATGGACAAAAAGGAGGCCAGTGGTATGGTTAATGGCACTAGTGACACTAACATGAGGCTATTGCAGAGTTACGTGGATTATGCAAGCAATATTCATCATGAAAAACTCCAGAGAAGTGAAGTTTTGAAGCATCAATTGGAATTTTCTGGAAAGGAGAATAATCACATTTCAGGAAGCTGCTGTGGAAACAACAAGGAATCAGTTGCTCTCTCCACTGAGGTAAGAATGTCAATGTTGATCACTTCCAAGTATTTAGCAATGTGTTTGGTTTTGTCACTAAGGATTGAAAGCTTATGGATTTTTACATGAATTTACTATTCCATTAACCTTTATTGTTTACTTTAGTTGGGTTTTTTGTTAGTAACTTGGTAAATTGAATTAAAGAAACAAACTGGTAAAATGATATGCACATAGAGCAAGCGGCAAAAGAAACTTTGGTTAATTTCTGAGTGTTGACTCTTCCAATTTCTGGAAAATGCATCATATCACTATGATTCATTGTCCTAAAAGTTCATTGCAGTGATTTTTCCTTTGCAACTTGGAATCTCTTTTTTATATTGGAAATCAACTTGTTTTGAATTGTTTGGCAATATTGTCTTGTTTGGTCCTGATTTTCAGCCTACATTCTCGATAAGTGTCCTTATGGATGCATCGACAAGAAGCATCCAGAGCTGCTTAAAACATGCTTTTGATCTGCTTACGTACCAAAATTTTTAAATTTTCAACTGGTTTGAGAAAAATATCAAGGAGATGTTTTTGCCAAAAGCAGATGCATCTACAACCCATGAAATTTTGAGGTTTTCTTCCTTTTCTTTTTATATTTTTTAAAATTTGTCATCGTTTTACTTTCTTCTAGCTGAATTAACAGCAGCGTGCAGCTGTATATTACTGTTCAATGCAGTGCTGTATCTACCTGCCATATTTTGGAAACTTTTGAATAGGGAGATCTTTGTCACACCTTGTTTGACTGTGCAGTGCTTTATTGATGCCTTTTATGTTCCTTGAAGGATCATATGAATTTTCTTTATTTGCAGAACTTGGAGCAAAGACCAAATGATGTATTGGGAGCAATGGGAAACTCCAATTTTACTGTTCGAAGCGATGAGTTTCCACTTTTGACTAAAGATGTCGTCATGAGGATGAACCTCGTAAATGAAAGGCCCAAGAAATCATGTGGTCTCGTTTTCTCTAACAGAGTCCTGAAGTATCGTCCTTCATTTTATGTAATTGCTCTTATTGCTATTTGTTTTGGAGTATGCGCCATTGTTCTGCACCCTCATAAGGTTAGCAAACTCGCAGTATCTATACGCAGGTGCCTGACAGAAAGAGTTTAGATGTTAAATAAATCCAGACTAAAATGCCATCTCTTGATCACTGGCTCTGTACATCCCCTTTACACTGTTAGATTAAATTGATCCCCCTGAAGCTTAAGGATGGGGTCTGATTCCTGACTTTGGAGTGTCCAAACTGCTATTTCTCCATACTGCCTTGATCTCGCCCTTGTAGTAGTATCAAGATAGAACCGCGGCATTCCCAAGAGTTGGAGATAGCTGCTGCTTTTTTCCAGTTGGATGAGAATTCTTTGTAGGCAATGTCTAATATTCTTGCATCTTTTGTTTCCTCCTTGTACTGACAACAGCTTTCACCCCCAAAGTTCGTGTATTATCTTTTTTGGCAATGATAATGATGGAATAAATTGCTAGGGAGATCTCTTTTTTTCTTCCTTTGCTACCGAAGTGAAGGTGTGATCACATTAGAATGGCTCTGAAATATAGCTCCTTAGTACCTTTCTGTTTTTGGTTATGTTTTTTTTTATTTTTTTTTTTTGTAATTATTAATGTAGGTATTCAAGCGAGCTTGCGTATATCTCGACTAATTCTGTAGGTCCTAAAGTTAATGATCATAGAAGTATTCAGTGATCCTAAAATTTACGGGAGTCGAACTGGTAATTTTTATGGAGTAAATTTAGAGCTTGACCAGTTAAGTTATACCTTTAAGAACTAGTTCTGATTTTTAAAAACCATAAAGTGTTTTATATTTATTAATTTTTTTAACAAAGTTTATTTATTTTAAAAAAAGATATACGATGTAAGAATTCTTATACAAAATAAATATAAAAATATATTATTAATTAAAAATATAAAAAGTAATGTTATGAATTTAAACCATGCACATAATAGGTAATTTTTATGGTTGTTGTTTGAAAAAAAGTAAGTTTAAAAACAGTATGAATTTAAATATGTATTTAGTAAAAATTATGGTTGAAGTTGCAGGTAAAAAATATATGGTTAAATTTGTTGTTGGAAATGTTGTTGATGATAAAATAATTAAAAAAAATATTTATTTTATAATGTTAAATTACACAAGTATATGATTATTAATACATAAAATAAAAAAATATAGCAAAATAATATCAAGATCCTTGTGGATCATGGATTAATTTTTTATAGTAATCTAAAAACACAAATAAATACACAGTAAGAATAAAAAATTATATATGTATATGTGTATGTGTATGTATATATAAAAAATTAATACTAGATTTGACCCGAACTTGACCCAGATCATATTGGGTCAACAAATAAGTACTTTGGTTCAGTATTACAAGGAGCTTGAGGAGGGAAGATAAAACTGGTTGCAGCATGAAAAGAAGGCAACATGAAGGCATGAAAGAGTCAAAACACATAAATAAGAACAAAAGGTTAATAAAGTCATGGTTTTATTTCAGAAACAGGTCAAGCGATGTGGAACGTTAGGCAAATCATAAAAAGCAATAAATTTTAGCTTTAGCAAAACTTGTGGTATGACCTTATTTTTTTTTAGTAGAACTCACCTCAAAATAAAACTTCAAATTTTTAACCAAACATCTATAAATTACGATTGAGACAAAATGCAACCCAACAACAATACTAAACAAATTCCTAATGTGCTATGAATGTAACTCTAATTAAGCAAAATCTTTTTAATTGAGATAAATACAAGAGGAGAGAGAGGCCTGACAAGGAAATATTCTTTTTATTTTTAATGTGCCATATATTTTATTTTCTTTTTTCTTTTTATATATTCTATTTTTTTAAAATAAATTCAAATAATAACTAATAACTCTAGTGTGGTATTCTCGGACCGGATATTTTCTTGAGATCTATTCTAGTTATTTTGATTAATAATTTTTTTTTTAGTTAAACATGGATATTCGGACTAGTTTATTGTGCAAGAAAGTACTCTACCTACTTTAGCAGCTTTGTAATAATTACTAGTTTATTTTATTTTATTCAAACTAGAAATAATAACACACGTAATTAACTATAATCTAAAATCTGAGCTGGTCTCAAGAAGTATCTAATCAACTATCCCAGGAGCCACGAATACATATATGTTCATAGTATCGAGGCCCTATTTGGTTGCGTTGCTGCATTTTATTTCAATTATATATTTGAAAGTGCTTGCCACGTGTTATGGTTTCATATGATCTAAATTAAAAATAATAATTATGATTTATATTATTTTCAAATTAACCTTTTCAAACTCTAACTTAAAAGAACCTACGATAATGACAAATACCCACGCTAGACAGTTCGTAACCAAAAGGGTTTTTCCATGTACACTTCCCTGTCTTCGGTCCCCGTCTGAAGAACGAGAGGCATGGAAATGGAATGATATTATTTTTTATAATGCTACTCAACAATCAACATTCTCGGCTGACTCACATACAGCTGTCTACAGTTTATTTTTTATTTTTATTTATATTTATTACTCCTTTGTCTTTTGCTTATAATAATAATAATATTTTAAATAATTATGAGTTATTAAAACTCACTTAGCCAGGCTGAATTTAGAAAAACTAAGTGGGAGTTTACTTGTTTAAATTGAATGAGATAACTCGGGTTTATTAACCCAACTTGTGACTCAAGCTTTTAAATAAATTATGAGTTAAGTTTAGTTTTATAATTATAATTAATAATGTATACATAAGACTTTAAGAGATTAATATAATGATTTAAAAGTTTGTTTTATTTTTTGATATTATGGTTTTGGATATGGGACCAATATTTATAGTAATTTACTAGGTTTTTAAACAAACAACACTGCTTTTATTGACTTTCACTATTAATTAGATTTTTCACACGTTATTTGCAGCCAAGCAATATTAAATTAAAAAAAAAACTAAAAGAGGTTGAGAATTCATTGTACATGCAGACTCAATACATTGCGGATGACAATAATATATTTACTCTTTTGCTCTTTAAAAAACTCATTTATATTACTTTTAGGGGTACAAATTGTAATTGCATAGGGACTAAGCGGTTATAATCAATTTGATTAGGGTTTAGGATGTATTTCTCTTTTTATATTGTATAGTGTAATGACTTGGATACTCTTGACATGCAAAATAAAAAAAAAATTCTTTGATTACGAGGTGATTTTGATTTTTTAATTCAAAAACACATTGAATTAACTTTGTTGCCCCTTTAAACAAATATATCTTAACTAGGATACGAGGGCTTATTCATATTTTTCTTATGGTCTTTTTGTAATTTTTGGTTCAGGATAGGTGTGGGTTAGTTTTTTACTTTTTAAATGAACAGTAAATTTACTTAGTTACCTCTCAAGTTAAAGAGTTTTTAAACTAGGGTCGAATGATATATATATATATATATATATATATATATATATATATATATATATATATATTGTGTAGGGTCAAGATCAGGGAAATTTGGTAAAAAATATTTAAAGAAGAAATCTAGCTGGCACGTTTTGTTCACGTGCCATCGTGTTAAGCCATTCTATACACTTTAGGAGATGCGTGCAGAGAATTTAGGTGGTGAAAATTATCCATCCACAGTGATGTTAGAAAGATTACGATGTCCTCTTCCAAATGAGACGGCGAGTGTGGTGGTCCGGTCGGTGGTTTGCTCTTGATAAGCTAGTAAGAATTGTTACAGAAATGAACAAGAAGCGAACATAATTAGAGAAAGATGCTGCAATGCAGAGGAAGAAGAAAATGTTTATGTGTATTATTCACTACTTACATTCCCAGCACTGTTACATTCATTTTATATGAACTAAAGGTGAGAAGCTTGGTTACATAATCTAATCAACAGTAACAGACTTTGTTAACTGTCTAACCATATTAACAAACTTGCTAACCATTATATTCTCTATTCTCTTGACAGGTGGTAGCAGCAGAGCCTTTGATATCTTGACATTCCCCCTCAATCGCAGGCTTGGAGGAGCCAAGCATAAGATTGAAACAGTGATGCCGAAATAAAAGAGTGGACAAACCTTTAGTTAGTATATCAGCAAACTGATCTGCAGAAGAATATGCTATTGAAGCCATAGAATCTGGAAACATGGACCCTGTGAGTATACTTGAGTAGATTGAGCTTCAAATTGCTAATGTTAAGGAGGAATCTTTTAGCAGGAAAGAAATACTTGAAAAGGTTGAGAAATTGTTGACTGCATGTGAAGAGGAGAGTTGGCTTGAGGAATATAACAGGGATGACAATCGATACAATGCTAGGAGAGATGCTCATTTGACTCTCAAGCGTGCTGAGAAAGCTCACAATTTGGTTAATAAAATGCCAGGTATGGTGGAGGCTTTGGCTTCCAAAACCATGACATGGGAAAGCGAGAGAGGCACTGAATTCTTATATAATGGTATCCGCCTTCTTTCTATGCTTGAAGAATACACCATATTACGCCAGGAGAAAGAGGAAGAAAGACGGAGGTAGCGGGATCAGAAGGAACATTTTTAGAGTGCAAGAGATAGAAAAGAAGAGAATCAAAGATTGAGAAGGAAGAATCTTGCAGGAAGTTGAAGATTTGAAGAAGAGTTTTTTAATTTGACAATATATCAAACATATGATAGGCAAATTGATTATTATGAAAGAATTGGTTTAATAAGGCGATAATAATGCTAGAAACAGAGATTAGCAAGATATTAGAAGCTTAAGTTGAGAAGTAGTCACCATTTTTTTAGAGGTCAAGAGATAGAGAGGAAGAGAATCACAGATTTGAAAAGAGAGTTGAGGAAGAGAATCACAGATTTGAAGAATTTTTTTTTTTCAGTTTGACAATATATCAAACAGATGATAGGCAGATTGATTATTATGAAAGAATTGGTTTAATAAGGCGATAATAATGCCAGAAACAGAGATTAGCAAGATATTAGAAGCAGAGAAATCACAGGATCATAAGATATTAATAATCCTAAGCTCTGATACCATGATAAGCTAGAAAGAATTGTTACAGAGATGAACAAGAAGCGAACAGAATTAGAGAAAGATGCTGCAATGCAGAGGAAGAAGAAAATGTTTATGTGTATTATTCACTACTTACATTCCCAGCACTGTTACATTCATTTTATATGAACTAAAGGTGAGAAGCTTGGTTACGTAATTTAATCAACAGTAACAGACTTTGTTAATTGTCTAACCATATTAACAAACTTGCTAACCATTATATTCTCTATTCTCTTGATAGGTGGCAGCAGCAGAGCCTTTGATATCTTGACAACTCTGACGATCTTTTCTTTCTTTCTTCTTTTTCTCTCTCTCTTTGCCTTGGAAAACATACTGTCCAATTAGAAAAATTCAATATTGTCCTCTTATTTTGTCTTGGTATTTGATCCAATCCTCTTGCTTTTGATTGTATGATTTTTTTCTTAATTTCTTTTCATTTTCACCCTTGATTGAAATGTTATTTGTCCTCTTATTAAAATGAATAGAAGATAATAGAAACAAAAATAAATACAAAACTGATTGAATAAAACAAAAGAAAAAAATATTATACAAGGCCAAACATATAAAAAATATTATTTCAGAATAAATATTTTTCTTATAAAATAAAGCTCACTTGTATAAAATAAAAAGAGTTATTAAAAAAAATAAAACACAAACAAAATTATTTTAAAAAAAATTTTATTCAAAAAAGGTTTGCAAAACCCACGGCCTAGGTCATGAGAACATGATAAATTGATTGAGAAGAAATTAAAGATAACCATAAAATCTTCAACAGTCAAACAATGAAATTGGAGAAAAAAACCACACAAATTTATGATTAAAAGAATGAGGGAGAAAATTGAAATAAAAAATAAATTAGAAGGTATAAAAAAAATTAAATTAAAGGGTTAATTTGAAAACAAATAAACTTTAACAAGAGGATAATTAAATCAAAAGAATAAGGGTAGATTGAAAACAATAAAACAACATAAACTTTGATTGAAGGATGAAATTGAAAACCAACAAAACTTCAACAAAAGAGCCAAGGGAAAAAAATCATAAATTAAAAGAATAAGGATTGAATTTGAAAAATAATATATATATGACAAATTGTAATTCAAGGGCTAAATTGAAAACATTTAAAACTTTCATAATAGAACCAAGGATGAAAATAAATAATAAAAAAATATAAGGATTGAAATTGACAAATCTAAAGATAAGAGGATAAATATGCACTTTCTTTAGAAAAGAGAAAAGAAGGAAGAAAAAATAACCGTCAACAACAAACCGAATCCATTGCCACACACCACCTCATAGAGAAGATGACACAACAGTGCATCTAATGACACAATAAAAGGGCAGGTTTAGCCATTGGATGGCGCCGCACAAGTCACCCAAACACCGTGGACGACACCCACTTGCTAGCGTGTGATTGTCACACCCTAACAACGTTTTCGAATAAAAAAAATAGTTTTCCAATTAAAAAAACACCAGAATGCCCTTCATAAACATGAGAATCACAAAAAAAACCATTTTGAAAGTACGCAAATGCCCCTATACGCATGCCTTGATTTTTGTCTTTTCTAAGGGTATAATCACATTTCTACTATATTCTAAAATGTAAAAAACTAAAAAAAGCTCTTAGTCAACAACTCTAGTTTTTTTTACCTCAAGGGTAAATAAGTATTTTAATTATTTTAAAGTTTTTAAAAAGACTAAATCATTGTTTGCCAACAATTCAAGAAATTGTTAACTTTAGAGGTAAAATCGTATTTTAATTGTGCAAAAAACATTGGAAAATACAAACATACCCCAAACAATATTTTAATGACTAACAAACCTTTGAAAAAGACTGCATTACTTTCAAGACCAAGATTTGATTTATTTCAACTTAGGAGCAAAGTTGTTAAACCCGGGGATTGACTCGGTCAAAGGACCGGGTCCCGGGTTTTATGGGTCAACCCGGGTCAAACCATAAACCCGGGTTATTTAGAGGTTAGGTTGGGATAAAGATAAAAAATAGAAAAGCAAGGCAAATAATAAAGGGGTGAAGTGGGCAGAGAAAGTCTCATCACCATCTCCTCACAAATTACATCTACCCTCTCTAGCTTCATCATTTTAGCCGTCACACAAACCAGAGAAAACATCTTTCCCCTACAAATTTAGAAAACATTAGCTAGAGAGAGAGAAAGGGGTGGGGGATGTTAAAGACTTAGTGATGGTAATAAAGTTTGCTTCTTCAATCGGGGAAAGAGCACCAAACAATCCGTACCGAGAAATACTTGAAGAAGAAAAAGCTTCCTTAGCGAAGCGGGAAGAGAAGTCTCAAGAATATGGCTCTAAACTTTTGATTCCCACTTTAGCTGACAGCTATGCTGTGTGGAACAGCCAATTCCCTGTACGGTAAAGACTGTTCTTTCTCTGATTTCCCGATGCACCACTTCTACTTGTTGCCTCTCTCTTTCCTGAAACTGTGAGTTTGGTCCCATTTAACTTTCAATTTCCTTCAAGTTATAGTTATCAATCGTGAGGGCTAGAAGGAAAAATGGGAACCCAACGCCAACCATCAAGATCTCCACACCCAGATCGACTTGCAATCATCTCAAGCAAACCCAATTCCAAAACGCCGGGTCTCATCCGGGTTTGTCCGGGTCGCCCGGGTCATGGGTCGACCTACCAGGTCGACCGGGTTTTGCCGGGTCATTGCAATGGCTGGTTTTTTGACAAACCCAAACCGATCTAGCCACTGGGTCGGCCGGCTTTCGAGTCGACCCGCCGGGCCGGTTCGGGTTTAATAACTATGCTTAGGAGTATGAATATAATTTTACTATAGCAATCCACAATAAATTATGTCTTGTGTTATAATGAAAAACCCATACGCTATATTTTTTTGTTAATTGGATACTTACAAATGAATGAACTTTAGCCTGTGGAGCACCATATTTCAAGTACACCTTTATATTATAGTTTTAAACTTGACTCAAGGTTAACTCGTAGTAAGGCTCAGGTTACAACTTAGAAGGATTGGCTTAGATTAACTCGTGTTGAATTTATATATATATTAAAAAAATCAAAATCACTATGCTTTGACAATTTTTTTCAAAAAAAGTCAACGGATTGATAACCGAGTTGACTGGGTTAGTTGAATTTTTGTCATTTTCTATTTTTTTTTGTTAATTCGAGTTAGTCCCTACTTCAGATCAGTCAGGTCTCAGGTCAGCCTACTAGGTTGATCAAGGTTTTTATATATAATTTACTATATTTTTATAAGAAAAGTTTTGTTTAATTATAATTTACTATATTTTTATACTATATTTTAGATTAAGGAGTCAAGAAATTATAATTAAATTTGGACGTAATAAATTTTTATGATAATTCATATTGATGAGGCTGAAAAATCTCTATTAGAAAGATTAGAGACGCTTTTTATGGACTAATAAACTAGACTCAGAGGACTTGGTGGGTTGGACAACACCTGCAAAAAAAACACTCCAAAGTTTAAGTCAATATAATGTTTGTTCAGGTGACAAAGAGAATAAATATTCTTTAGGCTTAAATGTTCCTTAAGTCTTGTTTAAATCTTGTATCGGATTTGTGTTTTTTTTTAACATATATTTTCTAGAGAGATAGAGTCTTGAGAAATAAAATCTAGAGAGATGGGCTCTAACAGACCTCTCATTTACAGATATGAAACTTTGTTTATATAGATATTTTTAAAATAAATATATTAAGAAATATCTAATATATTTTATATAAATATCTCATAAACATCTAATATAAATATCTTATAAGTATCTAGAATATTTATAGAGATATTTACGGTGATGTGTACTTTATATAAAATATCTACATAGTTTTTTCATGTATCATCACATATAATTTGTTTAATTTATTTTTCCCATTTTCCTTTCTTTTTATTTCTTCTTCCTCTTCCTCTTTCTCTAATTTGCTCTGTATAAATGAAAAAAGAAAGAAAGAAAAGCAAATAGGGGCGCCTAGCAAAAGAATCCATCTGCTTAGGGGGGAGATCATGGGTCGTGGTTTAGAGAAATGATAGTTGGTGGGTGTGATTGGTGGTAGAGATTAAAGAGAGGGTGTATGATTGGACGGCTGGGTGAGGTCGAAGAGAAGGAAAGGAAGGGTGGCTGGTGTGGGCGAGGCCGAGGAGAAGGAATGGAGAGAGGAAAAAAGGGAAGAAAGGAAAACAAAGAGAAAGGAAAGAAAAGGAGAACATATTTTTAAATATAAAAAAATTATTCATGACATTATAAAAATATATCACGTGTATAAAATTAATCATTCTTTGCTAAGTTTTTATCTAAAAAACATAAAGTCATTAAAAAATATTATAAAAAGATATAATAAAATTAAAAAATTCATAAAAATAAAATCAAATTGTGTGTGAGTTGCTCGACATGACCCAATTATCTTGGTCAGTTCAAAGACAACCTAGCCATCCGGTAAAAAAAATTCGATGATGAAATTGAGAAAAAGGATGAGATTGACAAGAAAAAACCTTTTGACCCAACTTTTTGCCTTGTTCGGGTTTAAAATTAAATAATATGGGAGTTGTCCTGACATGACTTGGTCAACTAAGTCAGTTTAAAGGCAACTTGGTTGAATGGTAAAAGCTTTTTGGGGATAAAATTGAGAAAAAAAATGAAATTGACAGGAAAAAAACCTCTTTACTCGACTCCTTACCTAACCTGAGTTTAAAATTAAACTATATGAGAGCTGCCTTGACGTGATTTAGTTAACTTAATAGGTCTGAAGATAACTTAAATAACTTTTAAAAAAAGCCCGATGATTAAATTGAGAAAAAAATTAAAATAAAAAAGTAGCTTTCCTATTCATATGAACAACAAAGATGTATAAAGAATGTTGTTTTGTTTTAGAATGACTAGCTCGAGTTTAAGCCCTAATTACAGCACCATCAACATCATAAGAAAGATCTAGACAAGATGAATTCAATAACACCAAAGAAAGCCACCAACAATAATTTAGGTAGGTCACACTTGCAGCCAAAAGCAAGTGAGCTACCCTCCACCTTTCGATGGCAAATGTGACACACTCGAGTCATCATTAGTGATCTTTCATGATGTTGTTTATCGAGAAATTTTTTATGGTACTAGTAGTATTGTAACCAGAGCTTCATTGTGCCTCTATTGTCTTTTATTTATTTTATATCTCTCCTCTCTTCTCATGTGGAAGCCTATTTCATAATTTGTTTTTATGGATGTCACATTTTTCAATCGCGACATGTATAAATTATGCTATTTCATTGATTCTTTTTCAAACTATATTATTTTGTCTAATATTTAAAAAAAAACATGCTAATAAGAAAAAATAGCCAACATTTTTCATATGCAACGCAACGTGGTTAATAATGTGGATGGATATTTGCAAATTCTCAATTTGAATTTATAAATACATCAAATGGATTCTCTAGTAACTAGCTAGCTACTCATGTCAGTGACAGCTTAACCCCACATCGCCTATATTCATTTCCTTTTCTTGATCAATCATGCACTGCTGCCAAATTATATAAATATCCTGGATGCCATAATGCTCAAGCTAGCTGATGCTGCCTCGCATGAATATATGTGCTCACTCTACTCTTATTCTCTCACATACACCTATCATTTTATGTCCTTTCTAACCAGGCAATGAGAATGTCAGCTGCCCTCTGCATCACTGGATAGCTAACAGTCTTCTTCTTAGAGTAAATGTTATTATAATATTGGCAGTTCATTGCCCACAGAAATTCTATTACACAATCTTGAACATCAGTAGAGTTCATATGCTCCTTTATTTTACTGCCACTGTCCTGATGCAGGGACCTTTATCACTCGACACGGGGAGGATTCTAACAGGATATAGCCTTGGAACTTTCTCTTACGTTGTAATTACTTGATAGTGTTGTGAAACCTCCACAATTATTCATCAATAGTGTAATAGAAGAAAAACTAGAAATAACATAATATTTAATGTGATTTGGTAATGTGTCTGCATCTACATGAGTGAAGAGCTTTTATTTTTATTATATTAAAATAGAGTTACATAATATTTATTTATAGTAGACCCTAAACTACCCAAGGAATCCTAAGTCATCTAAGTAGTATTAATAATTTTTTCCATAATACCCTTTTACATTATCATGGGGTGATGCCCACACCCCCAACCTATTAATCGTTCCTAATAATTAAATAAAAAATAAATCATTGAGAAGTAGATGATGTCATTCCACTTCGTTCGAGATTTGCCATTGAGCCACAAACCACAACAGATACTCATAATTATCTTTATACAAAAACTTCTATTAGGACACTTCTAATCTAATTGTAGAGATTTTCTTACCTGGTTTTGATGATAATATGTCCTATAAAAAAAGGTTCCATATTTGTAGCAGAAATAGCTCCAAATAAATCTCATCGGAGGGCTCACCACTTTAAATTAGGTAAGACATTATAAAGTTAATATGTATGCAGTCATTACTAACCTTTTGATATCTTCGTAGTAATATCTATTGCTTTTCAGCTCATGATCGTTATTGGGTCATCCATTACATTCTTAATCAAATATGTCATACCATGGAGAACACTAGCTCTAACTGGTAAGTTAAAGTCTTGCAAAATATTATGTTGTTTATTTGATGATGACTTCTTGTTGAACTAAAATATCAAAGAAATAGTAAATTCTGTTTTAGAGGTCTTACGCAATGCTGATTATCATTTTTTGATGTGTTTTGAAAGGTTTTGTTCCCTCCATTTTCCTGCTTGTTGGTCTATGTTTCATTCTTGAGTTAGGAGGGTTACGATTCGATATGGGTGATTGTAGTTAGGTTAATGAAATCAACCCATTTTCTGCCAGTCAAGATTATTTATGGATATGCAAAATTGACGGAATTGTTAATTAGTAAGATTGTGCGATTGCATGGAGTCCCGATCTTGATAGTTTTGGATAGAGGTTTACTGTTCACGTCGTGATTTTGGATGAAATTCCAGGAAGCTATGGGACTAAAGTACAATTGAGTATATTTTTTCACCCTCAAACAAATGGTCCATCTGAGAGGACTATTCAGACATTAGAGGATATGCTTAAAGCTTGTGTTATGAATTTTAAAATTGATTAGAGTAGATTTCTACTATTAGTTGAATATGCTTACAAAAAAATTTATCATGCTAGCATTGAGATGACGCCTTACGAGGCTTTGTATGGTTAGACGTGTAGATCATTGGTCTGTTGGTGGGAAAAGGCTAATGGAACCAGAGTTGATTCAGATTACCTCAGAGAAGAGATATGAGATAAAAAAGAAGCTTCAAACATCTTAGAGTAGACATAAGAGGTACGTACGCGGATATGGGAGGCGTGATTTAGAGTTTTCAGTAGGTGATTATATGTTCTTCAAGGTATCACCGACCAAATGAGTATTCAAGTTTGAAAAAAAAGGCAAGTTATGTCCTTGATTTATTAGAACGTATGAGATTTTCGAGAGGGTTGGAGCAATTGCTTATAGATTAGCACTACCATCAACTTGTTTGCTATTCTTCTGGTATTCCACGTTTCTATGATACATAAGTATATGTCAGATCCATCTCATATGTTAGGAGTTCAACCAGTTGAATGAAGAGATGATATGACTTATAAGGTGCAATCGAAAGCTATAATGTATTGGTAAATAAGGAAACTTATATCAAAGGAAATAACGTTAGTGAAGGTGAAGCGGAAAGGCCATTCACGCGAGGAATAAACATGAGAGCTCGAGGATAAAAAGTGCAAGGGGTATCCTTATCTTTTCGATGGTTTCAGTAAGTGTTCAATCATTTCTATCAAGTTTCGAGGATAAAATTTTTATAAGATGAGGAGATTGTGATGTTTTGAAATGAATAGAAAAATAGTTAATAGGAAAAGGCAACAATGCCCTTGAAGGCTTAGAAAATAGGTATAAATGAATGAGAGGTATTGTGGTTATTGAACAAATAGCTTGGTAAGTATAAATAGGAAGATAAAAAAAAAAAAGAAACATGAAATTAGAGAGAGAACCATGAGGGAAAGAAGGAAGAAGAGAAGGAAAAACTAAGTAAGGAGAAGAGAATTATAAGAAATAAACCCCTAAGTGAAGATTTACACTTTGGTTATGTAGAATCTAGTATTTAACTTTGATTTTGGTTTGTTAAGGTTTAAGGTTTTAAAGTTTATGTTTTAGGGTTAGATTGATGAATTAATTGATGAATTGGTTATTTAAGATGAATTAATTAATTATAGTGTGATGGAATGAATTATTATAAGTTCATTATATTGGGTTTTTGAGGTTTTAGGTTAAAACTCAGGATCTGCCATATTAGGTGAAACTAGTATGGAATTCCTAACTAGCCAGCCACCAGTTAGGGTTGAACCGTTAGACCGATTGGCTGCTATATTTTGTTCGATCGGTTAGGTTACACCGGTAGACTGATTGGTGAATAAAATTTAATCGACTGGTTGAGTTAAACCGATAAACTTGACAATGAGATTAAATGATTCTTTTAGGTTTGATTAGTTTAAGTTATGTTTGAGATTAATCAAATGGATCAATTCCAGTTTATAATTACGTTTTGGTTCTTAAACGTGTAATGTTATGGGTTAAACCCAAATTTAAATGTATTAAATAGATTTTATATTCCTTTCAAGTTCATTTTAAATATGTCTTTTTTTGTATTAAGATATTCATAATATTCCACATGTTAGACATCAAGAGTTTGGAGTACATGCTTTAGCTGATGGATCTAAATTTGAGGCAAAGGAGATAGATGGAGCTGCTAAAAGATTATAATTATACCATACAATACCACCTAAACAAAGCAAATATAATTGCTGATGCTTTGAGCAGGAAATCATCAGAGAGCTTAGCTCATACTTAGGAGGTACAAAGACCTTTGTTTAGGGAGTTGCATGGGTTAGTGGATGAAGAAGTTAAATTTGACTTAACCTGAAAGTGAGCAATCAACTTTCAGGTTAAGTCAGACTTGTTTGAAAAGATAAAGGCAACTCAAAAGAGAGATGACTCGCTACTTAGGATCAAAGATGAGGTTGAGCAGGGAAAAGCTGCAAATGTCGTGATTGATGAGGATGATGTGCTGATGTATGAGAATAAGCTTTATGTGCCTGATACGGATGATCTGAGGAGATAATTGATGACAAAGGCGCATCAAACATTCTACACAATGTATCCAGGTTCTGCCAAAATGTATAAAGATTTTAAGGTGTGTTATTGGTGGAATAGGATCAAGGCTAACATGTAACAAACTTTGTTTCTAGGTGTTTGACCTTTTAAAGGGTAAAAGGTGCACACTAGAAACTTTATGGATTGCTGCAAACATTATTGATTTTAGAATGGAAGTGAAAAATAATCATAATGGACTTCGTCACAGGATTGCCTAGGAGTTAGAAGGGTTACAATTCGATATGGGTGATTGTCGACAAGTTAACAAAATTAACCCATTTCTTGCCAGTCAAGATTACTTATGGATATGCAAAGTTGATGAAATTGTTCATTAGCGAGATTGTGCAATTACTTATGGATACTTTTGTTGGACTTTCAGAACCTATTCTTTCATTGTAATCAATGTTATTCCATTATGTTTAGTTAGTGCCTAACAATTACAATATTTGTATTAAATCTTGTTTTAAAATATTGATTTATATTATGGACTTTAATTATGGTATTAGAAGTAACATAAAACTCTGGTTTGTTTAAATGGTAAAAAATTTATATGTAAATCCGGCTTCACATAGGTAGAGAAACCTGGGGGGATCTTATATATATGCCGGTCATTAGACACTAACCATGTCAACCTAATTAGTGACCAACAACTATGCTTTTTGTTCATAAAGATCTCTGCAACTGGGATATGTCTAGGTTCTTTCTTAGCAGTAGCTTCTTTCTTTCTCAAGGTAAATCACTAAAAATCTTACTAGTTCAATATCTGCATATTTTGTTCTTACTGTTTGCATTCAGGTCTAGAATTTGTTGTCATGATCATTGTGATCCAGGGGCATGGCCTGTTGCTTGAGGAGGTACTGATATGAGTCGTCTTAAAAGTGCTTGTATATTTCCTACTATATAACCATGGTGTTTTTTAATGACTGCAAATCAAAATTTAAACAATTTTGGCTAATTTTCCTATGGAATTAGATTTATATATCGGTATTCTCAATTGGAACGGGACCAGTTCCTTGGGTGGTCATGTCTGAGGTAACTATTTTTACCTGTCAGGAAAACTGCTAAAATATTTAATCTAGATTTATATATAGAATGGAATAGGAGTCAGCCACAAGGCACAGTAAACCTAGTCTTGCTTTATCTAAGACCTTTTCCTGTGGTAGATTTTCCCAATTAACATAAAGGGGATTGCTGGGAGCTTGATGGTGCTAGTGACCTGGTTGGGTGCCTGGGCAGTTTTTTTTACGTTCATTGTAAAACCCGGGAAAAATAATAAGTAAATAAAAATGAAAGAATTCATGCATATGATTAAATAAAAACAAAAATTCAAAAATTTTTGAATATAAATTTCCGGGCGAAATAATTCGAGACATTGTAATAAACCCGGTACTGTTGAGGGTTAGATTTAATTGAAGAGAATAATGCACTTAAAGGAAAAAGGGGGTCTAAATGCAAATAAGGGAAAATATAGAGTATAAATACTCTCTCCTCACCAAGACAATCTGTAGGAACCATAAGGAGAGAAAATAGGGAGTTTTATACCCATTCTCGAGAAATCAAGAGAGAAACACTAAAATTTCAAGAAACCATCCAAGATTAAGAACTTAAAGATGGGATAAACACTTGAGAGCAAAGGATTACTAAGAAATTGAACAAGAAGAAAAGACAGGAGGGAAATTGAACAAGAAGAAAAGACAGGAGGGAAATTGAACAAGAAGAAAAGAAAGGAGGGAGTTGAAAATCTTCAACTGGTTGAAGATCAAAATCTTAATTTGTATGAGGTAAGGTATTCTAAACATGATCTTAAAGAAATTCATTTTTAAATTCGATGAAGAATTGATGCCTTGATATTGGATCATAGGTTAGGGTTCTTAGACATAAATTGGGGAAAAAAGTACTTATTGTTGAAATTAAGTTAATTCATGTGTGTAGTATGTAGTTTATGAAAGTATTGTGTGAAGGGGAGGGGGAGACGAATCTGGACAGACTTGTCTCCTAACTTTTGATGAGATCTCGGGTAGGAGAATGAGGGGATTAGGATCGGGTTCCCCATAGAAATTGTAGATTTGAATGTTAGCTAACCAAGGAAACAGGTCTTGCTCAATTTGGAAATATAGAACTCCAGTTATGGGTTACCAACTAAGACTGAGTCGTGACTGATTATGTAGGGCAGTAGGACTAATTAGTAAATGAACAATTTTGACTATCTTGGAGGCAAAATTGGGTTCTCCTCCCTCAGAGAACTAGTAGCCTCGTGTCTTAGCTTTCTAACGAGATCAATCTCAGTTAAAATGGAGTTTTAGAACTTTAGATATAGTTAAAAATCTGATGAGTGTTCAGACAGTAACAGTTGGAAATTGGACAGTAACAGTTCAAAGTCAAACAGTAACAATAGGAAAAGTCAGACAGTAACGGTTGGAAAAGTCAAACAGTAACAATAGGAAAAGTCAGACAGTAACGGTTGGAAAAGTCAGACAGTAACAATAGAAAAAGTCAAACAGTAACAGTTGAAAATTGGACAGTAACAGTTGGAAATTGGACAGTAACAGTTGGAAATTAGATAGTAACAGTTGGAAATTGGACAGTAACAGTTCAAAATTAGACAGTAACAGTAGACTTTCATGTGAATACTATAAATAAGAATATAAAAGAATTGAGTCATACGAACACTTGTATATTGAAATATTAACTATGAAAATATACATGATATATGTATGTATGTTATTATGAGGAAATGAATATGCATAGAAAGTAAAAAAAAAAACTTCCTTGTGATTCAGGAGGAGCTACCAGGATTGGATCTTCTGTTAGGGGAGGTCGCGAGACAGGCGAAGCAGGTGCGTGATTTTCCCTCCTATTTACACTTATACAATTTAGAATCCTTCTAGTGAATGCAATTATAATAAATGTGTTCAATGTAAATAAAGTCTAGTGTAATTACAAGATTAGCTTCGGCTAATGGCATCCATGATAGGATTGCCGGGATATGATTGACACGATTAGCTTCGGATAATGACATCCGTGATAGGATTGCCGGGAAATGAATTACAGGATTAAACCTTACAAGGTCACCCAGTTTATGCAAGTAAATAAGAATATACAAATGAGTGTTAATTGGGTTTAAAAGATTTGCAAGCAAAATATAAGTTCTTTGTTAGAATTCTCATGGATTTGATAGAAAGTTAATACTTCATTCGTATTCATTTCATGAGCATACATATATTCTTTATCAACATAATGGTATGTTTATTTATGTAACAGGTCCACCAAACATTCAGGAAGATCATTAGTTTAGGACTCTACTTTGTGAAGATTATGTAAATATTTAACATGTTTATGTAGTACACTTTTGTGCAAACCTTGATGTATTTATAAAGGTTTAGCTTAGCATGTAGTATTTTTAGTTATACAGTAATTAACCATTTTGAAATATTTAAGAACACTTCTTATATTATAAATACTTTCTTTGCATGTTAGTTTTCCTTTCCTTTAAATTTATGATATGATGTGTTGGACTATGTTCATATTGAACTTACTTGTGGAATATGAGGTTTGATATAAGGTCCAAAATTAAGGGACCTTGTGATAATGGGTTGATTGAGTAAACTGATAGTAGTCGATAACTTGGGATATTATAAATGCAAACGAAACTCTGCCGATTTTTGGAAAAAAAAAATTTACCCTCAAATAAAGAGGATATGTTGGAATCTTTTAACATTGATCGAGTCGTACATTCAGACTATTACATTCATCTTTCTCATGGACTGGAGTAAGAAACTTCTTAAGTCAAACGCAGAATAAAAGTTACATAGTTCGCGTTGTCATGCAACTCTCTTCATGGATTATTTGATGGTTTTCACATTTTCAGGTACCTTTTTTATGTACACTGGATTCTCAGTGCTAGCAGTTCTATACGTGGCTAAGTTTCTACCAGAAACCAAAGGAAAAACACTAGAAGAAATTCAAAATAGTATCGATTCATAGAGTGTGGAAAGTTCTGAAGGTTGATAGGATACTTTCAGGATACGCTTTGAAGATATTGTTGTGTGATGTTGGCTCAATCACAGTCCCTAATCGGAAGCGAAAAGGCTAGATGCCCAACATGGCATGAATACTCTCATCTCAGAAGTGTGTGATCAATTCTTAGGGCTCATTGCAATATTCAAATTCTTTTGTCATGAAGTATATAGAGTACTAGTAGTTTGGTATCTTAGCATTGTGACAACATTAGATGTACGTGCTTTGTATTCATGTAGAACAGATAGTGACAGGAACCACCAATTTATTGGATTAATGAAGAAGAATTTCTTTGCTAGCGTAATTGCACCTTGCTAGATTATATTGATAAGACAGGATAATACGTAAATTTCTTGATGAACCGAAGGTTCTGAGTATTTGGGTTAGGATTTGTTATTATTAGATGAATTTATGATCCATATAGACTATTTAAATGACCTAATATATGTTTTTATGGACAAGTTGGATAGATCTAGCTCTAAGAGTAGGTCTGGTTGCGTCATACGATCAGGTTAACATTTTAAAACTATGATAACATGACATTCAATCATTAGATCGGGCTCAAATTTTTCAAGTGATTGAATGGGCAATTTTCTATGGAAAGCTACTGTGTCACTTATCAAACCATCAGATCTTTTAAAATTAGGATTTAGCTCAAATGCTCAAGTTTTGGCAAATTTTGTTTTCATATGTTTTTTTTTTCCCTTCAGATTTTATGTTTTAATTTCAATTTTTGTTTTATTTTCTTTATGTTTTTGGATTTATAGTTGTTTTTTTAGTAGAGGCTAGCTTTAGTTCTCGCGCTTTGCTGCGGGGCTAAACTATTTTTTTGTATAAAAAATGATATTTAGGTATTGAAATGAGGTTAGAAATAACATAAAAAATTGACCATAACAAATGTATAACAATGCTAATTATAGTTAAGTCAACACTAGATAACAAATGTTTATCATCATCATCATCAATAATATTATTATTTTCATTATAATTTTTATTTCTATTACAACTATTATTATTATTGTTGTTGTTGTTGTTGTTGTTGTTGTTGTTGTTACTATTACTATCATAATAATTACCATCAACAATATTATTACCATAACTACTAATATCATCACAATTATCATTATTACTATTACTATTATTATTACTATTATTACTGTTACTACCACTACCACCATAACCACAATCATCATTATCAATAATAGTATTATTTTCATTACTATTATTATTTTCATTACCACTATTATTTTTTTTTTTTATTATTACCATTTTCATAACTAACATTATTATTAGTATTATTATTAATACTACTACTGTTGTTAACATTACTATTGATATTACTACTACTACTGTTGCTATTAGTATTATTATTATATATTCTTTTGAAATAATAAACAATAGTATGACATAATATGAATACCAAAAATATGATTTATAAGATATAAATATCTAAATTTCTTATCTAATAAATAATGTATATGATATAAATAAAGAGAAATTTAACCCATGCGTACTTAGTTATCATCTATATTAAGAGACTGTTTAAAAATAGAGTAATATTCTTAGAAAAAAAAAACTAAGACTTACTATTTAAATGTAATATTTTTTTGAAAAAAAAGAAGAAAAAAAGTAGTTTTTTTTTCTAAACACACCTAAAATATCTAAAACTAAAATTTGATAATATTGTTACTTGCCAAAATTTTATTTTCCTTTTGAAAAATTGATGGAGTTATTTTTGTACTTTGGCTTTTGACTTTTCTTTAGTTCGGACATGGAATAAATGAGCTTAATTTGGAATCTATGTATCTTTAGTGTATTCAATGAAATAATATATTTTAAAATATTAATTTAATACTCAAAAAAAAAAGGACAAACTTTCTTCACCAGTAAACCTATTTCTAGGATTAACTTTTGTTTGACTAGTGTACTAAAATTTAAGTGTAAAAGTCAATCTCCCAATAAATAAAGTTGTAATGGGATATGATAAATAGGCAAGAGAGTGTCTTTTGCATTTTATT
Source organism: Populus simonii (assembly GCA_007827005.2). Lineage (NCBI taxonomy): Eukaryota > Viridiplantae > Streptophyta > Magnoliopsida > Malpighiales > Salicaceae > Populus > Populus simonii. The sequence continues at coordinate 4,886,098 of CM017471.2, read as the reverse complement.
TAAGAAAAATTATAAATTATCATTTTTATTTTATAATTAAAGTTTTAGAGAAAATATTTAGTGAGAACCGTGCACGATTTTAATATATATTGATTAACCAAATACTTTTAATATTGCTATCAAGGCTAAATATAATTTCAATCATATCTTATTACACTACCAAATAAACCTTAATAAAAAAAGAAAGTAAAAGGACTCAATACATCAAATTAGTAGGAGAAGGACTCAATTGATGAAATTGAATAAGTAGAGAGATAAAGTCTATCATTGACCACACATAAAACGATCATGTCGTTTATTATAGTAGAATGGGTGACATAAGCAATGATCCTTACATGTTGAAGAAGAATAACTCATGTCCCTATATGTTTCTAGTTTATGATGTTTTAAAAAATCCAAGTAATTTAAGAGTAAAGTTTATGTATTGAATAATCAGTTAATTTTTAGTTTTAACAATTTGATTCATTCTCTTTAATCGAGATGGTTGGTGCCTAGTGTATGGTAAGCCAAGATGATTGGAGGCTGGTATCTGCAAAATATTTTATTTTGTAGATTTTGAATTCTTATATATTTAAGTAAATATCTTTTTTTTTTAATATAAAATGATATTTTAGAAAGAGATTTTCTGAAAATATATATTCAGTTGAGTATAAAGATTGTGAACCTAAAGTTTTGAAAGATTCATGATGTATTTATAACTCATGAGTCTTGTCTTTTTATGGAGAAGGAGCTAAAGTGTAATTTTACCCTAATAGTTTAACGAGGAAACATATCTTTGACATATGCATTAATGAGAAATAAATATCCTTTATATAAACATTAATATAATGAAAATATGATATGCTCTTAAAAATTTTTTATACATTATCTATTACACAATATTTTCATTTTTTTATACCTTCAAAGATTTAGAAAATATATCTAAAATACAGCTGAGCACACAAGAGTTAAGTTTTTTGTTTATTTTAGTTTTGACTCTCTTTTTTTTATTTTAAAGACTGGCTCATGAGAGTAGCTCTTCTTTTAAACTGAGCGTTAGTTCCTTTTCTAAACTAGTTTATGATACTGGATTCTTTTTTTAAACAAAGCTCATGAGAGGGTAAGTTTTTTTTCTAGATGGAACCCATGAGTGCTTGGGCTCTTTCTACTGGAGCTGGGTCTGGAAACGTTGAGTTTTTGAGTATTTAAAAGGTGTTTTTTAGTTCAGTTAAATTTAGATATATCACCGGTTAACTGGGACTGCTTCTGCTCTTATGACTTGTGCCAGGCTTCCTTCCTTTCAACTGCTGAATCCTGATCATCAAACACTAAAGAGACAACTACGTCCTACTTATAACTTGTTTAATATTTATTTTTACAATTTATTATCTCAACTAAATAAAGGTATTGAATTATTTTTCTTCTCCACTTCATTTATTTTTCATTTGATTTTCTCTTACATGCATATTGATTGATTGATTGCCAATATGAAGTGGGAATTTTAGGTTCAGTTCACTACTTTAATTTCATTTCTTTTTTTCTTTTTTTTCCCAATAAAGTTGATGTTTGGATGCTAATTTATGTAATCTGTTTGCTTTGAGTGGAGAAAATTTCAAAGTTGTAATCTTTTCTTGCCTTAAGGTATTGAATTTATATAGTTCGATGGTTAGATACTCGTTTGATTCTTCAAATAATGAAAAACTTCCTTTTCATTTCTTTTACTTATATGGTTCTGTTTCGCAGGATTTGACGGACAGTGGGGCAGTTGATTTGTTGTTTATGCTGATAATAAGTAACTTCATAGGGTTTCAGCATCCATGGCTGTAAATTAGAAGTGGGTTATTGAAGGAATTTGATAACATGAATAGGATACATAAGATTACTGATCTATGTGATGATAAAGTTGCTGCCAAGGGATCCTCTTCTAGTCAAGGACCCGATGAGTTTTTTTATCATGAGATTGCACAACTCACAAAGCTTAGGTCACGGCCTCATGAGCTTTTGAGCAAGGACATGCCTGGCAGGTCGAGGCTGCCCGTCTCAACTATGAAAATGTTGGTTGGTCGAGAGGGTAACTATTCCGGAAGAGGGAGATTCTCATCCGCAGATAGTTGTCATGTTTTAAGTCGATATTTGCCTGTAAATGGTCCTTGCACGGTAGACCAGTTGGATAGTAGGACTTATGTTTCTCAGTTTTCAGATGATGGTACTCTTTTCGTTGCGGGATGTCAGGTATTGTTCATTTACTAGGGGCAGAAAATAAAGTTATTATGCTCGACCAGGCATTATTCTTCATAAATAGTTGGGGATACTTAAATTAATGGGACTGTTTGTAACGTTATTTTTTGAGTAAAAACTTTTCTTGTACAACAGGGAAGCCACATTAGGATATATAATGTGGATAAGGGATGGAAAGTTAAGAAGGACATTTTAGCCAAAAGTTTAAGATGGACGATCACTGATGCATGTCTTTCGCCCAATCAGCACTATCTTGTAAGTTTCTGATGATTCTAGATGGAAAAAAAAGATGTTTATGTATTACTAAGATAGGAAGTAAATTATTGTAGTCATATAGTGTAGTTCAATGCATTAGTTCTGGTTCTCTGGGTTTACTGGAGCCTTTTCATTGCTTATTATACTGTAGTTCAATGCATTAATGCAGGTTCTCTGGGTTTAGTGGAGGACTGTCTCTTTGGCGGACCACCTCTTTTATGACCTGTTACCAAATTAATTAAGTACCGAGCAGAAATTTTCTTTGATTTTGTTTAACATACAGGTTGGTGGATTATATGCCTGCCGAGTCTTGCTATATTGCGCATATCATGTCCTGTCTATGACATGTGCCCCTGTTGTACTTGTGTGTGAGTGTGTCTGTGAGAATGTATGATCATCTCTCTATGCATTTTTAGATTCAATCTCTTTGAATTCCGGATTGTGTGGAATGTGGATATATTTTTTTGGATTGTTATGGACATGGCTCAAGTGCTCCCTTGTAAAGTAATTTTTGATATTGGCATAAACAGCCTTAAACAAGGGTTACTTGGTTGTTTTAGGTCTTTATATCTTTTTGGTTGTCTACAATAAGTCAATTTGTCTAATGGCATACTGCAACTTAGCCCAACTTTGGAACTGGGCTTGTTGTTGGCCAGCATAATTTTATTAATTGCTTACAGCTCATCCTTATTTGCCTGTCTAATGGCTTTTACTGTTGCTGTTGATTTTACCAGGATTTATGCAATACTTGAAATAGTTGCACCATATAGAGTAGAAGATAAAACTTGGATTTTCTTTTGGGCTTCTATACTATCGCAAGTATAATTTGCAGGATCTTCCACTCGTGTCTAACCATGCCAATTTTCATTGGGGACGAACTGATTTGTAGACTTGACGTGCAATGAGATTTAATTTTGTAACTTGGATGCAGTGCTTTTCTTTGTTGATTCCATTTACCTTCAATTTTAATGTGCAGGTGTATGCTAGTTTGTCACCTGTTGTGCATATTGTGAATATTGAATCTTCTGCAACAGAGTCACTGGCAAATGTAACGGTATGTGTGCCACGTGCCATGCTTGTTGTGGATTTTTTTTTCTTAGTTTCTTATATTTATATGTTATCGTTCAGTGTAGGATGAAAAGGCTAAAATCTTTTCAGCTGTTGTCATATTAGCTTTCATCTTACAGAACTATGCCTTTGGATCATCATCTCAGAATTAACATGTTGTATTGCTGTCACAAACGGTGATAGATGGGATAATTTTATTTATTTAATTTATGCAATGAGTGTATTGGATGTTCTACCCATAGCTTGAGTGTCTGAATGATGTGTGCTATTTGGTGTGCTATAGGGCACAATTGTTTGGCTAGATGCTATTTAGCACTGTGAAGTAGTCCTTATTCTTGACGGGTGGCCATGTTATCATGACTATTAAATATCAAGCCATGGTCATGATGCTTGTGATCATCCGATCTGGTAAATGAGATGCTCACTGGAGCACACCATTTTGAGCTACATAGAGGCAATCCAGCACTTGAGCTATGGCTCACTTAGCTGTCCTCTTATAGACAACCATTGTTTTTCCTAGGGAATTTTAAAGAATATAACTTGGTCCTATGCATTTTGTTTCTTCATTGTTTTAGTGCCACAAAGTGATCAATTAAGATTTGAGCACTTTAATCTTACAAAGAGAATATGGTCATTGGTTTCATTCACATCAAAGTTTCCATATGCAGGAAATTCATGATGGTTTGAATTTTTCTGGCAATGATGACGATTATGATGACTTTGGGATTTTCTCTGTAAAGTTTTCAACTGATGGGCGAGAGCTTGTAGCTGCAAGTAGTGATAATTCAATATACATTTATGATCTTGAAGCAAATAGTTGCAGCCTCCGAGTTCCTGCACATAAGGTATCATACTTGTACGTTTCATCATAAGTAGTATGTTGATTTTTTGAAACTTAGAATGTGTTGTTTGTTGGGAATTTATTAAGTAGGTTTGAGTTACATCTAGACAATCTGTAAGCGACTTTCCTCTTGTATTACTACCTCTCAGTGTTTTTAGTTTATAGACAGAAATGCAGTATAAATTGTCTATCTGATTCCTTTGCGACCAAAAACACAAACCATTGCCTACCTATTGACTGATAGATCTATTGTGCATTGGAAAAGACAATATCTTGTTTTGTTCTCAATTTTAATTTGTTAGAAAAATTTGTCATATGGCATATTCATCAGTCCATATTTTAGAGTAAGAAAGCAGCAAGCCAAGCCTGTTGCTTTTCGCACATGGGTTCAAGTGAAGTTTACACTAAAATCATACAGTTGCATCATTATTTCTCTTACCTGCACAAAAGTTGATGCTTTCCTTTCTTTTTCGTGCTGTCTTTTCTCCCCTTCTCTATCATTACCCTTCTTTGAATGCAGGGTAGGTCTATATTCAGTGAACTTTTACATGGAACATCTGTGAACCTATTTCTTGTCAAGAGTCATTAAAATGCAGATGTTAAATTTTTGCAACTTACTCTCAAGCAGGGCTTAGTGTTTTTGGATATGTCATGATCTTATGTTTGTTTATCATGCAGTCTGATGTTAACACGGTATGTTTTGCGGATGAAGCTGGCCATCTCTTATATTCTGGAAGTGATGATAACCTCTGTAAGGTAAAAGGTATCCATTTGACTTTGAAGATTTAGGTCATCATGTTCCAAAGTGCTACACGATATTCTTTCTGGTTTAACCAGTTTGCAGCTGCCTCACTGTAGGTTGAGCAGAATTTTTATTACCGGTGCCTTGTTAGCTACTGTATGCTACTACAATTGTCAGTTTGTCTCAAGCCATATAAGGCTAACCAGAAACTAAGCCATTTTGAATAAATAATGATGCCTCTTCAAGCCTGCAGAAATTTAACTTGGCACTAGTTTTGCATCTCTTAATTGGTATTTTTTTTTAATAAAGGAATTTTCACTAATCTTTTATTTGAACTTCTACAGGTGTGGGATAGGCGATGCTTTATCTCAAAAGGGAAAGCAGCAGGGGTCTTGATGGGACATCTAGAAGGCATTACATTCATAGACAGTCGTGGAGATGGGCGTTACTTTATTTCTAATGGAAAGGATCAGACTATCAAACTATGGGATATTCGAAAGATGTCTTCTAACGCCAAAGATTAGTAAGATTATTGCTTCCTCTCCCCTTCCCCCAACACAAACTTGCACACACATCCCCTAGATTTTTGCATACATGTTCTTTAATTGCTTCAAGTCTTTCCTCCATGTCTATATCACTATGCTATATTTTTAAACCGTTCTGGTTAGGAGTTGATCATTTCAAATTCTTATTCCATGTGACAAACTTGTAGTTAATACTTTTGGTTGATGGTGAAGCTTCAGTGGAGCCAAGTAGAGGTTCAAACTGATCGATGTTAACAATTTTGGAGTTGCATGACTTGTTCAATTTATCTTATATGGGTTGGATTGTTAACAGGCAACTGCAATAGCAATTTTCTATTTTGGTTTTGCAGCTTAACAGAAACCTAAAAAAAATGAAATCTAGTTTGGAATTAGGTCAGAAGATGTTTACTCTTACAATATGTCATCTCTAGTGTGTAGCATCCTCCAATTTGGCTTTGGAGGCCTTGTTCTACATTTTCTTATAAAATTATTTTTGTGAATGAACAAACCTTGTCAGAAGATTGGATTTTCAATAAAAGCAAATGGACTTTTGATGATGAATTAACATATTAAAGGTTTTGGGTGGGGGGTGAGCATACGTATTTCTAATTTACATTGCTTCATGCACCTAACTGCATTGCTTGAGCGTGTTTTGAGTTTATTGTGTGAAATGACTGAATTTTTAACCCACCCAGATTTTGGAAAGGATTGGAATTACTTGTATCTGAATTGATTGACGCTCTCCTGATATCAATTTTGCTATTGACTTGTCTTTTCAACCAGCACTCCAAAGTGTAGATATTCTGACTGGGATTACAGATGGATGGAGTGCCCACCCCATGCAAAAACATTAAAGCATCCTCGTGATCAGTCATTAATTACTTACAGAGGTCATTCAATCTTGCGCACACTCATTCGCTGTTACTTCTCTCCGGAATATAGGTACTAGTCAATTAAATTTGGCTTTGTTGCCTCAGTGCAGATACATGTTTTAATTTTGAGCCACTAAAATTCATGTTCTCTGTCTTGAATTTCCCATGAGCCAGGCCTGATGTCAGTCAAAGGATTGACCCAAGGAGTTATTCTTCCTGTTTATCTGGATTTACTGTTCAGATTACCCTAAAATTAGCTTAGCAGAAACACATAAATAACTTGGAGTCTTATTACCTAGTTGGCAGTTGTAAGTTTTCCATCGGTAACATGTTTTACTGTGTCAATATGTGGCAAAGTAAGATAAAATGTGTCTGTTGAAATTAGCTTCTAGGTGAAATGGGACAGGACCTATCCAGTACACTGCCTGTTCAACAGTTTGTCTGATTTGGGACATTACTTTACCATCATGATAGTTTGTTTCTATGTACTGATGATTGCAAGGGTTTCACCAATTTGATTATCACTTGTTGCAGCACCGGCCAGAAGTACATCTACACTGGATCTAGTGATTGTTCTGTTTATATTTATGATCTGGTATGTACTTGAATCAGCGCTCTTCTTCAAAATCAACGTTGTATTCCTTTGGTAATGTTTCATTTCATAGTTGATGCAGCCAAATGAGATAAGTTCGATATTGTTTGTAGGTGAGTGGAGCCCTAGTTGCAATACTTGATCATCATGAAGGTCTTGTAAGAGATTGTAGTTGGCATCCTTTTTACCCTATGATCGTTAGCTCTTCATGGGACTGTGTCCTTGCCAGATGGGAATTTCCCGGCTGTGGATAGGCACCTGCTCCATCAAGATGAAGGTCTACAGAGGTGGGTTCTCTAGGAATTAGATAACTCAAAGTTGATTGTTTTGTATTCATGATTTTGGTTCTCTTCTCCATAGCATGTGATCTATTGCCATTAAAACGAAATGAAACGTGCAGTTGGTGAAGGTAAAGAACATCAGGTTCTTTTTTGTTTGGTGTCATTGATGCGGCTTGTATATAAACCTAATTGTGACAATGAGTTCAGCAGCTTCATAACATTGTTTCTGGTTACAAACTGCTGGGTGCTGCAGCCACCTTTCTATATGTAGCTAGCTCATTACACTCCTGCAGCCTGCACATTCTGTAAACATACTTGTCCTTTTCCCCCTCAAATAAAGTCATAATCATGTAATGTTCGTCCATTTTCCTGCCTTGGAATGAAAAGGAATAATAATACTTTACGTTCTTAAAAAACTTTGAAACTATTCTTGAGGGCAATTCGGATTCTCACTGAAAAATTTCAGCTCAAAATACTAACATAAATGAAGGGTTTTGGTCAGAGGTGAAAATAAGCTAACACAGGGCTGATAATTATAAAGACATCTACCTTATATTAAATAAAATGGAGGCGTATTTTTATATATCATTATAAATTGATATTTTACTAATCTTTTTCGGTGTCATTTGAATGTTCTACTTTTCCATGGTAATTGATGCAAGGTTTTTATGTAATGAAAGTAGGCCTCTTGGTGTTGAATAAATAAGAAAAGTGAGAAGAGAGATGAATTAAAGATATGTTTTTTATATATAAAAAAAATTAAATTAAATGTATTAATCCATTTCAAGAACCTCAATTAAATCTTTTTAAATAAAAAAACATCAAATCATTCGATATAATTTATAGTTCTTTTTTTCAAAAGTCAAGTACCTTGAGAATTTTAAATGAATGTCCATATATTTAAAATATTTTTTATTTATAATGATGTTATACACGGGGCTTTCAGTCGGTTGCAATTTCCAAATCCAAGACGACGGCAACACCAAAAAAGAAAGTAAGACAAGATGGCATCAGCGACAACAAGAGTGATATTTAGGGTAGTGGTGGGGATTCTAGCCATCCTCGTTCTCTTCTACGTGGGTCGTCCTCTCTACTGGAAAATCTCCGCGACTGTTCAAGAGATCCGCGAGAACAAACGCACCGTCAAACAAGGTCTGTCTGTCTGCATCATCATCATCTCCTTCATCTAATCATTTCTGAGATTCCGAATCTGAATGAATTGTGTTGTTATTATTTTTCACAGGCATTTCTCAGATTGTCTTCGAAGCCCAGAAATCGGTTGGCTGGTTTCACGACGAGTCTGGTTCTGGAGCCCGCCAGAATCGGCGAGTCAGGTCGCTCTTTTAATTTTTAAACCCTTTTCTTTTAATTTTTAATTAGTGCTTAATAAATTATTATTATTATTATGTGTAAGATCTGCTTCTTTGGTGTACTGTAATGGTCTCCGAAGGGTTTTATTGAAATAATAAAAGAGTAACTGAACTAATTAGAAATAAATACATCAATAAAATTATTAGTGCTTGCTTTTGCTTGATTTAAGGTTAATTGCATTGATGGTACTTGAATTTGATTAATTGTATTTTATTGCTAATATTAGTCCGAACTCTTCAGATACACCCATTTATTTATAGATATCATCTCTAGCACTTAGGCTTGACTCATTAATCCACAACATTGCAGCCTGCAAATGTTAGAATGATCTTTGGAGCATTGCTTTGCTTTTTGTCGAGTGAGTGAAACATCATAGTCATGAAACTCGGTCTAACCTAGCGGATCAACTTGGTGACATACCAATCCAAAACATAGTCTAGATTTTACTTCAAATTGTTGTTTTTTTTAGGTCATTTTAGTTTAAAAAAATCATTCCCTTAAAAGGGGTTTTTTTTTTAAAAAAAAAAAAAGCATAGCTTGGGTTGCCCCACTAATTTGCTAGTCATTCTGCTCAATCACGACATGGATTTTTTTGGGCTGAGTTGATCTCGGGTTGGGTTTTATAACTAAAGAAAGAAAACAGACTTGCTTCAGATGCATCTTCTATGCACAAAAACATGGATTCGCTCGGATTTTGACGATCAAAATGCTCAGATTAACTTTCTCCCCTTCTGGTATGAGAAAGTAAGTTTTTAAATACAAAATTTTACCATCTACATCGTATACAAGTGCTCTCAATCAAGCAATCCCATCATGATATTAGATAGCTGACAAGCTATATGTCCTTTACCCACTGGTCATTCATCATGCTTGCGAAGGCAACATTAGAAAAGAGGCAGCCATTTACATTTTCTTTTAACCCAACAAAAAATAAAATGAAAAACAAAATGCTTTCCTGATTTATTAAAGAATTATTGAAGAGTTTTAGCCATTTTATGGCCGAAGCAATAAGGCCTGTAACCTGTCCGGCTTTCAAAAGTGACAGGGAGATGCTCGAAGTCGAAGTTCAAATACTTGATGTTAGAGGATTTAGAGCCTGCTTGGCGGGCTATGTAATGAATGCTTTTGGTTTCTTTTGGAGCTTGGGGCCTTCTCAAAACCCTAAGAAAGAAGTATTCAGCAAATTACGCTACAGATTACGACCAAGCTAGGGTGTTATGCCAAGTCCCTTGAACTTCCGACCAAGCTAGAGTGTTATGCCAGGATCCCTTAAACTTTCAACCAAATTACGCTACAGATTAGCTGTGTCAATTATTTCAAGAACATCATGGAGACAAGACCATAGAATTGTCTCGAATCTCGATTTGCCCGACCGACAACCCAATTAATCAAAGAACAGGAATGCTAATTGACACGGCTTGGGAAATATCAGATCAAAATTATTGGGGCACTAGATTTTGGTCGGAAGGTTATGTGCAGTTGCAATTCTGAATCCAATCACATTGAGAAGTTAGGGGCCTAATAAATCTGATTTGACCAAGGAGATGATATTTCGAGCTGGCCTTGATGAACATGCCAATGCGGATCTAATCTCAAGTTAACCTCTACTTATGATTTGGTTTGAAAGGAGAAATTTATTGAGCAAGAATATTTCAATTTTTTTCCCGCGATTAAGGATCGGTGCCTGTCCCCTCGGCTTCGGAGACATCCAATGACATAGAAAGTGGTATTAATCACTCTAGTTGATTTGGTAGATATATTTATAGAATAGATAGATAAAATCAAGTTCAAAAAAAATATCGACACATCAAATAATTTTTTTAATAAAAATAGATATAAGTTATGATCATAGTTGAGTTGAGATATGCCTGTTTGAGAAACGTAGTTTAAAATGTTTTTTATTTAAAAATATATTAAAATAATATTTTTTTATTTTAAAAAAATTATTTTAAAAATTAGTATATTAAAATGATCTAAAAATATCAAAAAAATATTAATTTAAAATAAAAAAATAAAATTTAAATTTAAATTTTTTTAAAAATATTTTTAAAATATATAAACAATTAGAAATTATAAGCTCTGTTTTTTATTTTTATTTTTTAAAGAAGTTAACATTAGTCGAGATCGAGGTATTGCGTTTTGAAAATATGTTTAAAAAATTTTGAATTTATTAAAAACTAAATAAAATGGGTACGTAATCCCATCACATCCTCAATTAATTAACATTCGTACATTCAATGAATGAAGTCAGAGAAGTGGAAGTACTAACTCTTTACACCACATGGGAGAAGTGAGAACGATGATTACACCTATCTATGGCAATGAATGGCGAGTAGCGTTCGAGGGAACATACATACAATCGAAAGACTCTGTGGGTACGATTGGACGATACATGCATGCTAGCATGTTGTGCCAAGATCCCTCAAGACTTTCAGCCAAACAGATCATTATTTTAAGTACTTTATGGAGACAATATGATAGAGTTGTCTCATATCTTAATTAATTTGCCTCGCCGACAACCCAGTTAATCGAAGAACAGGAGTGCTTATTGTCACGGCTTGGGAGATGTCAGAACAAGATTATTGGATTTTTATAAGAAGGTTCGCCTGTAGTTGCCATTCTGAATCCATTCACACTGAGAAGTTGATGGCCCCGAATCTGACTTGACTAAGGAGATGATCTCGGAGGGGGGGCTGGACTTGATGAACACAATTAAGGATCGGTGACTGTCTCTTCAGCTTCGGAGACATCCTCTAACATGGAGTGGTAGTCATTACACTCTCTTCGAGTATAAATTTTTTCAAGATTCGAAGATAATGAATGCCCGGGATTTTCGAAGACTATTTATATAATAACTAGGGTTTGGCATAATTTTGATGGGTTGAGGGCGATGCTATTGTTCTTATTGCGAGCGATTGTTATTATTTCGACCACTCTCCAATAGCGATTGTGAGGTATTTATGTTGAATTTTTAGTACAGATTGACAAATTAAGTTCAGGAAGAAATCCAGACGTAATGGGAAAATAAGGGGGTGTTTGGTTTGGAGATGTAGTTAGTTTTTTTAGTGGGACCCATATAAAAAACATGTATTTGTATTTTTATAAAATATAATATATACTTTTAAAAAAATTATAATCTTAAAAGAATACTATCATATTTTTCAAGCCAAACAATATGAGATAACACATTATTCGAGTAACCTAGATGCTGTCGGAGTAAATGATATCACGGTGATAATCTTTGATTGTTCAAAGGCAATGAATGGACCCAGTAGAGCATTGGAAGGACAAAAACAATCGAAGACTATTCACCACATGACAATTTACGAGCCGGACAAAAATTTCAATTTTGTTTTTTAATTTGGTTCAATTGAATGGTGTTAAGGAGTTTTTTTGCTTGAAAAATGTTAAATTAATGTGTTTTTTAATTGTTTTGATGTGTTAATATAAAAAAATAAAATAAAAAATTTAAAAATTAATTTATATATTCTTAAAAGAAAATAACTTTTGGAAATTACAGTGGACCGGAACGTCAAATACATGGAGGAGTCCATCGAACAAGGGGCCCGCATTCTATTTTAGTCTCATAAAGTTTGATGGTTTCGAGATATAAATAATATATATTTTTTATTTTAATTTTATAGTCAATATTTTGGATTTAACGATGTTGATTATAAGGCCTGCAGAGCAGAGTCGTTAGTAAATCAAGTCCTGCGTGATGATTACGTTTCACCGGCAATATTAATTAATAATCTCCAAGCTCCCATCAGTTATTCAAAGGACACCTTGCACATCGATTCATCTCAAGGCTCAAGCTTCCAGTTTTGGCTTGGAACGCGCTTTTTCTTCGGCTCCATGTTGCCCTCCATTAATGTGTATGCACGTGGTCCTCAAAGTCAATAATGATTAAAAAAAAATATATACATAGATTTGGCCTAGTTTTGTGAATCTAAGGAGAAATGTGTAATTATACTATGCAAGTAAAAACAAAAATACTGAAGCATCCTTATCCGTTAGTATTTTTAATATAATAGAGTTATTTTACTGTTTATAAAAAAAATAAAATCGATGAAATATCCTTAAATAAATCAATAATAGCTAGTATGTTGTATAAAAAGATTAAAATACTCCTAAATTAAAGGCAAATGATTTATTTTAATCAAGATTATTGACATCATTTTACTATTACAATGAATTTTCCTTCTCCTTTAGCTTTTTTTTTTCTTCATATGTATTGATTTCATAGTAATTAGTACATTAAAGCTTTTATTTTTATTTATTTTTTTTATTTTTTTGAACTCCTGGATCATCACTTCATACATCCGGTGTTACTTGTTCTTAATTTCTTGTTAATTTTGTTGAACAAAAAGTGATTTTGGGGACTCCAAAATTGAAAGTGTATTAATTAAACTCCGAATGTATTAAATCTATCCATGAACTTATGGACGCCATGTTGCATAATCACTCGTCAACACTATGAAAATCAGAAGTAGGATTGCACTTGGATGGTTTTTTTTTTTTACAACGATCAAGTTTTTCTATGTGATTAATGATTCCTGCACTCTATAATCTATATCATCAATTTCCAGTAAATTAGTTCAAAGTCAACTTTTAAATTCAAGGTCAAACTCATCAAAATGATTAGTGATCACTAAAGAAGTGAGTTCAAACTATCTGGTTAAGATAAAAAATCTAACCCCGCCATCTTTTCTTTTCAAGATTTTTTATCGAACTAAACTGAGTAAAAGAATCAAACTAGTTAGTTTAGTTCGGTTTTGTACTTAATTCAGATGATTCATAAATTATACCTTGAAAACAAATTAAGAAATTAATGCATCTTCCTTCTGTATAGAGTTAGCTCCATCAATATCCCACGAGTTTTTGTGAATCTAAGGAGAAATGTTTAATTATACTATGCAATTCAAACAAAAATACTAAAGCATCTTTATCCAACAATGTTAGCTATTTTTATTGTAGATATATTTTTGTTATTATACTGTGTATAAAAAGATAGAATTGATGAAAATACTGTAATAACTAATAAGTCATGTAAAAATATCAAAATACTTGTGAATTAAAGATAATCAATTTTTTTAAGGCTATAAATATCATTTTACTAGTCCTTTAGCATTTGTTTTTCATATATATTGATTTCATAGTAATTAGTAAATTAAAGCTTTTATTTTTTATTTTTTTTCTACTTTGAACTCCTGGATCATCACTTAATACATCCAATGCTACTTGTTCTTTAACTTTGAATGTATTGAATCTATCCATGAACTTAATTTTCAAGTTTTGGGAAAATGCTTTTGCTATATGGACGCTAAGTTGCATGATCACTGGTCAACACTATGAAAATCAGAAGCATGATTGCACATGGATGGTTTTTTTTTTTGCAACGATCAAGTTTCTCTCTGTGATTAATGATTCATGCACTCTATAATCTATATCATCAATTTCCTGTAAATTCAAGATCAAACTCATCAAAATGATTAGTGATAACTGAAGAAGTGAGTAATAGTTCAAACAATATGGTTTAGATACCCAATCATTTTTTGTTTTCAAGATTTTAGATCGAACTAAACTGAGTAAAGGAATCAAACCAGTTAGTTTAGTTCGGTTTTGTACTTAATTCAGATGATTCATAAATTATACCCGGAAAACAAATTAAGAAATTGATGCGTCTTTCTTTTGTATAGAGTTAGCTCCATCAAGGTCCTATGAGTTTTTTGTAAGATGAAAAAGAAAAATCAAACAATATCGAGATCATGTTTTTAAAGGGCCGGAAGATATTACATTTATATGCATTTTAAAAGTGTGTTTGACTTGAATAAATATTAAATTGATATTTTTTAATGTTTCCCAATTATTTTGATATGTTGCTGTTAAAATAAAAAAAAAATCTAATTTTTTTTTAATATATTTTCAAACAAAAAAATACTTTTAGAAAAAACTCTACATCATAGTACAAAATACACATTGTTAGTATTATGGCTACGAGGATGATTTAATGTTGTTTTTCATTATGTTTTGATGATAACATAAACATTGATTTGATATAATTATAATATATGCATATCATATCGATGACTCATGATATATTCTATGAAGCTTTTGAATGTTATGATATAATGTTTAAATGATTTAATAAGAATATATCAATATGCTACATGTAACATGATTATGTGTCATAAATGCATTAATCTTGTTTTAATTGTTAAGTGAAACACAATGCATGCTATATATATATATAACAGGATTATATCTTTCAAGTAATCATCAAACAGGCATGGAAAAAATTCATAAAGGTCAAGAACGAAGAACTTGTAAATATAATGGTCATCAACTTCGCTGATCAAGTTTTTGTAATAGGATTTTGCCAATTAGCACTCGATTTGTTTAGGACACCTAATAATACTCACACAACCTAAAAAAACCCAAAAAACCCAAAGAAAACCAATAAATGACCAAAATACAAAAATGGGACAAAATATGGACAATAGACAAAATAGTAAGATAATAGCCAAAAAGGTCTAACTGTTTCTCAAACTGGTATAGCCGTTTCTCAAAATGGCTAGTCAATTTCTTGAAAATCTCTAGGAACTCTTGGGGTTCTTCAAAATGATCTGATCAATTCTAGAAAGAGTCTAATCAATTCTCAAAATAGTTAAACTGATTCTACCAACCAGCAGAAAACTATGTCTAACGGCTAGTTTCTTTTCTAAACCTATAAATAACCCTTCACTTTACCAAAATAAGGGCGAAACTCCTAAGGCAAAAATCTAAATATGCTTCCTCTTAAAAACAACTTATAACACTCATGTTTCACTTGTAATCATCAAAACACAAAGTTAAGTGTGAATTGACAAAATCCTCCAAAAAAGCTTAATTATTATTCCAAACAACTCTACTAAGAGAGTATATTGTGGAAAATTTAAGTAACACTTTAAATACTTGGAAAAGTTTCCTAGAAACTAAATTATGAGTGATTTAATACTTGTCCTTCAACAAATATTAGCAAAAGGTTTTCTAATATTTAACCCACATAGAGATTAAAGATAACGGTTTAATCTTAAGCTCGCAAAAGGATTGGATTTGATCTTGCACCCGTAAAAAGATCATGTAATGATTTGGTCTCACCCATTAAGAAAATTAGTGTGTGATAGTGAAACTCTTGAATGAAAATTCAAGGAGAGGAGTAGGAGGTTTATCGAACATCTATCAATCTTGGTATACTCTTTCTAAACTCTAACTCTTTAATTGTTCAATTTATTTTTTTAATTGCTTCCATATTTACTTGAGTGTTTAAAATTGCATGTTATTAGGTAAAAAAAATTAATTTTTAGTTTTACCTTGCATACCTAATTCACCATCCTCTTATATGTATTGTTATCTTAATCCTAGAACAACATACATAACATAGACAATGGTTTGGTGAATCATTGTGGTCTACTGTGATGGCAATTGTTGAGAAATATCATACTTGGAACTAAGGAACAAAGCCCTTTTTTCTTTTTTTTTTTTGTGACCAACCATAATTTAAAATGTGATTGGTCATATAAACATTCATGGGTAGTGTTTGAAATTGTGGCGACAATTGCTTTTCAAATTATTTTTTGCTTGGAAATGCATCAAAATCATATTTTAAAAAAAAATATTTTTGACATTAGCACATCAAAATATTCAAAAAACATAAAAAAAATAATTTGAATAAAAAATATTAAAAATTTCTCAAAAGTTCCTTTTGAATGCAAAAACAGAGACACTCACGTACCACAGTTTAAAATGCAATTGGTGACGAGACCATTTGGAATTGTGTTCCAGATAGCGTTTTTTTTTTTTAAAATAAATTTCTTATTTTGCTTAAAATTTTAAAAAAATTATTTTTTTTTATCGTTTTGAAGCGCTGATATTAAAAATATTTTTTTAAAAAAATATTATTTTGATGTATTTCTAATTAAAAAATTACTTTGAAAAACAATTGTTACCACACTCATAAACACCCCAACATAAATAAACGTTAACTAGTAAAAGTTATTGCAATTTTTAATTAAAAGAAATGCTGAATTTGTTTAGAATCTAGCTACAAGGTACTTAAGGATAAATTGGGCAATTACCATAAAAAAATAATTAAATGCCGAAATAGCACAAGATAAAAAGGTTTTGGTGAAATAGTAGATATCAAGGTTAAGAAAACATGACATTTCAATAATGTTGCGGTTTAGAAATGCGACATTTGATACATGTCATATTTCAAAATCGCGACAACTGATATCATGGTTCGTAATCGGGACATTAATGAAATGTTGTGTTTCTAAACGGCGACATTTTCAAAAAAATCGTTTTGAGAAAAGGCTGGACATTTGATAAAAGAGTTAGACTGTATCAAAAACGGTCTGACCGTTTTTGCTACTGTATGGTTTTGGGTTATTTTCGTGTTTTGAGCCTGAAAAAGTTTATAAAATCATAGTTTTTATTAATCTAAAATTTTATTTACTTTATAATTTTAGAGAGTTAAAATATTTACAATTTTATCAAAATTTGGACAGAGTTTCCTCTATATAGGTACAATTCCCAAAATGTTATCTTACTTAAAAAAACCAGCAAAAAATCACAATAACTGCAATCAACAAATTCTAATTAAACTCAACATATTCTCATATTCCATAATCACAAGTAACCCAGGAATGCAAAATACACACACACACACACACACACACACACACAAAATGAATATAAAATAATTCAATATTCAAGTAATCTCAAAATATATAAACATAACTCATTTATCTATCTACATCTACATCATTTACTGGATGATCTGGTCTCATCAATAGCATTGCCGAATCCATTTAGTTAATGCCATGATTCAAAAGTGCGGCATGTAGTTGTCGTGTTTTAGAAACAAGATATTTAGTGGATGTCGCACTTCAGAAGCACAATAAGGTCAAATTATGTCATTTTACCAAATCTTTTTCAAACAATGTCATTCCCCCAAATTTTTAGGTTTACTATGCTAATTTGACCCAAAAAAAAAATGCTTCACGTGGTATAATTATTTTGCATGGTAATAGGTGATATTAATTAGTTGGGAACCTATTTCTCGTACCAAAATGCTAGAGTTTAAGGACCGATTTTGATGAAGAAAAGCAACATTTCTATTATATTGGGATTTTTTTAAAAATAAGATAATTTGTTAAAACTTTTCGTAGAATGACATTATTTCATAAAGCATTTGAAAAATAACACAATTTAAACACAATCATGTTTTTCAATATTGCTTTTATACAAAACCGCTACTGGAAATAGCGGTTGAACACAACGATGTTTTCTAATATCAATTATGTACCCAACTGTTATTGAGAATAACGGTATTTGTAGTGATGTTTCTTCTTCTTCTTCAAAATAATTAACATTATCAAAAGTCAACTCAAGATTTTATGAAAATTCAATAGCTAAAAATTAAGATTCAAGTTCCAATGGCTAAAGAGATAATTTGATATGACAGGATAGAGAAATTAAGGAAGAAATAAAAAAAAATCATCAGGGACACACTGAGGATTTGTTTTTGACATACTCAGTACTGTTAGAAAGATCTCAATAAGACATTTTTAATTACATCTTGAAAGACCATTAAACGAGGTTATAATTAACCCTAAATTAATCTCGAACAAAACCATAAGAAATTAGGACCACAATTTGATGGTCTTTTAATGTGTAGTTAGAATCGTCTTGTCGAAATCTTTCTAATGGCACTGAGCATGTTGAAAACAAAGGTTCGACAAAAACCTTTTTTTTCTTAGGCATTAGATCTTAAATTTTATTTTTTGACCATTGGATTTTCAGAAAAATTTGAATTGATTTTTGTAACTGTTATAACCCATTTTTGGGTCCCTGCACAAAATATAAAAAATATATATAAAAAATAATAGCAGTGAAAAGAGGATGCCAGAGCGCCCCAAAAATGGTCAAAAATTGGTTGAGGAGGTTTAAAAATACAAAGATTGAAATTTGGCAGTATATCATTGACCGTTGAGAGCCCTATTGATAAAGAAAATTTTAGTTGAGGAAGAAATGTACAAATTAGATGTTTATGGACTCAATTAAATTTTATTGAAGGTTTAATTGAATTTATGGAGGGTTTGATCGCAAGAAAAATTGATTTTTAAGTCAATTTGGGTTTTAATTGAAAGAAATTAAAGTTTTGAGGTCAAATTATAATTTTTGAGAGTTGATTTGGTCAAATCAGGGGCTTAATTGCATATATATTGAAGTCTGGTGGCCAATTAGGGACTTAATTGAAGAAATCCGAGACCAAGGACCAAAATGAAAAAGGCGCGCAAATTGAAGGCCTAGTTTTGAATTTGACACATTTTGGCTCCTTTTAAATGAAACGACGTGTTTTGGGTAAAACGACACCGTTTCGTGCACTATTTCATGTACTGTTAAAAAAAGAGAGAAAGAAGCAAACGGTGCCGTTTTGAACGGCACCATAAGTCTTCTTCTTCCCCTCCACGCGCAGAGAACAGGGGAAGAAAAGGCTATTATGTTCCCCTGCAACGCCACTATTTCCCTCTCTCTGTGCCCTCATTTGCCAAGAAAAACACGACTCGTCCCATACCCTGCCACAATTAAATGCAACCATGTACACCCTTACCTACCATTATGTAAAAAGAGAGAAAGAAGCCATACCCTGCAGTGGTTGGGGTGGCTATGCAGAAGCCACCCCACACCACCCTGGTGCAGCCCTGCATCTTGACGAGACAGGGCATGGTGGCCTCTCTCTCTTCCTGCTTATAAATAGAGGAAGAGAGATGAAGTGAATGAGGGGGGCTGGAGAGTAAAAAAAAGAGAGAACAACAACATAGAGAAGGAAGGAAAAAAAAGGAAAAAAAAACAAGGGAAAGAATAGAGAAGAGAAAACAGGGAACGACCGGAGAAAAATATTACAAGGAGGGGATTTTGGAGGAAAAGGGGAAGAAAAGGAGCGAAAGAAAGAGAGTGGGGAAGACAGAACAGAGGGGGGCGAAAGGGGATAGAAAATAGAAAATAGGAGGGGGAAGGATTTTGGTTTTAAAAAAAAATGAACAGGCACGCAGACAGAGTGAGAAGAGTTTTTGGATGTAAAACAACAGAAATTTTGATAAGAAAGTGAGACTTGAGAGAAGCAGGGAGGAAGATCGTTTGGAGAATAAAAAACAATAAAGGAGAGGAGGAAGAGAGATACAGCAACAGAGAAGAAGAAAAAACAAAAACGCAGAGAGACATAAGGGAGAAGAAGAAGAAGGATCACCGCCCGGATTTATTCGCCACCGCAACGCCACCTCCATTATTCCTCTTTGCCGCAGACGGTACCGCCATCGCCAGACCATAAACGGGGAAGAACAAAACAAACGAGAGGGAGGGGCATAGATAGCAGAAGGCAGCGGGAAGAAGAAAACAAAACTGTAACAGCAGCATCACCGCTTGGAACAACGCCCGACCGCCACCGCAAGCCGCCGTCAACTCAGCTACCAGAGCACTTCCATTCCAGGTAACACTCTTCTCTGTCTTCTCGCCTTCTTGGTTGGTCTCTTGCATGTAGAGCGTGTAATGTTCACGTTTCTGCAGCAAGAGAAATAATTAGCCGCTTACTGTGCAGGAGCACAGTAACTGGCTAATTATAATTACATGGTTACAGCACAGTAACCAGTATTTTGGTTATAGGTTGGAACATCAGCCCAGCCCACGCGGCTCGACTGAGTCCAGCCCACAGTATATGGGCCGGGTCAGGCCCAGCCCAGAATGGGTGGGCCAGGTCCGGCCCAGTTTTTTTTTAAAAAAAGAAAAATTCAAAAAAAATAATTTTTGGAAGTGTATCTGGGGTACGATATTACACATAATACGTATTCCGGATATTAAATCTTTTTCCAACTTTAGAACGGTTAGGTTCTACCCCATTAAGATAAGAACCGCCTTATTGAGGAGGGCTTTTCTTGAATTTTAGATAGATAGGACTAACAATTAGAAAACACGACCAAACCTTAGATTTTGACCAGACAAATAAAACAATGCAGCTTACCTTAGGTAGGGCGTATTTGGGGTGCTAATACCTTCCCATTTATGCAACCAGTCTTCGTACCCGATCTCTTAGACCAGTTAGGGTTCCTAGTGACGATAATACTAGGTGGCGACTCCATTCCATTTTTCCACTGATAAAAGACAAGAATTCCTTGTCTTCCCATATTTTCTAGATACGCACACATTTGAGTGGAGAGGACAATCACCGCGACGCCGCATACGTGCGACAGTAACTATTAATTAATTTGATTCAGATCTTACTTTTAAAAAAACTGCTATTTTTTAATAGCGGTTGGGTTGAAACTATACTATTTCTCAAACTATTCCAACTATATTATATTTTTTAAAACATCATATCTCACAATACCCAACACACTTACTGTTTTTTTGAGATCCAAATCATATTATATTATTTGTTTTTATTCTTACCTTTCACTCTCCATTATTACCAAACCACATGTCAAAGTTTCTTTTTTTTTTTTCACAAAACCCTAGAGAGCTTTGAATACTCATCGAGATGTATTCTCCACTCCCAAATTCTCAAACTAATGAGATAGACGTGTCCAACACCACAAGCAGCACGGCAGACCCTTCTCATACACAGCAGCGGCTTGCACCAAACCCTTATTGCACATCGATCGTGCCCTTTCTTTTCTGTTTGGCCCAAGGTTTAGTCAATAACAGCGACAATTTCCTAGCACAAAATGTTCATCAGTGATAATGGTATCCCATCATTTTTTTTGTATTTAATTTGGATTATGGACCAAAAGCCTTCTCCGAATTCTTAATGGAAATGTTTTATTCAGTGACTGAGTCCTTGTAGGCCCACTTTTGTTTACTATTATACAGTGATTTTTCTATGGAAAAAATTATTTTCCTTGAAGCACAAGGAATTGAACACGTGCTCTCAAAAGGAGCTAGGTCACTTGTGTGTTGCTCTAATTGGTTTCTAAAATAGTCTAGGACCAATTAATTGCTTAATACACTCTTCAGCACTATTTTAGTGGATGTTTACTAGCTAGTGTTAGACCCGTGTGTGTGATATCATGATCTAATTAAGTTTCTAATTTTTTTTTAAAAAATTAGATTTAAATAATTTTTATGGATTTATATCTATTTAATATACTAATATTAAAAATAAATTTTAAAAAATAAAAAAATTATTTTAATATATTTTCAAATAAAAATTATTTTAAAAAGTAATTTTTACCAAACTTTCAGCACGTTTTTAGTCAAGAAAGGGCTCACCCTTAACCTAAATACCACTCATAACTCTATTAAGTGTCCCATAACTCCATTATTAAGGATAATAAGTGAGGTTTGACCGAGATAAACAATTGTACTAGTGGTAGAAAGCAAAGCTCCTTTTAGTGCACACACCACAACAAAAACAAATATTTTGGTTTCTAAAATCGATCTTCCGATCTCCCTTTTTGATCCCCTTTTAAACACTCTACTTATCCACGAGATGTTTTTAATCTTGGACTTTTTCACGTTCCACCATTGAGAAAAGGAGTGAGTGGGGCTTAATCTCAACCCAATAAAGCCAATATACTCATTTCAATGGCTGGGAAAATAGAATTTATCATGTTGGAGACCCCCTTTTAAGCCAATAATTAATGGGAGGAATACGCTAATTAACATATAAATAATGGAGGGAACATTCAAATCAACTCTCGATGCTCTTAGCCATGCTCTTAGCCGTCTCGCATACGTCCCTTTTGAGCCTTAGGGTATTATTAATTAAACCCACTTCGTAATCTTTTTGTTTCTTAATTTCATTGTTCTTGACAGCATAGGATTAATTTCTGATTATACAGTCGTCGATCCTCTTATTTAACTTAATTATTATTATCAAGAGGAGAGAATCTCTAATTTCAAGTTAAATATCCTGCATGCCGGCCTTCCTAATCTTCTAGACGTGGTGGTCGGCAAGATTCTCAGTCCTTCCAGGCATGGTTGAGTAGATAATTTAATTTAATTTCCTAGTTCTTTTTTTTTTTTTGTTCTTGAAGTCTGAATCTGTTCTTGTAATTAAAGCAAGAAAAATATATAATTTTTGAATTCATCACTCTTCGATTGGCCGACAAGAGTGAAGTATAGGGATCATTCGGCGATCATAATTTACAAGTCGTGCAATCATCCTATCGGACACAGAAAACAAATTATTTTAATTTATCCTAAATGGGCATTAAGAACATATATTAATTTATTTATTTATTTATTTTTGGATACTTTAATACGTATGTGATATTCCCTCCATGATAACAATCAAAGGGCCGTTCAAGTCTCTTCAACTCCAACCGCCAAAACCGAAAAAACAAAACGGACAATCCACGTGGGAAACGCATAACAAAACGACATGCCTACGTAGGAGCGCACAAAGTCTTCGGATTGCCAGTCGATGTCAGGATTTTTTCTGAGATGTTTTGGGCTTGGGCCCCACAGATTTAAGCATCGCCTTGTCAAATTAGAGTACGTGTCTCCTGTGGACAACGTGGCATAATGAATCCTGGGACTTTTAACGGAGGCCCCACGCCTACTTTTCTCGGAATGCATCATAAAAACAAAGAAATAAAGATTATTTATTACCCATCAAGGTCAGTTCTTGTCTTTTCCTTGTGTCAGAAAAAAAAGAGAGGAGAGGATTGTGACAGGACAGAAATAAATTTGTTTTTCTTACTTTGTTATTTAAAAGAGATAGCAATCAATCCAAAATTGTTGATTTATCTATTTTTTAATATGTCAACTTGTTAAATGCTTTTAGTAATAGTTTTTTTCATTAAAAATGTTTTATATATATATATATTTTTTAAATAAAAGGATATCTAAGTTAATTTATAGCTATACTATCATTTATAATGCACGTGAATTTTTTTATATATAAAAATATGGATGAATTCAAAACAACTTAATCTTAATCTGTTTATTTGGGTCATCTCTAAAAATTAACAATACATGGCTTTAATTTTTTTCAAATTTTTTATCCTTTTGAAAAAAATATAGCTACGTAGTTGATCTACCAACCTACGGACCTTGATCTACGTAGAACTCTAAAATATATAATAAATAATTGTTACAAATTGTTGATTATTATAAACAAATATAATTGTGTACATGTTCCCTTAAAGTGTGAATGGTCAAATTAAATCCAGTCTCGATCCGTTCACCAAGCCATAACGCGGCCGCATTCAAGGCCAGCGAGATGGAGCACCCACAGCTGAATTTGTCAGGAAGGATCAAAGAAAATTATAAAATAAGAAAGGAACCAGAAAAATAAAAATCACAAGTCAAAGCACACCTTACACCAAAAGAATTCCGATCATGCTAGCTCATTGACAATATATATACAAATGTTTTTGCGGCATGATTATCTTGCCCACAACAGTGCATTCACACCGTTTCTTCTCTAGCTTTTACCACCCCATTCGCAGCGGCTTAATGGAGTTCCACAGCTAGTTCAGGTCTAGCAAAAAAGACTTACGAGGTACAACAATCTATTACCTAGCTCTGCAGTTTTTTCATGCCGAGAGAGCAGTGATTTATTTACTTGACACCTTTTCTTTTCTTTTACCTTGATCTACACCGGTAAAATTAACTGTGAAATTTAGACATGACCAATGTTTTTTTTCTTCCCTGGAAATGAGAGAATTCAATTACAGCAACAGTATTGTATCGGCAATACAAGAATTATGTCTGCCAGCCCTTTCTTGGAAATAATAATAATAATAAAAAATCTTGATTTAGAGAGAAAGCAGGTAAAGTTAAAATCAGTGAAAAGTCATGTCAAGATATATATAATCATACAAAATCATGAATAGAACATTAGCAGTGATCTCACATGGTAACAAAAGATGACATAATTAATTTGACTCACCCCATGATAGCTACCTACTACATGTATGGAATTTGACTCTTCCATATTTTGTTACTGATACTCTTATCTTCTTTTTTTTTTTCTTTTTTTTAATCTCTTGTGATGGCAAAAGGTCCAAGAATCTATTATAGTACTGGTAATGAAGACACAATTGCATCTTCTTTGTCTCTTCTCTTGCTGCTGCTCACAGAAATTAGTCTTGTCAATGCTTTTTCACATGTGAATCTCACCTTTAAAACCATTTCAGACACCAATTAGCTAAACCTTCAAGTCCTTGTCTCCCTTCTGTGTGCTTTCACCTCTTTGTTTTACGGCCTCCATTATATTCAGTAAGAGTACTGTGCTTTTTGCTATCATGTTTTTATGTATTTGTTTTTCTTGTTTTAAGGTATGGAATGGATGTAACAGTTTGTATTTTCTGTAGTTTTTGGAGGGAAGAGACTTTGAGGATTGTGATTGGAACAGAGAAAAAATGTTGCGGAGATATCTTTTGGCTGTTGTAGTGTTGATTAATGTTCTTGAACTTGCTAGAGCTAGTCTGTGCACTGATGGGGGAAAGCCACATCGGATTCTTTTGGATACAGATGTTGATACTGATGATTTCTTCGCTCTTTTGTACCTCTTGAAGCTTAACAGATCAGAATTTGAATTGGAGGTGAGTCCTTTTGCTTTTCTTGTATCTGTTGTACATTCATTTTCCAGCTTTTGGATCTGTTGCATAAAAGTTAAGCTGCATATGATCAATGGAAAAGTTGTTTGCTCAGGGTTGAGTT
The DNA here is from genome assembly GCA_007827005.2 of Populus simonii. Taxonomy (NCBI): domain Eukaryota; kingdom Viridiplantae; phylum Streptophyta; class Magnoliopsida; order Malpighiales; family Salicaceae; genus Populus; species Populus simonii. Next base: position 4,860,625 of record CM017471.2, on the reverse strand, counting down.
TTGCCTTGATTCTAGAATCATTAAATAGTTTTCTTCTCTCTTTGATCACATCAGAATTATTAGATAGTTGGATCAGAGAATTCTTTTCATTCTCTGAAATGGCCAAGTAGTCGAAGCACCTTTTAATCCTAAATAGAGCTCATCTGGATGCTTAAAATATGACTTTAGAGCCTAGTTTCCTGGAATTACAACAGAATTATTATATATCTTTTAGTAACAATGCAGTTTCTGATATCTTTGACAAGGCCTGCATTTTTCCTTTTCAAGATTTTTTGCCTGCTCCAAGATATATATAGGTTCATGAACACTTGATAACATTGGCAGTTATTGCCTTAGTCCAGGCAGTCACTATCAACACAAATGCATGGACTGATGCAGGGCACGCCGTGAACCAAATCTATGACATTCTTTACATGATGGGTCGTGACGATTTATCTGTTGGAATGGGAGGTGAGGGTGGAATAAAAGAAGATGGTCACATACTTCCGGATGTTGGTGGTTACCTTCCTATAGTTGAACAGGTGCGTTCAACTACCCTCTTCTGCATTTAAAGATGGTATCCTTTTCTTTTGATCAAGTTGTACTTTTATGACGATTTGATTTGCTAATACATGCTTAGGGAAGTCAACTTAAAGAAAATTTCTTTGAGATATTCACTAATCTCTCGTTTTCTATGATTATGTTAATCGACATGGTACTGATATCTAAGACTCCATATTAGGGAAATGCAACTGCAGGAGGTTGTAGATACAGACAAGCTATTCCTGTTGGTCTAGGAGGACGGCTAGATATTGATTCTAACTATGGCATAAGGAAAGCATTCCTGCCTCAGGTACAAATTTGGTTGAGTTACTTGTAGTTTTCAACTGCAATTTAAGCAGATTAATCTCTTTCGCACGCGCACGCGCAATCACACACTGCATGCCAGTGTATTTTGTTTGGATTGATTATTCAGAACAATATGTTAAATCACTATCTAGCAGGTATGTGGTTTCTCCTTTTGTCAACAAGAATTTCCTGTGGAGCTTAATCCACGAGCTTAGCATTTGTTGTATTTACAGTTGAATTTGAAGATCTGACCTTTAACGTTCCTCCCAATAACATTATATTCATATATGTCACATACATTTGTTCATGAACCAGGGCAGCAGGAAGTATTCTCCTCTTCAACAGCCTACTGCCCAGCATGTGCTGATTGAGAAAGTATCTGCAGGTCCTATTACCATTTTCATAATAGGAGCTCATACAAATATTGGGATTTTTCTTATGAAGAATCCACATCTCAAGAAGAATATCCAGCATATATATGTGATGGGCGGTGGTGTTAGGTCAAAAAATCCAACTGGTTGTTGCCCCAATAATGCAAGTTCATCATGCCAACCAAGACAGTGTGGTAACCCTGGTAATCTGTTCACTGACTACACTAGCAACCCTTATGGTGAATTCAATATCTTTGGTGATCCTTTTGCTGCATACCAGGTAAACCAAGAATAGACCTTGGATACTTCTAGTTACAAAGAATGGCTGCATTCTACAATGACACATTTGCTTTTAATTCAGGTGTTTCATTCTGGAATTCCAGTCACCCTTGTGCCCCTTGATGCAACAAATACCATTCCAATAAATGAGAATTTCTTTAAGGCATTTGAGCAAAACCAGCACACATACGAGGCACAATACTGCTTTCAGTCCTTGAAAATGGCTCGTGACACTTGGTTTGACGACCAATTCTATACTGTAATGCTTGTTTCAAGAACTTTTACCAATTGAAACCTTATATAAAATGTCATATATATCTTTTCGTGCGGCAAGGGAGAACTAAAACTTTTATGATCATAAATCTTAATACATCTTTTGCAGAGCTATTTCATGTGGGACTCCTTCACGTCAGGTGTAGCAGTTTCTATCATGCGTACTTTGCATAACCAAAATGGAGAAAATGAATTTGCAGAAATGGAGTATATGAACATAACTGTGGTGACTTCAAATGAACCTTATGGGATAAATGACGGCTCGAATCCATTCTTTAATGACCGTAAGGTTCCAAAGTTTAATCTAGTGAAAGGAGGAGTGCACAGTGGTCATGTTCAGACTGGTCTTCGAGATCCATTTTGCATTGTGCAAAATGGGAAAGGGAGATGCAAGGTAAATCGCTTTCTTTGGTGGAAACACATTAGCCAAATTGTGTTCTTAAAAGACCATCTATCATTATTTTTTTCATCTCACCCAACAAAGATGTTGCTTCTTTTCTTCAATCCAATGGCTTTGGCACTAGGAAAATCAATTTCAGTTGCTTGCTTGTTTAATTATATTCAAATCTTTAAATGTAGGACGGCTACACGGAGGAGGTAACCAGTTCAGATGCAGTACGTGTTCTTGTTGCTACAAGAGCAAAGCCTAATCCGGACAGTAATAGCATCCTTGACAGAGCATACTTCAAGAGCTTTTTGGATGTAAGTTCATTCAAGCATTGTTTCTCTATATAATCATCAGTGTTTATAATTGTTTCTGATGTATCACTTTAGATATCTTCCAATGATATACTAACAAACGTTTTCGTGTATACAGGTTCTTAACCATCCTCATCAGACTGGAAGGTTCAATTTTACTACACAATTTCCTCATTACAAGAAAGTTTTCTACAAACCAGACTTCGGAACCAAAAGACTAGGGAAACCTGTTGTCTTCGATATGGATATGAGCGCAGGGGATTTTCTGGCTTTATTCTATCTCCTTAAAGTGCCAGTAGAAATAATCAACCTCAAGGCAAGTGCTTTCAATTTTCCAGATTCTTTACAGCAGGCATGTGCTATTAGTCCTGTAAAAGCCAAGTTCGAAAGACTACAACTCTAGTTACCATTTTTATTTCAGGCGATAATTGTAACTCCAGTAGGCTGGGCAAATGCTGCAACAATCGATATTGTTTACGATTTATTGCACATGATGGGTCGCGATGACATTCCAGTTGGTCTAGGAGAGGTATTTGCAATGAATCAGTCTGATCCAATTTTCTCTGCGGTTGGAGACTGCAAGTACCTTAAGGCCATCCCTCACGGGAGTGGTGGACTTTTAGACTCGGACACTCTCTATGGGCTTGCTCGTGATTTACCGCGAAGCCCTAGAAGGTACAATTTCCCTCCATAGATGTTGATGCCTTTTCTTTCCTCTTATTTGAACCGTGATCTTGCTTTATTCGGGACTCAAATATCGAAGGCTTATTTTTCTTCTCAAGGTATACTGCAGAAAATTCTGTAAAATATGGAGCTCCTCGCGACACAGATCACCCTGAGCTCAGGCAGCCTCTAGCACTGGAAATCTGGGATTCCATTGTAAGAACATTGGATCCAGGATCCAAGATTACCATATTGACCAATGGTCCCTTGACCAGTTTAGCCAAGATAATACAGAATGAGAATAACACAAGCTCTGTGATTCAGGTAAGTGGATTTGATCTGCTATTTTCAAGTAACTTGCAACTAATGCTGTGCCACGCAGTGGTGGTACACATGCTCATGATGTTTCATATGTCATCGCAGGATGTTTATGTTGTTGGAGGACATATCAGCCATAGTGATACAGACAAAGGAAATGTTTTGACTATTGATAGTAATGAGTATACAGAACTAAATATGTTTCTTGATCCCTTGGCTGCTAAGACAGTTTTCGAGTCATCACTTGACATCACGCTCATTCCACTCGGCGTCCAACGCAGAGTCAGTTCCTTTCCTAAGATCCTAAGAAGTTTACGCAGCAAGACGAAAAGAACACCTGAGGAATTGTTTGTGCAGCGTTTGCTATCAAGGCTTTACCGCCTGAAAGAAACTCATCACAGATATCATCATATGGTAAGGATTCTAATCTTAGCCTGAAGGAAAGCACCTTTATATTGGTTATAGATAGTAACTGGATCATTTCATAGACTTTCTGAATATTGAAGGGCTTAAATTTGTTTGCTAAGAGACAATAGTTGTGTCCGGGGAGTATGCTTGATCCTTCTCTAAAGGAGAGAGTCTTTTAGCTGCCACTACTGAATGAGCTTGCTCTGCAGGATACATTCTTGGGCGAAATCCTTGGTGCAGTAGTCTTAGCTGGGGATCATTCCAAGCTTGAGCCAATCTGGCTAGCCAAACCTATCATGATCCTTGCTGAAGGTGATGAATCGAAAGATGGACAAGTTGTGATTGATGAAAAACAAGGAAAATTTGTCAAGATATTGGAGAATGTAGAGCCTGAGGCACATTATGATCTTTTCGCGAAGCAACTTGCCGTTAAGAAGCAATCTGCTGTCGTTGGAAGCTTTGGTGAACAGAGAAGAATTTGGGGTGTGCCACCAAATTGAATCAGAGGGGTCTCCTTACTGATACATTGGTCTGAACATTATACCTTGACAGCAGTAAATGATTTTTTATTTTTAATACTGTTATTAGTGGAGGATTTCACTGGATCAATCATATTTCCTGCAAAAATAATTCTTTCTGTTTTGTACTTGGCACATTGAAAGAGAAACAAAAAAAAGGTAGATTATATAGTAGAAAATTGAAGGTATACATTGAAAAAATGGGTGCTTTCTTTTGTCGGAGCAAAAAAGTATTTTAAACCTGTGAATTCGCATTTGGAAACCATGTGTTCTAAGTTTTAAATCAAGATTTTGATGAATGTCTTTGAAATCTTCTTATAGGATGAACTTTCAAATGGCACAATAGCTAAAAAGACTATTTTCTTCTTCCCCCTTCTCTACTCAGATTTTACCTGCTTGCTATTTCATATTATGATGTTTGTGCACGTATCCAGTGCTTGGAATTTGGAAAATATCTTTAGTGACGAAGCTAGATTCTTTTTTTCTTTTTCTTTTTTTTGAGAAATGGGGCAGATCTATTCTATGGTAAAAACTGGAAAAAATATATTTTATCCATATATATATTATTGCTTTGAATTATTTGTTGGGATTTGACCACACTAAATGTATCCCAGAGATTATTTTTTAAATAAATTTAGTATCGGTTGACTAACGCAAGGCAATCCAAGATATCTCTTACCAGAAATCAAGGAGGGAGGAAAAATAGCGCTAAATATGGCGGAGAAAAAATTAATGCACGCATCTTTGAAAAAGGAAGGTGCATGCATGGTAGGAAGATGTTTAATTACATAAATTCTTTAGAACAAAATCGGATATCTGTAGCCATCATAATTACTGAGAAATCTATCAAAACGCCTTTATATAGCGATCTAGTCTCCCTAGTCTCTTTGTTTTTCAAAGAATGGCACTTGATCAGTAAAATATATCGTGAATCGGAGGAGAAAATGATCCAGCAGAAGAATCTCTGGGTGCTCTTAGCATTGATTAATACTATAGGACTTGTTGGATTTAATCATCTGTGCCATGCAGAGGGAAAGGCACACCGTATTCTTTTGGACACAGATGTCGATACTGATGATGTCTTCGCTCTTTTCTACCTCTTGAAGCTCAACAGATCACGATTTGGATTGGAGGTCAGTCTGTCAATTGATCAAGTATGTGTTTAACAAATTACATCAATCGAGTCTGCTTTGATCATCAGTCTGCTCTATGCTTGCTCCAGGCAGTCACTGTGAACACGAACTCATGGACAGATGCAGGGCATGGTGTGAGCCAAATCTATGACATTCTTTACATGATGGGCCGTGACGATGTGTCTGTTGGGATGGGAGGTGAGGGTGGAATAGCAGAAGATGGCCACATATTCCCAGATGTTGGTGGTTTTCTTCCTATAGTTGAACAGGTCGGTCTTCAACTGTGCCCCCCTCATGATCTTCTGCTAGATTTCACTGCAATTTTTACTATTCTTTCGTTGTCTGTGAATTTATGGACTCAATGATACCTGAGGCTGTATGATATTACTCAGGGGAAGTCAACAGCAGGAGGTTGTAGATACAGACAAGCTATTCCTGTTGGTCCTAGAGGACGGCTGGATCTTGATTCTAACTACGGCTTACGGAGAGCATTTCTGCCACAGGTACAGAATTAGTCAGAGCCCATTTGAAATTGCGGCGCGCTGCGGCATGAAAATCATTTATCGTAATCTTAAACAAATGTTAGCCGAGTTTGCTTCTGGTATAAACATGGGATTTTGTTTTCCTATATACTTTACTGATGGAAATAATTGAATGAAATAAATAAACAAATCATTTTTAGCTGCCTTTTGAAAATCATAATCAATATTTAGTAAATGACTTTAATGATATTGATTTTTATGATATTATTAAATTTAATTTCTTAATTCATATATGGCTTGTTTATTTATGGAACTAATCAAATAAAATTCAATTAATAAAGCGAAACAAGTTAATTATTTTATTTATGAATATAATTGAAATATTTCTTAAATAAATTATTTGTTTATTCTTTATTGAAATTCAATATAATTGTTATTTCTACGACTTGAGAATAGCAAATTAATTTTATTTTTGAGAAGTAATTATAAAATAAACTAATTAGTTCTTAAAATGAACAAAAGAATTAGTTCCTTTTTTTATATAAAATTTTGTTGATAAATTAACCAGGGCAGCAGGAAATATTCTCCTCTTGAACAGCCAACCGCCCAACAAGTGCTGACAGAAAAGATATCTGCAGGTCCTATTACTGTTTTAATTACAGGAGCTCATACAAATATTGGCGTTTTTCTTATGAACAATCCACATCTGAAGAACAATATTGAGCATATATACGTGATGGGTGGGGCCGTGAGGTCAGACGGCAATCTGTTTGCAGACCTCTATAGTAATCCTTATGCTGAATTTAATATATTTGCAGATCCTTTTGCTGCATACCAGGTATTTAATTAATTAATAAGAAAAAACAAATATATATATATATTAGCTAGGTAATAAATAAGAATTGTTGCCTGTGATTATTAATGGAGAGTACGCAAATTTGCTTCTAGGTTTTACATTCTGGAATTCCTCTCACCCTTGTGCCCCTCGATGCAACCAATACCATTCCTACAAATGAGAATTTCTTCAAGGCATTTGAGCAGAACCAGCACACCTACGAGGCACAATACTGCTTCCGGTCCTTGAAAATGACTCGTGACACTCGGACTGACGACCACTTTTACACTGTAATCCTTCCGTATCTTCCTTTTCGTTTTGTTCTTCTTCTTCAAGATTCCTCAGCAGCAAGTGACAGTTTCCTTAATACGATTGTCGATGGGATGTGTGTTTCAGTGACTGACAAGATTTTTTGCAGAGCCATTACATGTGGGACACCTTCGCAGCTGGCGTAGCAGTTTCTACCATGGGTAACTCGCAAAACCGAGATGGAGAAAATGAATTTGCTGAAATGGAGTACATGAACATAACAGTAGTGACTTCAAATGAACCTTTTGGGATAAGTGATAGCTCGAATCCATTCTTTTACCAACGTGAAGTTCCAAGGTTTAATCTAACGAAAGGCGGAGTGCACAGTGGTCATGTGCAAACAAGCCTTCGAGATCCTCTTTGCCTGGGGGAGAATGGGAAAGGGCGGTGTGAGGTAATCTTTCTAGGACCCCTGCATGCCATCTTCTGTACTTCACAGAGAAAGATGTATCATTTCTTTAAGGATTTACCTGAACATAATGGTCGATATAGGATGGCTATACAAAGGAGGTAAGTGGTGCAGAGGCAGTGCGTGTTCTTGTTGCTACGAGAGCGAAGCCTAATCCTGACAGGAATAGCACACTTGACAGAGCATTCTACAAGAGCTTCTTGGATGTGAGTTCACCAAGGCATTAATCTTGTTCTTCTGAATCTAAAGTTCTTTTTGCTTATTCCTTAACTCTAGACCAACAAAATCTAATGCAATGGTAATACAGGTCCTGAATGACCCTCAACAATCTGGGAGGTTTAATTTTACCACCCAATTTCCTCATTACAAGGAAATTCTTTACAGGCCAGACTTTGGAACCAAAGGACTGGGGAAGCCTGTTGTCTTTGATATGGATATGAGTGTTGGAGATTTCCTGGCTTTATTCTATCTCCTTAAAGTGCCTGTAGAAGAGATCAACGTCAAGGTAAGTGACTTCAATTTTCCCACAAGCATATACAATTAGCTCTGCTTGTCAAAACCAGCTCGGGATCTAACCCCATAAAGGAGCAAGATTATTGAGTTGTCAGGTCAACCCGGTTCAATCATTTCTTATCAAAAAGACATTGTTTTGTCCTTTTTTAAAAAATTCATTAGCCAATTTAAACAAGTCAATGTCAAAACTGATTCAAATTGAAACCGGCTAGGACCAAGCTCTAGGTTGCAGGTTTGTCGAGTCATCCGGTAGAGTTGGGTTAGATTTAATAATTATACTTGCAACTACCAACACATTGGTTCCAGTTATACAAAACACAACTATGGTACCTTTTTCTGTTGTCTTTCCCTCCTCTCGAAAGCAGTGGGTCTAATGTCATATCCCCTTGGTCATTTCATCCAGGGAATCATTGTAAGTCCAACAGGATGGGCAAATGCTGCAACGATAGACATTGTTTATGATTTTTTGCATATGATGGGCCGTGATGATATTCCAGTTGGTCTAGGAGATGTATTTGCAATGAACCAGTCTGATCCTGTTTTCTCTGCGGTTGGAGACTGCAAGTACCTTAAGGCCATCCCTCATGGGAGTGGTGGACTTTTAGACTCGGACACTCTCTATGGGCTTGCTCGTGATTTACCGCGAAGCCCTAGAAGGTATAATTTCCCTCCATAGATGTTGATGCCTTTTCTTTCCTCTTATTTGACCGTGATCTTGCTTTATTCGGGACTCAAATATCGAGGCTTATTTTTCTTCTCAAGGTATACTGCAGAAAACTCTGTGAAATATGGAGCTCCTCGTGACACAGATCACCCTGAATTTAGACAGCCTCTGGCACTGGAAATCTGGGAGTCTATTGTAAGAACATTGGATCCAGGATCTAAGATTACCATATTGACCAATGGCCCCTTGACCAGTTTAGCCAAGATAATACAGAATGAGAATAATACAAGCTCTGTGATTCAGGTAAGTGGGCTTTATCTGCTATTGTCAAGTAACTTGCAACTAATGTTGTGCCACGCAGTGTTGGTACACATTCTTATGATGTTTCAAATGTCATTGCAGGAGGTCTATGTTGTAGGAGGACATATCAGCCATAGTAAAACAGATAAAGGAAATGTTCCGAACATCGATCTTAATGACTATACAGAACTGAATATGTTTCTTGACCCCTTGGCTGCAAAGACAGTCTTTGAGTCTTCACTTGACATCACGCTAATTCCACTCGGCGTCCAACGCAGAGTCAGTTCCTTTCCAGAGATCCTAGAAAGGCTACGCAAGATGAACACAACACCCGAGGCATTGTTTGCGCAGCGTTTGCTATCAAGGCTTTACCACTTGAAAGAAACTCATCGTAGATATCAACATACGGTAAGAGTTCTAATCTTAGCATGTATCAGTACGTTTGAACATCATAATCCTAGAAGAAAAGCAATGCTATCATTTTGGTTCCTGTTTTTTACTGTCTGATCAGAATCAGCATTTTACACAACGTGTAATTGAAATTGTTTCGTAGACTTTCTGCATTTTCGAGAGCTTAAGATTTACAAGTGAATGTTGTTGAATACATGGAGTATCTTTGATCGTTCTCTGATGGAGAATCTTTAGCTGCTATTGCTAAATGATATTACACTGCAGCATACCTTCTTAGGGGAAATCCTTGGTGCAGTAGTGTTAGCTGGTAATTTTTCGAAGCTGGACCCAACATTCCGAGTCAAACCCATCAAGGTCCTTGCTGAAGGTGTTGAATCAGAGGATGGACGAATGGTAATTGATGAAAAACAAGGAAGATTGGTTAAAATAGTGGAGAAAGTAGACCTTGGAGCATATTACGATCTTTTCACAGAGCAGCTGGGTAGCAAGGAACAATCTGCTGTCATAGGAAGCTTTGATGAGCAGAGAAGAAATTGGACTGTGCCGCTAAATTTAACCAAAGGTAAGCTTAGTTTATTGGGCTAATTATTGCCAGACAGCACGAAATGGTTTTTTTTTTTTTTTAACTCAGATATGTTTTTAATTGTATGCTTACTCTTCTGTGTACAGGATTTCACTAGACCAATAACTCATGCAGAAATTATTAGTTCTGCTGTTCTGTACTTGGAATAATGAAAAACATAAATAAAGTGCCTGTAAACTTATAGGGAAACAGTGAATATATACATTGAAAATTTGGGTTCTATCTTTTCTTGGAACAAAATATTTGTAAAAGGTTGTGTTAGGTTAGAATTTTAAAGCAGATATAATAAAAACATACACATGTTTGGTTGGAGAGACATGAAAATATTCAGCTGTCAAAACAATTTTCCTTCTCTTTCGTTCTACCAAACAGAAGCAGAGACCAAGATGTTTGGTGATAGTGATCGGTCCTCTACTTGGAGACTAAACAGGCAATGGCAACGAAACCTGGGTAGTTTTTTTTAATCACAACTAACCTCCACGTTTGTGTCCATTGCTTCGCAACAGACAGAAGAGACAGCCTCAACAGATTACAGTTGACCTTAAAAATCAAAATCTTTCCAGTTGATTTCATTAAAGTATTGGCTGTCCAACGATTCAATATCACGGTAAACTTCACACCCGCTTAAGGGCTTTGTTACACAGTTGCCATTTACAACTGGCAACTTTAGAAGTTGAACAGAACTTTGGGGTAGGAAGATCAGTATTGCTTCACTATCTGACCATTGAAATTGTGTGCTAGTCCTGTATAATCTTCAGTATCAAACTGAGCGTACAGATTGCAAAAATTACTACGGTGACAATGAGAAACCAATTTTTAATTAATTAGGAAATGGGGTTTCTTACTTCTACAAACAACACTAATATTGCACTTGATTGAAAGATAAATGCACCTGCCTGTTAAAAATACTGTCACTCGGTGTAAACCAGCTTGTAAGTTGTAGATTGAGACCAAAAAAAAAAATCCCTAAAACCCAAAATCAAGTTGCCTAAATCCTGTCAAATAAATGATCTTGCAGTGATTACTGTATCGACATTAACCTCTGGGAATATTGCATGAACAAGAATCCATGTTATGAAATCATATCGGATGCAGCTCTTGAATTATAATAATCAGCAGTCAAAACTATTAGATTGTCTAGCATGAAGAACAAAGAAAAATATGGTAAATAAAAGAGAAGCATGAAGAGCAATGGTTGTCTGGATTGAAGCACATAATGATAAGTTGTAGTTCATGGGACTTATCTTCATGAATTAATACAAGCACAATCTCATTAGTTAAACAGAACCTTCCAGTGAGAGTTGTAGAACGCGAAAAACCAAAAAAGCTTCTCTACAGTAATCCCCCCACTTTTACTTGCAGCTTTCCTTGCATTGAATTGATAGCCTTAAGAACTCAATTCTTCCATAGGAATCGTCCCGCAAGCTGCCACGATCTGTTGCTCCAACTGTTATAGAAAACATTTCATTTGAAAAACAAAACATGAATACAAAAGAAATTCAACAACTAGATTTCTTTAAACAAATGAGCATGTTATTAAGCAACAGTAATTGACTCTACTCACCCTGATTAGAGCTTCAAGCTTGCTCTTCACAAGATAGTAATCCTGTTTCAATTGCTGCAGGCATCTCAGGCACCTGCAATCCAAGTAACCAATCGCTTGTAATTGTAATATTAAACATTGTTTCACTTAAAAATACTAATCCCGAGATTCAATTGCTAAATGAGAGGGGGGGGGGGGGGGGGGGGGGGGGAAACTAGGAAAATAATTTGAAAAGATGAAAGAAAACAATATGGAGAATGCGGTAGAGGAAAATAACTCACCCCTCAATGTTCTGTTCCTCACAGAAGTTGCGAAAGGCGATGCAGTCATTTTTAACTCTCAGTGCACCTATGCTATATAACACAAAATCCAATCTCGTAATCAATCATCGAAAACTGAGTTGAAGAGAAGAATTCATCTTTATTAAATCAAACAAAAATGAACTAAAAAGAAAAACAAACAATTTTAACAATTCCAAGTCTAGTTTTTCTAGGCCATGTGTATTAGATCTGAACTATTTTTGTGAGGTTCAATGCATTTCATATCCAATATGGAGAAAAACAAACCCTCAAGAATGCTTTTTTTTTTTTAGCTGTAAAGGAAGCAAACATGTACCTGGAGCTGCTACCCTTAAACTGGTGAACATGAGCGTCAACCTTTTTTGAAGTCTATATTTTGCTGTTCTCTATAAAAGGAGAGGTAAAAAAGAAAACCCATTTAGTTAAAATACAGTCAGCTAGCTAGAATCAGCCATAACCAAAAGGAAAGCTCAAAACTTTTAATCAACATCAAGCAGTTTCAGATGCCTGAGAGAGGGAGTCTCCTTACAAGGCAGAGGTTAGATCAGTCAGAAGCCTCTCTGAATCTTCAAAGAAGAGAGATACCACTTCAGCAACAAAATCTGGATTGCTCTCATCTTGCAGAAGCTGAAGCTGTTGAAACTGGGCATCCAGAAAACCCTTCATCCACCCAAAAAACAGAACATACAGAGATGAAAACCCAACACAAACACTGACAAAACTCAAAAGCAAAACAGAGACAGACTAAAGAAAGTTAACAACATATTTTTTTTTTTTGCACTACCTCCCTAAACAAGGACTTGGTATATTCAACCCATGCTCTCTGCATCTGGCCAACCTCCATGCTTTGACCCTCTCTCTTAAAAAGTTGGAAGAACACAAAAACAAAGTGGGTTTTTAAGCTACGGCTACACACAGCTTAGTGGCTTGAATTTTCAGATCTTGTGGAGTTACTGCACAATCAAAGTGGGTAATAACTAGAGAGCATAAATGCTATGGAAAAATTAAATGTGGAGAGATTTTTGCTTGCTTTTTCGGTTATTAAGAGATTGACTAGCCACCTTTCTTTATCCTTTCCTCTCTGGATTTGTGCTTATGTTCTGTTTTCAGTATTATTTTTTTGGCTCGCACTCAGATTCCAGTCACAGTCACAGCCCCACCAACAACATTTGCACTTCTACTATATCATCATTTAAATGAAGGAACCTCAACCTGACTCCATCTTCATCCTAACTTTACTTGTGCTAAGGCTAATGTATTCCTTCAAGAATAAAATTATTTTTTATGTGCACTACAAAGTAGAAAGTGGAAAACTATTGGTTCTGGTTAAAATTATTTGACTCCGACTTCAGATCTTTTCTTCTTTTTTTTGTGCTTAATTTCACGCAACAGTTTATTTTCGTCACTTTACACGTTAATTAAGATTAAATTTATTCTTCTGGCCATCTTAAAGGTGACACCACATGAGTAAGATAAATTTAAGTAAATAAATTAATTTTAATTGCTATTATCAAAGATTGAGTTATTATAGGATTTCTGATACATTTACATGTCTGTTTGCTGAAAAGTAGTTTTTTTTAAAAAAATAAATTTCAAGAAAGTGAATTACTTTCTGATGTTTGATAATGTAATGAAAAATAAGTTGGAAAACATTTTCCAGTATTTGGTTATGTCATAGAAAATGAGCTGGAAAATAACTTATTAATATTTTATTTTTCTCAAGTTTATTAAAATAATGAGGAACAAATCTTACAAATTAAAAATTAAATGAGAATGAGAATGAAATTGAAAAAAAATATAATTTCATAAATTATCTCAAATAAAATAAATAATGATCAAAATAATAGAGATCAAATCTAAAAAATTAAAAAAATAAAAATAAAGAAATTAAAATAATAATAATCAACATTTCATAAATTATTTCAAATAAAATAAGTAACAATCAAAAGAATGAGGACCAAATTTGATAGATAAAAAATTTCAATAAAAAAATGATAAGGAAAAAGCAAATAGCAATTATAAAAATAATGACCAAAGTTAATATAAAAATTAAATTTTAAGAGATGAAATTGAAAAATAAATATTCAAAACAAAGTATATATAGCAATCAAAAGTTTGAGGATCAAATTGGATATAATCAGCAAATAATGACATTTCTAAATTTTTCACAATTTCCGGAAAGTGTTTTCCGCCCAAATTTTCTAGGAAAACACTTTTCTGAAAACCAAGCCAAATTTTCCTTTGACTGGAAAGTGTTTTTCGTTGACCAACTTTCTTAAAGGCAAACAAACATAGGAAAGTTTGGAAAGTGATTTTTTGGAAACCACTTTCCGGAAAACAAACACAGCCAAAAGGAAAAACACTTTCCTGAAAACCAAGCCAAATTTTCCTTTGACTTAAAAGTGTTTTCTGTTGACCGGAAGTGTTTTCTGTTGACCAACTTTTCTAATAGCAAACAAACACATGAAAGTTTGGAAAATGGTTTCTCGAAAAGTACTTTTCAGGAAACAAACATGGCCTAAGCATTATTGTCGTATCTCATCCATAATTTGACTAGAAAAAAACCTCAAGTTATCGGCTTATTACATCAACTTGTTGAGTAATAAAATTAATATTTTTTATTAAATCAATGTTATTTTTTTAAAAAAATATTAATATTAAACTAGTAAAGTTTGGATGAATATTATTTGGTCAACTAAATCATTAAAATTTCATCTTAGTCGGTTTAGTAATATTAATAATTTTCAATCAAATTAAAATTTTATCTAGATTAAAATTTATATGGTAATCTTCTAGGTGTTTACTCGATAATCCAAATTTTTTTTTCGAGTTAATTCTCAAATCAAGTCTACCAATCATGTTGGAAGTAAGATATGTATTTAAATTTTTATCCATCAAGCAAAACTATATATAGCAGTTGTCATGGTGAAATTATAAATAAATAAAAAAGGTAAGCGTCATAAATTAATACAAGTAACCAGTCCACCAAACATAGTAGAGGTATCAAGTCATTACAAGCTGTTATTGCTTTTTTTTTTTTTTTTTTATTAACGTAGATATTCGGATCAGTTTATATGTATCTCGATTAATTTTACGGGTTCTGAAATTAATAACTATATAAATCTTCAGTAACTATCATATTAATAATCATAGAATTCGAATCTAAAATAACAGGCGAAGCAAGCTGTTATTGCTTCCTTGCTTACTCACATGACAACTTTCATGAATCAATCAGCCCCTGATTCCGCCATTGTTGCCACTATCAAATTTTTACTGAAGCACTCAAAGGAGACATGATCAAGAAAAAAAAAAGAAAATAAAAGGTCAAACTTCAAGAAATTCCCTGCTTTTAGGGTAATCTCAGGTGGTTCTCAAACATTTTATTTTTATTTATTAGTTGTCAATGTATTAATAAATTCTCTTTGTTAATTTAAGCTAACATAATAGTTAGATTGTTATGTAAAAATCATGAAATCTCTCTTTACCTCCATAAAACCTATTAAATTAATTAAAATCTTTCATGTGTTAAGGTAGACTATAGAGAAAAAAGTAAAAATTAGGGTTTTTTTTATATAGTTTGGTTTATCTCGTGAATTTTATATTATACAAAATAAAAAATTAAAGAATTAACTAGTTTCTTATAAATAATTTTTTTTAAAAAGTAAAATCATATGAATGTTATGCAACTATTTAATAGTTTTGTTAACTAAAAACGAATGCATGGTATGATTGAGAATTTATAGATATATTGAGCATCTAATAATAATATCTTTAAAGGTCAATCACTTTTATAAGATTTATTAAAATAATATTTTTTTTTTATTCGGATATCCTCACATCCTTTTAAAAGATGAGACTAGTCTCGTTTGAGGTTTGTGGCTGCTCCTCTCAATAAATACGCTTCCTGAAGATCGAATATATATTCTCATCTTTATAAAAATATAACAATACTTTAACCGCTATACAACTACTTCATTGATATTTACCAAAATAATATGATCCACATCAGCGTTGCCCAATTAACATTGCTTAATTATCTACATCTAAATCAGCAAAGTGGAGAAAGATGATTGGCAAGTTGGCCAAACTTTGAAGTTTATTTCATCTTTGTCGTGTTTTATTTTTCAATTACAATACGTATTTATTTTTAATCATTATTTAAAATTAGGATAATTTGAGTAAAAAAATAATTTGAGTAAAAAAATAATTTACTGAATAGATTTGAGTAAAATTAGGATAAGTTGGCCACTCTCATTATTTTTAATCATTACAATACCTGGGTATCGAATAATTTGAGTAAAAAAATAAATTTACTGAATAGATAAAAAACTTGAATTGATATATGATCAAATTGACTCCGATCATTCATTAATTTTTTAAAAAATTTGATTGCAAAAATAATTGAATCAATCCTTCCAACTAATAACCTAGATTTGATCTTAGATTAAATTTCAAGTTGAATTTTTTAAAACTAAATATATTTTCAGTAGATATTATGGATTGATTAAAAAACTGAATTGTTGTGAAGTGTCAACGTATTCTCCTGAGATCTAGTCGGTTCAATTATTATTTGGTTTCTACCTTTCGGTGTTCTTTAAAGTATATTTATCTAAAAACATTAAATTAATAATTTTTTAAAAAGATATTTATAGATATTTTGTCAAGAGAATGGTAAGATCACAAGAAAATAATATTAATTTAGTGCCTTAAAAACACCATTAACCTTACCGGACACGCACCCAACTTTAATTAATTATTTTCATAATCTGAAAGGGGACAGCTGGACAAAACAAAAGATACGACTCAATTCTCAAAGGCCAAGCCCCAGCCCCAGCCCCCTTTCTCTCCCTCAAAGCCGAAAGAAAAAAACACATGTCACGTGGCCGGTTTGGCTTGCTCGCATTGTTACCTGTGAGGTGGTGACACCAGACGTGGAGAGAGAATCCTTACCATTTTATTTTTTTTTTGATTTATGTGAGGTGTCCGGGCCAGCTTACGCACACCACGACTATTCCTCACGGCCCGCTGAACATCCTGCAAGCCCAGGAGCATGTAAGGCACCGCGGGGGTGACAGGCGTGCACATAGAGA
The DNA here is from genome assembly GCA_007827005.2 of Populus simonii. Classification (NCBI taxonomy): domain Eukaryota; kingdom Viridiplantae; phylum Streptophyta; class Magnoliopsida; order Malpighiales; family Salicaceae; genus Populus; species Populus simonii. The sequence continues at coordinate 4,843,697 of CM017471.2, read as the reverse complement.
GTCGAACCCGGGACGGGAGCGGAACAAGTCACACGAATTGACCACAGCAGCTAGACCCTCACACAAATCCTTACCAATTTTATTCTCTTTGTTTTTTGTTTTAAGGGATGGTGGTGGTGTGTGTGTATCATTAATAAGCTTCATATTCTTCCCTTCTCCTCTTTTTCATTATTCGTATGCATCGTTGAGGATATTGTCTGATGCGAGATCAGGGCATCCTTTTTACTCTCTCTTGATACGACGGAATCCGAACTGAACACGACTTCTGCTTTTTCTTTTTCATTAGAATGGGTGATGGGGTAGCTTACGCGCGCATTTACTAATCTCACGAACCCCGAAATTAATAATCATATAAATAAATTTTCAGTGACCTTAAGGTTTGTGAGACTCGAATTGGTAACTTTTAAAAAACAAATCTAAAACCTTACCAATTAAGCTACACCCTCTCAAAGCTACACGACCTTTTTTATGCATTACGACTTCTTTTATGCAATTGAGTCAGGGTGGTCAAATGAATAGCGAGCTGACTTGTTGAACCGAGTCAGGTTCTATAAAAAACACTAAGGATTTAACCCAACATGTTAATACATAAGCCGATCAGAAAACCAGTTAATGTTTTTGTTTTAAAAAGACAAAGCAACATTGTTTTGATAAAAAAAAATAATAATCTGGGTGTGGCCTGCAGAAAATATTAATCTGGGGGGAGGGGGGGTTTCAATCATTTTCTAAGAAGCTGGCGGTATCTACAATGAAAGGAAAATCACGTTTAAAACCGTCAGGACATGATTACAACTTGTAAAATACAAAATGGATCATTTTTCAACAATGTCTAGTAGAAGATTGTAATTGAAAAGAAAAATCAAGTACAGCCCACCAAAACGATCGACAACCCACAGCCACAAGTAACATACATGGAGCGTGGACTGTGGAGGGCAGACAGTGATCTGCTTAACATACCTTACAGCTCCTCCTACAATATCCAGGAAGAGCTGAAGATCCAACCATGTACTCGACGTTTTTGGTGCATTCTCCAAGGGCGGCCCACCTCCCACAACTTTCATTCTGATCGGTGCAATTCCCACCAGCTTCCAAGTTCTTGTCAAATGAGTCTACATGAATCCACTTTGTGGCGGACCATTTCTCACCTTCAATCACAGGGCACCCTGCGTGGAGGCTGCTTATGTCTGGAACAGCAGTTGGATAGAGACTGAAGAAAAGAAGCGCATCCCCTCTACGTGGTTTCACTAAGTATTTCCAAGGTGTGGACAAGAAGACAAAGGAACACATTAACTGAGTGCAAATGCAACTCGAGGAATACAAGTTATAAAACCATTAGTAATCTGTATGGTGGCTCACCTGCAATTCCTTTCCTTGCACATTCAGAAAGGTCTTCATGACTAACAGAAGCTTTACGACGGGGAAGTTCCTGATAGCAAGTCATTTTTTGAAAAACTTGAGTTAATTCTTGTAGAGTATTCTCTCTGCCTCCCATTCTCAATGTTAATAACTTCAATTTTAGAGAAGTGATTGCCCAATTATGTCAGTGAATGCAACCAATATTGTAGTTAATCCAAGAGATATGTTAGGCCTATCAGCATGTGTCTCATGCAGACAGCCAAATCCAGAAGGTATTATAGACAAAAAAATCCTTTAGCACCGTTAAACTGAAAGTTCTTGTAAACTGGAAGAGCACAAGCGTATCCACAATGAAAAGGGACAAGGAGCTTGAACTTACCTCAGCTGAGGGGAACACTGTTTCACCACCCTTTTCCACATCTGTAAGATACATGAGTACAGTTGCCACCCGGTGTCCACCACGGGCAATATTAACCTTGTCAGAAAAGTAATCGTAGTGGGGATCATATTTCTGCCCATGCTCATATCTCAACACTTGTATGTCTTCACCATTCTCTGACCATAAGAAATACAGATCACTGTTATGCCATTTGTTGAAAAGGGAGGGAAAGAGTAAAAATCTTAATTATTGCATATGTTACATATTATTACATATGATTAAAAGATGGTTAATCTTTCTTGTTTGGTAAATAATTTCTTGCACAAGAGTACAGCTGAGAGAAGCAAACACTACAGTAACTTCAGGATCTCATAACCCGTATACCAAGGAAGAACAAACCTTTAAATGATAGACCACAACAAAAATTCAAGTGAATTTCACGTTCTTTTTTTTTTCCTTGTTGCTTTACCAGTAAATTATGATTCATGTATTTGAAAGTAGGGCTTTCTTTGGAATTGAGAGTTCTTTGGCAGATCATTTACTCATTCTAAATCCAACTTCCCTTTTTTAACAAACTTCAAACCTTAACCCCTGTGAACCACCGAACCCCAACCATCTATCATCACTTGCATCCAAAACATGTTCCAGCATGACTGCCTAGTATCTCCGCAGGTCAATGATGACAATCAATATTAGGATTTTGAATGTACAAAAATCTTAAGAGATTAGATAGCACTAGGAATCAAAAGTGAAAGGCATAATCTTGAAAGCAAGTTTGTAACCAAGAAGCTTCCTGATAGGCTCTTCTATGACACTCAAAAGCTGTTTCACAATGTATCACAATGAGCAGCAAGAATCTCCTTAAAGGTAAGGCTTCTAATACAAAATGCACCCCTCAATCTTAATCATTATTAAGTGGCACAAACATTCCCTTTTTAGGCTTCTAGTGAAGTGAGCTTTAGCATGCCAATATGACCTTAAAGAGGCGTGGGGCTTGGCATTACGTTTTTCTCTCTTTGGAAGCCTGCATCCAGGCATCTATTTTTAAGAGACAGAGGAGTGCATGCTTAGCAAAGTAGAAATCACATCAAGAAAGAATTCCATCACTTCCACTTGAAAACAAAATGTTGAGCTCAATCCACCACTCGAATTTTTGGGAGCAAAAATGCTTTATATGCATTTTTATAGAGGTAATGAAGGGTAAAACAGAATTGACTATATGCAAGAGCACACATTTTACGTTCAATAGTCTTGCCCACATGCGGGAAAATAGTGCTTTTGGTGCAGGCTAGGTATGGTCTTGGCAGCAAGTTAGGGCCCACGCTTTGAAGGCAGGCACAGCTCGGGCAAGTGTGGGCCCTAATATGCCCTCATTGAGACCTAGCCTTGCACGGCCGTGTTCAAACACATAAAATTGCACAGAGACAATCCCAAATTCCTAAACAAGCAAGAATTACAGTGATGAATTCATAACTGAAACTGACACTGTAGTATGTGAATGTTGGAGTGAGAAATTAAAAAATATCAGTAAGAGTTAACAAATGTGTCCAAAAAATGAAAGAAAAAGATTATGATACTGAGATTCATTATAGTGCACTGCACACCTCTTGGAAGAAAAGTCCATGTTGCAATCTTGTCCTCTATACCAGCAACAATTGGATCCTAGAGAAGGATAAATTAAAATAAAAGGCAAATTATAAGGCTTAATTTGACAATTATCTTACAAAAATAGGACTATAAAAAACAAAACCTTTGCTTTAGTGATAAACATTCCAGAACTGGTTCGAACTTCGCTAAGTTTACTCTTTCCACTCTCATTATCAGCCACTGCTGATCTTTTCAACTCCGATTTGGCCTTAGTTTCACAAAAAAATCAAAAGTCAATTAAGAGAAGAAGATACTGTTTTCTTGAATATATTAAATTAGGACTCACCAGAGAAATCAAGTGATCGCATTCTAAGTCTGTTAGAAATCCTTCGTACACAAATGCCCTGCAAAGCCATCGTCATTATTTTTAATTTCATTTTAGATTCTGTTTCACTAAGGAGATGAATGTGTGAATTTCTAAATCTGAGAGAGAGAGAGAGAGAGAGAGAGACCTTGGCTTCCAAGAGACTTGTTTGACTTTGGCAGGGTTGATGATGGAGCTGGAAGTACCTGGATAAGAGATGGATTTATGGAGAATCGAAAAGATCGACAGTAGAAACAGGAACTGGCGAGGGTAGATCGTAGTAGCCATCAAATTTGAGAGAAGAGAGGATAGAGAGATTTCCTGGGAAAATGTTTGATTTTTCTAGTTCCTTTACCAACTCTCGGCTCGTATTTATGCGTTTTGCTTGGAATCAAAACGGCGACGTTCTTTCCTTTTATAATTAGGGGTCACCACTAACAAATCTAATAAGGGGACAAAAAAAAAAAAACCAAGGCAAGGAACTCACACGACTTGTCATGCTTCCAGTTAAAATCACGATCCAATTCATATAATATTCTTGAATTCTTTTTTCTTAGCTATAGGTTGCGGGTAGAGTTATTTTTTTAAAATTATAAAAAATATATAAAGATATTATTAATATATTTTTTAATATAAAAATCAATAATTTATTAAAAATTTAATGTATATTAGATGATATTTTTTAAAATATTTAAAAAATAACATTTCAAATAACTTTATTTTTTTAAATATTAATATAATGATATATCGGATCAATTAGGACTAACCATTGCTAACTTACAAAACTTATAACCCGGTTATAAAAGCGTGATAATTTTATAAAAAATAAAATGAAATATATCATGAAACTCAATTCTTAATAAGCAAAAAAAGTTGAAAAACAAAAAAAAACGGCTTGAGTCAACTTAAGTGAACCCGTTAAATCTGTGAACTGAGATTACCTCATATAAAATAAATTGAAAAGATATACAAATGGCGACTCTAAACCAAACCATTGTTGAAGAACAAAATTAAAAAATAGATAATTAAAAAATAATAATTTGAGTCAATCCGTGAAAACTTGGTAAGCACGCGACAGGATCATATGACCTTAATAACTTAATAGAAATCAAATAAAGAAATCATGAAACTCAATTTTCAGTCAATTAAACCTCCAAGCTTAGTCATGAGAGTGAGATTAACTCATAAAAAAATTGAAAAAAAAATTATAATGCTCATTTCTCACCCAACTCATTGTTGAATGACAAGATAAAAAAATAAACAATTTTAAAAGAGCAAAATTTTTTTTTTTTGAGTTATCCTGGGTTAATTAAACAAACCCACAATCTAGGTTACGAGACAGAGATAATCTAATAGAATAGAAAAAAAATAGAAAAAAATCACGAAGACCAATTCTCAACCAATTAACTCGTGACATGGTTTATGAAAACATGATTACCCATAAAAAGCAAATATAAAGAAATTATCAAGCTCATATCTCAATCAATTAATTGTTGAATGATAAAATTGGTAAAGAAACAATTAAAAAAAAACAAAAAAAATAATGTCATCCTAAGTAAACTCGAAAAACCCATGACATAGGTTACGAGACCAAGATAATTTAATAAAAAGCAAATAAAAAAATCATGAAGACCAATTCTCAACCAACTAAACTTGCGAATTGGGTCATGAGAACATATTACCCCATATAAAGCATATTAAAAGAAATTATGAAATCTATTTCCAAACCAATCTATTATTGAAGGATAAAATTGAAAATAAAATAATTTTTCCTCAAAAAAAAAGAAGGGAGAAAAAAGAAAAGAAAATGTAGTGTTATGAGATCATGATAACCGTATAGAAAGTAAATCAACATAAATCACGAAGTCTAATTCTTAATCAACCTAATGTTAAGGGACAGAATTGAAACAAAAATATTAAATTAAAAAAGGACAAAAAAATAACTCGAGTTAACATGTTAAACTCGCAATCTATTTTATAAGATCGAGATAACCTCATAGAAAGTAAATTGAAAAAAATTAAGAAACTTTAATAGATCTAATGTTAAATGTTGAAATAGAGAGAGAGAAAAACTAAATCCATGAGCTTGGCATATGACCCTACAGTTTATTCAAGAGAATACTAAACAAAATTTCTTTTTCAAAAAAACCCACAAAATACTATTCAAATAAATAGATTTTGTTTAGGAGTGTAGCTACAATAAATTAGCCACTCCTTTTTGTTTTTTTGTTAATATTTGAACAATATTTTAATATTTTATTTATTTGATAGTAATATGTATTCTTAAGCTAGCCTACACTAAATCAAAACTAAGTGTCATTCATAGATGATTTTAAAAACATACCTTCATATTGGTTTGATATATTTAGAAAAATTTAATAAGTTATTCTTGATAATAGGATTGAGTTTTAAAAATTATGATAATATATATATATATATATATATATATATATATATATATATATATATATATATATATATATTGTTTGATGAAAAGCTTCAGATTGAATTTAGGTTTTTCATTTTCATTAGACTGAGGTGTTTAAAGTTTAACCATTTCACCCTCTTCTATAAAAAAATACAAGCCATCTATTAATATAACGGATCTTTGAATGCTTAAGTTAACAAGTTATTAGTGGGAAATAGTGCATATAAAGATAACAATAACGAAGAGCGTATGAGGGTGTATGTTGTGTGGCCTGTTTTGTGATCTTATGTGGCCTGTTTTGTGATCTGGTATTTATATATCTCAGTCACATTAAATTACTTCGTAGAGTATGGAATTGTTGATACTATGTGGAGTAATGGTGAGATACAATTATTATAGCATAACAAGTAAAGTTGTGTAGGCATTGTACTAAAAGGTTAGATGTTGTGGCCATAGGTAGAAAAGGTTTTCGCCCTCAAGTGATTAATTAAAAAATTTGACATTGTACTTACATAGCTAACGATGAGAAAGCTATGTGTTATATTGACTTCTTGAAGGTCATAACATAATATTATTGTTTGTGATAATATTGAATTTGAAAATTTATGTAAGATTAGAATTTGAATTTAGTGTTTCGAGTTTTTAATAATAGTTGTTCGATGTTTATTGTTTGGAGCCCAAAACATAGCGTGTAGGGCTAATTATTTTTTATTTTTATTGTTATTGTTGTTGTTGTTGTTATACGCCATCAGTATTGAACTTTTAAACTTGAAAACGATGAATTAACACAATATTTGAATTGTGAAATCCAAAAATGAATTAATTGTCAATTATATAACAAATGCAGATAAATAAGTGTTCACAAGAACACGAGCATAGATTATGGATGAGAATGGATAAGAAGGGAATCCCTAGTAATTAAAGGTGTGCTATGTTATTCGTTATTCATGACTAGTTCTTGAAATACAATGGCTAGCTGGAGACATCTCACCGTTAAACAAATTCCTACTCATAGCTAAGCAACTAATTTGTTGTTTAAGTCAATGAACATAGTTCAACTGCTTTACTTTTGATTAGTAAAAGAAATTTCATTAAGTTTTGAATTGTTCTTAGCACTTCTACTCATAGCTAAGCACACATATCCAGGACAGAAACATGTTTGATTAATATATGGTCTGAACAAGTATTTCCTTTCCTGGCTTCATTTTGTTTTACCGTTGTTCTTCCAAACTGTTTGTTTTAGTTCCATAGTTTTGGCTCCAATGCTTATGAGTCTTGTCAGAATAAAGATTTAGAGTGTGGAGAGAAAGGGTAATGGATTCAATTTCGGTGTGGCCAGGAATTGTTTTACCTCCACCCTTCTGTTGATTCCGATCAGTTGTTGATCGGTCGTGGTCTTCAGACTTTCCATTACAGTTAACCAAAACCACCATCTATTGATTGAGATGGCTTAGATACTCTGTCGAATTGTATTCATCTGCATCAAACAGATCCGCAACCGAGGGTGTCCTTTGGTGTCGAGACCTTTGTTGGGATTTGCCATTAATGGGCAAACTACCCTAAGAAGTAGGGTTACTATTTGTCAATGGTAGTTGCACCCACCATTGACAAATGTATCAACCCATGTGCAGCTGCTGTTGTTGAAGAAGAGGAACCACCATACTTGCCTATTTATAAGCATACGTGAGAGAGCAAAATGTGTAGAGAGTGTGGTGAGTTTGTGCAAGAGAGTTGAGAGAAAGAGTGAGCTGCAATGGCAGCAGCCTTGCTGCCATTGCAGCAGCTGCAAGTGCAGCAAAGAGAGCTGGGAGTTGAGTTTGAGTAAAGTGAGCCTCCTCCTCCATGTGTGTTGTAATTCTTTCTCTAATCTTTAATAATATGGACTCTCTCCCGTGGATGTAGGCGGTTTTGCCGAACCACGTTAAATATTGTGTCAGTGTGCTTCCTCTCCTATGAGCAAATATCAATACATCACCGGTCGGAATACCCAACAACCTTTGTCGTAGCTTTAACTCTATCGAACTGCTTTCATCTCCTTCTAAAACCCTTACACCCTGCAGGGAAATCTTAATTTAACAGAATCGCATAAGAACTTTGTTGAAGCATTTATAGAGGAAGAACTATAGTTGGCTCAGCTGGGGTCTCTCTGAAGGAGATTGGTCTATGCATATACAAGCTGCACATGCCACATGATCCATCTGTTCTGAATCATAGGCATCTCCGAGAGTTGGATCAACAAGCTCCTTGATGCTGTTTTTCATTAGCAAAGGTTTGGCCTGACAACAACGTTGCTCTAAACTGCATAAATTCTTGCTAGAAACACAATACAACAGACTTTAAAGAATCCAATCACTCAGAAAGAAGCTTACGTGCCCACATTACAAGACTTTGCTGTGAACTATCTGAAGCTTGCCTTACGGTAATGAGCTCTAACAACAGAACCCCATAAGCATAAATATTCGTCTTCTCATCTACTATGCCATGCGTGAAGAATTCAGGAGGAAGTTAACTGTTAAGATAAGAAATGAGATCAGATTACAAGGCAAGATATCTTGAAGATTTAGAGATCATGCCAAGTTTTGGATTACAAACCCAAATGTGCCTTCAATTTTTGATACAGTGTGATGAGACCACTCCTCTGGTAACCATTTTGCAAGCCCGAAATCTGAAATCTAAAATAATTCGAAGTTCATATGTTAGAGATTAAGGGGAGATTTAGGTGTTGCATATTACAGCAGCAAGAAATTAAGTTTCTGGCACTCCTCATGAAGACACAGAAGGCCCTGAGCAGTTCCAAGAGCAATTTTATATCTGTTTCGCCAGTCCAGCTTTTCCTTTGGGCCTGGAAACATTTGGTAGGAAACAAATTGATGGTGGTAAACTTGTGAGAGGATAGAACAGACCATAAAGTAAAGATGCTAGGCTCCGTTGGCAGACAATTCAAGGACAAGATGCATTCCTCCTTCAATTCCACACCCAATCACTTTAGCAATATTAGGATGGTCAACATGGACTATAATCCCAAGCTCCGATAAGAAATCAACATTCATTTCTTCCGGTGAGCCTTTGGTCAGCTGTTTAATTGCAACAAGCTGCCCATCTTCCAATTGCCCTTTGTAAACTTCAGCATAGCTTCCTTCTCCAATCAATTTTTCTTTATAAAGGAAGACAAGGTATCGTAAGCATATTGAGATCGAGACTAGTACAACTAAATAAAAAACAGATCATTGCATTTGGAGTAGTTTCATGCTTAACCATGGAATTGGCTAATAAAGTTTCCGAATCGTAACCCAAGAAAGTGAAGAAAAAAAGAAGCGTAAATCTAGATTCTGAAAGAAGCATAAACCTTTGCTAAAAGTATCAGTTGCAGCCTGGAGTTCTGAGAGCGAAAAGTTCTTCCATGAAGATTTGAAATGGCAGAATTCACCGTCTAGTGGAGAATTTAGAGTAGGAACAATGGCCTCCCTAAATTTTCTGCTTCTACTTCTCCTTTTACTTTGCTTTGGTACACCTTCCTTTAGGGGAGGGAGGGTATGAAAGCTCGGTGCAGGTCCCTTTCTAAATACACGAAAGAAATCACTCCAAGGGCAGGGAGCTGTAGTGGCATTCGGTTGCCCTTCGGAGCCCGAAGTGCTGGCCCTGGGAGAAGTTGTTTCAGATTCATATCTATTTGAAGTGCACGAAGAAGTTTTAGATTCTGTGCTCACAGAGCAATCTTCTAGAACTCCCCTTGGAGAACACTCTTCTGTACCATCCTTTCTCTCCTTTTCCTCCTCCTCCACAGTGAAAGACTTCATATCTGATGCAGAAGCATTCAAATAAATAACAATCGACAGAGTTGCATCAAGACTAATAAAAAGATAGTAACTAAGTATGATACCATGAGGCGAAAAGGAGTAGGAAAACCTTGATCGCGTTAATCGCTTGCGCCCAACAGGAATGATAGGTTTCTTTTCATGATTTTCTTCGAAAGTGTCCTGGGAACCATTGCTGCTAACACAGAAGAATGTGAGAAAATCCAGTGGGTTAAAACAACTCATGATAACAAGAATTAATGCTAAACATCAACAATTATAGATTAAAGGCCAAGAATCTCCCATGCATGACACAAACTGCATTCCTTGAAAAACTTTTCTAGCCCCAGCACCAAATTTCTATTATCATCTCATCTTCAAAATTAAAAATGGCAACTCTATACAACTAGTAATCAAAGGAAAAAAGAAAAAAGAGTAATATGACGAAGCATAAACACGATTGGTTATGACACTCTTAAATTCCAACAAGAACCAAGAGAAAAAAAGAAGCTGTTAAGGATATGAAAACGTACCACAAAGAAGTAGAAGGTTCTTGGACATCTTCCATGATGTTTCTAAGAGGTCACCAAAGCATAGAGACGATACAAAACAAAAAGGGAGACGGAGGAAACGCGTGTCGAGAGACAGACAAGACAGAGAGATGAAGCGGTTGTCATGATTTCTCTTTGCTTCTCTAAATATTCCCATTACTTGACATTTCTTTAATAATTTTTACGCACATAATTCGGCTTTTATCTGCCATTATTTTCACTCTCTGATTTTATTTATTGTTAATTAATATAATCTTTTATAAATAAATAAAAATTAAGCTAACCAGCTTAATTTTATATAGTTGAAAAAAAAATCCACAAAATTAGTAGATTGAAGAAGGCTTGTGAGTAGGGTCGATTCCAAGATGTGGCTCTGGCCTCCCAAAGGCTCAAAACTTTTGCCGACTCCGCTTGTAAAAGTATAGTATATTTGGTCCTTTTTGTTTCAAAACTCTTAATTTAACCCTGAAAATGTAAATATTAATCTTTTTTTTCCTTGAAAGAATTATTTTCTTGGCAAGTTTAACCATACAAATATAGAAATCAGCTCTCCATATTGAAAGATATCAGTTTGGTCCAATTTTCTCAAAACAACTTTAGTCTAAGATCCAATATTTTATTTTTGTATAACATATTTATATATTTTCTTATTAGGGGAGAAGAAGTTGACCCCCCTGCACGTCAGTATTCTCCTCTCTGCTTGCTCGGGAAAATCTCTCGTCTTCTCTTCAGGTTGTAAAATGCCTATCTCGCAGCAAAATGTGTACTACTGCTGTATTATTTATGTGATAGATCTCATCACCAAGCATGGAATCACTCTGTCAAGCCAAACATTCGAAGGCTTATTAATCAAAATAGATTGCATAACCATTCCATTTTTTTTATACAAGTACACAAAATTTCCTCCTGATCTGGGAATTACAGACAGTTGTAATTTATCTTCTTAAACAATTATGATGCTCATGTTTCCTGCCTCAATAAAGAAGAGATTTTCATGAACGCGAAAAACACAAAAGAGCCAAGCATTTCTGCAGCCTAATTTTCTACAGAGGGGAGATCGCAACAATGACAGTACTAACATGCTCCTTTATAAAGACAGAAATTGTGCATGAGATCGTCCAACAACGTTCATCAGAAGTGATGAATTTGACGGTGAATCTGTTAGGTATAAAGAAACGGAATGTAAGCAACCAGATAAATGCACACATAAGACCTTCGTTGGCATTTGCAACGAAAAATAAAATGAAAAAAACGAAGAAAGGACTCTCCTTCCTGGTATAACTATAGTTAAACGGAAGCTATAGAATGGCTTGGCTTACTTTAGAGTGCTAAATCGGATGATTTGTTTGATGCTGTTTTCATATTTTCCTTTTATAATTCTTGTAGGTGTACATGCTGAAGGTTGAAGGAGTTGCATTTCGGTTTTTACCCCATCCAGTTCATGTAAAGAATTAACCATTTAGGTGGTGGTCCAGTGGTAAGAGCTTGGGACCAAGAGGTTTGCTCCCTCTGTGGTCTCAGGTTCGAGCCCTGTGGTTGCTCATATGATGGCCACTGGAGGCTTATATGGTCGTTAACTTTAGGACCCGTGGGATTAGTCGAGGTGCGCGCAAGCTGGCCCGGACACCCACGTTAAACTAAAAAAAAAAAATGCATTAGAGGTCGGTTCTGATGAGTTGGTTATCAACAGGGCGGAGCTAGGATTATTTGATAGGGGGGGCCAAAATAATATAAAAACATATAATTTTTTTTTAATTTACTGTATATGAATTGAAAAAAAAACTGCATGATTTAGTTTTATTCAAAGAAGTAACTACAAACATATGACAATCTTTGTATAAGATAAGAGGTTTAAAACAATACCAAATTAAGTCAAAGCTATGAAGTTAATTTCATCTTCATAATATATTCATCATTTTAATTTTGTTGGTCTTTGTACCTATCAAATATAAACATACAAAATATATAAGAAATATTAGCTAAAGCGATGCATTATTTATGTTTGATAAAACTTTGAAATAAAATAAAAAATAATAAAGAATGATTCTTATATATTTATTTTAATTGTGCTCGTCGTTCTTTCATAGAGTAGAAATCATTGATTATCATATCACTTGTGAATCTTTCAGCAATTTTTTTTTCTATATAGACAATCAAATAATTTGCAAGAAAATCATCCTCCATCCAATTACAAAGTCTTGTTTTAACAATCTTCATCGCTGAAAAAGCTCGTTCAGTAATTGCTATCGAAACAGGAAGAGTCAAAATAAGCCAAATCAACCTGTCAACAAGTGGATAAATTGTTGATTTTTCTGTTTCAACCAATCCTTGACATAATTCAGCAATCGATGACATATTCTTTAACTTTGGATGATTGGGTACATCAAGCTCATAATGCTGCAACTGAAATCTCAAATGAGTTTTTTCTTGGTCAGAAAAGTCTTCAGGATAGAACTTATCAACAAGTAAACATATATCTTCAACATTGAATAATTTATAGTTATTTTTAGGATCTAAAGCTGTGCTTAACTTAAGAAGCTCGATCGCCTGCTCATTGAATCTATTATTTAGCTCTTGCAACTGTTGATCAATGATAGCTGTAAATATATCAACTCGATAGTGATGCTCAACTGTTATTGATTTTGTTTTACGGCGAGATCGTCCCACACTAGAAAAACAAGCATCCATATCAGGAACTTCAATGTCTTGATGCTTACAAAATGATGTCACTTCTTCTAAAAGAGTTTCCCAGCCATCATCTCTTAACTTCTGAATTAAAGTCTTTGTGGTAGTCACCAAATGCATAGCATTTAAAATATCTTGAGATTTCTGTTGCAAAGCTTGGCAAAGAACATCAGTAATTCCCATAACTTTCTTCATTATATGCAAGATGAATGCAAAATCAAATGACATTAGCAACTTAAATGAAAAAGCCGCATCACCACGTTGAGAATAAGTAGATCCATCTAAAGCGATGTTTTCAAGAACCAAGCAAGTTGCCCCATACATTTTTATCAAACTGCAAATTGATTTGAAGTGCGAACTCCATCTGCTATCTCCAGGTCGTTGCAAACCACCTACTTGATTAACTCTTTTACCCGATTCAATCTCACCAATATCAACTAAATGTTCAATTGTAGCTGCTTGAAAAGCCCGTAATTCATCATTACGCTTGCAAGAAGCACTAACAATGTTAATAATAAAAATCAAGTTCTGAAAGAAAGTATGAACATCAGATATTTCTCTAGCTGCAGCAATAAGAGCCAATTTTAATTGATGAGCTAAAAAATGTACATAATATGCATAAGGGCAATCATTAATGAATAAAGCTTGCAATCCATTCCACTCTCCACACATATTACTAGCACCATCATACCCTTGGCCCCTAATATTTTGAACATCAAGATTGTGATGAGATAAAACAAAGGAAATCTCTTTCTTAAGAGTTGAAGCAGTTGTATCTTTGACATGAACTATATCCAAAAATCGTTCTCGTATAAATCCACTTCTATCAACAAGCCTTATAACAAGGGCTATTTGCTCTCTTCTAGATTCATCTCGAGCTTCATCAACAATTAAGCAAAATCTTGCATCACCAATGTCATGACGAATTGAAGACTGAACATTTCTAGCAAAGACATGCAAAATTTCTTTTTGAATTTGATGCGAGGTGTATTTAGCATTTTGTGGAGCATTATCCAAAACAAGAGCACCTACTTGTTCATTGTATGATGCTAAAAGTTCCCAACATTTCAAGAAAATTACCTTGGTTTTTTTTATTCTAGACGTTCATCATGTCCTCTAAAAGCACATGCTTGAAATGTGAGCCAACGAACAATATCTATTGAAGCTTTAATACGCAATCGATTATTTAGAATTTCTTGAGCAGTTTGCCTCTTAACTACCTTCTCAATATGACATGACTGATTTTTCAAATTTTTCAAGCACCTGGTAGCAAATCTATGAGCTGAATTCGGACTTTTTCCCATATGAGTTAAAAAAGCACATCGTTCCCCATCATTAACTTTCTTCCAACAATTGAATCCTTTAACAGTAAATGTGTCTGATCCTGGCTTTCCAGATGACTTACTTGAAAATAGATAGCAAGGGAAACAAAATGCAGTATTTTTCTCTGAATATTCAAGCCATGAATAACTTTTGAACCAATGAGACTGAAATCGACGAGGATGTTTTTTACCAGTCAGCGGATATTCAGACATCAAAGGTTGATATGGCCCCAAATTAATGTATGCCCTTCTAATTTCATCTTGTTGATTAACCGAGTATTCCTAAATTTGAGGACGATTGCTTGGATCTCTAATCAGATGAGCAGTGTCGATTTTAGTTGGAGGCTGCTCATTAATCAATGCAGGTTCTTCGTAAATTGAAGCACATTAGGGTTCTTCAACTATAACTTCAACATTACACATTGGAGTTGATTCACTAGGCTGTGAGTTATCAATATTTTTCCTCTTTTTCTCAAAAAGGAATCAATTCTTCTTATTTTGTTCATGGTTCAACCTAAAATCAAAACATCATAAATTTTTATTGTTTCCTATTTAAAAAATAAATACAAATAACGATGTGTTGAAGCAATAATCAGAACCAAAAATAAATTTTTACATGTAAACAACACTGACATATGAAAGTAAAATTAACATATTAAAAAAAGAAATTGATATATAAAAGCATATCTAACATAAAATGGGATTATTGGTTCCTAAATAAGAAAACTTACACTGAATCAAAGTTGGGTATACGCTTTTCAAAGAACTCAATTTGGCTAGAAAGATCGTGTCTAATTGTATATTGGACCTGGTGATAGTAAGGTACACATGATAAAAAATTTATAATTTTGGTGGCTCTGCTAAAAACAAAACATAAAAAAATCCAAGCATAATCGAAACAAACAAACCCATAAAATATATCCAATTAATTAGAAAAAACAATATTCACTATAACAAGAAATAAAAAATGGTAAAACTAGTAGATCTGGAAAAAAAAAAAAAACAGAATTATATATATATATATATATATATATATATATATATATATATATATATATCAAATTCTTAACAAACATAAAAAAAAAAAATTACTAATTACCTTGATGAAGAATTAATTGGCAGCAGCTTTGCTTTACCTTTATGCTTTGTATTATTAATATTTTCGGTTAGGGTTGTAGAGAAGAAAGAGAGAGAGACAGTAAAGGAAGGGAATAAAATTAAAAAGCTTATTTAGCCTTTTACATAGAGATACGGAAATATAGCTTTAAATCAAACATAACTAATAAAATAATAATTTAGTATTAAAAAGTCTATTATTTATTATATTTTAAAAAAAAAGTTTTGCAGGGGCCCGGGCCCCTGCTGGCCTCCCCCCTTGGTTCCACCGCTGGTTATCAAAGCAGTGCTTGTTAATATGGAAGAAAAAACAATATCAAAAGGAAAAGGAAAAGCTCTAGCAGAAAATTAGTAAATAAACGAAAACACTTACAAAATTTTTCTGTTGGTATATTACGATGATCTTTACCGATATAATTTTTTATCCCTGTATTCATTGGTAAACACCAATAAAAAAAATTCTCACAGTATATACCGAGGGAATAAAGAATGAAAAAAAATCAAACAATATGATAACATGTAACTTTTATAGACGACATTATCAATGGTAAAGTACATCCATAAATATGCCGATGAAAAAATTTTCTTGGTATATTTCGAGGAAAAAAAAAAGCAAATCATACGGTGACGTGATATTTTTACCAATAGAATGTCGTCGGTAATGACATCGATGATAAATAATTTATGACCCGGCGATAGACCCTTCTCTCCCCTCCCCCATTTCTCCTTCTTCGTTATGCATTTTTATTTTTGCAACATACAATCGCCCCTTCCCCTCAATTTCAACAGATGTCAACCTTCCACAACAAATTCGGTCACCACAACACTTAGTTTTTCAGCATTCGTGTTCTGATTCAAATTTATTGAAGATTCTCCACTTTAAGTAAACAAATCCATCATTTTTTTTATTTGAACTCAATTTTAAATTGTTAATTTTTTTTGCATATTTTTTGTAGTATATGTATTTTGTTTTTGTGTTTACTTGTTTTATAGTTTTTTCTCATACAAATTGGTTATATGGATTTATGATTTATATTTATTAGAGTTTGTTTTAGATTTTATAAAAAGAAGAAACATGTCCTTTTTGTCTTGACTATTTTCATCTTTTCTATTTTCAAATAGTATCCAATCTTATATTAATATTAAAGATTTTCCTCAATTTATCTTCGATGAAGGTTATGACATTAATAAAAAAACTAAACCACGGGAGAAAAACATTATAGATATGTCTTAAATTACAGTAGATTTAATAATAAAATTACATTTTTGCCCTTAACTGGAAAATCAAATTAATTGGCTTTGAGGGGTAAAATGGTCTTCTTACAGGATTAATTGTCATTCTTATTTGTTTTGGGGCAATATTGTCTTTTACTTTTTTTAATAATAGTAAAATTACTATATTAACATTTAAAAGTTAAAAATCAAAACCTTTGATCTAGGGGCATTATAGGAATTTCATTTCCTAATGAACAATGTAATTACTCAATTGCCTTTATCATCCAATTTTTTTAGTCTTGACTTTCAGGGGCTTGGATGTAATTTCATAATGATGTTTTTGTTATTATTATTTAGTCCTATAGGCATTTTATTATTTGTATAAATAAAAAAGGAAAAAGTTATTGAGACGTAATTGGCACGCGTCATCTGCTTTGTTGCCATCGTGCGACATGTGTGATTGAATCCAGTGGTCTTAGCCATGATTTTGTCATATCATTTGAATCGTATCGGCATCCTCTTTCTTCCTAAGTGTGCATGGTGGTTTGGTCCGGTTTGGCATAAATTTGCTTTTTTCCCCCCTTCTTTTCTCTCTATTTCACGTCGATTTACGTGCTGTCCCATGAAAAATCACATCATCCCTTCAGTTTTTTTCCCTTTAGATTTAGTCCATCTTCTTTTAATTGTGGTTTTTAAGTTTGAAAAAATTATTCTCTCAAATTTGATCGTCATTCTTTTTATTGCTATTTTTATTTTATTTTAGATGATTTATAAAATTGATTTATTTTTGCAATTTCATCCTTCAATTTTTTTCTATATCAAATTTGATCCTCATTCTTTTAATTTTTAATTTTATGTTTTGGTAAGTTTTTTAGATTGATTTTTGTTTTTCAATTTTTTTGTTCAACATTACATTGGTTAGGGATTGACCTTCTTAATCAAGCCAGGAGATTTCATTGGTTGCGATATTGTTTTTTATATATAATTTTATCCTTCAACATTAAATTGGTTGGGAATTGAGCTTTTTGATTAAGCCCGAGTATGAGATTTCACATGTTGCAATTTTTCAATATTAACTCAAATTTAAAAGATTCACCTGAGTTTTATTTATTTTTCATGCTGTTAAATTATGGCTATTTTTTTATACTATTAAATTAACTAAACTTATCTTTTGCTTCTTTCATATTATTTTGGAATATTATCCTTGCTTCACCTTAACATTTTTCTTCTAGCGTCCAGAAAAATTCACCCCAGCTTGCGCCTTTGTGATGGCCGTCAGTGTAGCTTAAGTACTAGAGTTACCCTTTTGTGTTCTTTTTTTTTTAATTTTTAATTCTTTTTTTACTTTTAATATTTGGTTCATTACAATTACGTTCCTAATTTGTTTTGGTATGAGCTACATGGTTTTGTCACCGTCTCTTATCCTATTTCGTAAGTTTCGCAGGTTAATTATGGTTGGATTGAATTAATCTGATATATCGATGTCTCAATATTATTTTTTAAAAAATATTTTATTTAGCGTGTCACCAATTAAATATTTTTAAAGTATTTCGGCTAGCATACATTAAATTTTTCACTTCCTAATATTTTTATAATTTTTTTAATGTGAAAAAAAATAGTAGGTTGAGTAGTGCAGGTAAAAAAAAAAAAAAACTAGTTGTTATTAAGCTATGAGATGGACTATGGATATGTTTACCTAACTACCTAAGAAGCAACCTAAGCTTGCCTTCGCAGGTTTTGAGTATTCTTTATCTCTAGTTACCAGAAGCCCAAATTCAGGCTCCAAAATAAGTCTGGAGGTAGAATTTTCACATGCCCGTTCAAAGATTGTCATCAATATTTTTCAAGGGACCAGAATTAATCAGACCATTGTGTCGATTTTTCTCGGAAATTGACTACTTAACTAATCAAGACTCTTTCTTTCCTGACCAAGAACCGATTGTGACTTTTGATTTCAATGAAATGATCGATCATCTTTGCCCTCTAGCAGCTGGAATTGTTGATGGTTGAAATTGAAAGAGATTTAGGTTTAATTATAAAATAATGATTAGAGATTTTAGAAATCATCACTTCATATTGGACTAGTTGGGCAAGTAAAAGACGTATCATTCTCAGTGTACCTTATAATTCAAGGCAGATTTCTTTTTGTGAGAAAGTCTCTATCTTATCATATTAAATCCTAATAGTTCTAAGACCCTAATTTTAACATCACATTTATTTTCTAGTTTATATATTTAATACTTAAGGGTATATTTTATAGTATAATTTTATACTTTTAAATATTAAAGTCTACAGCTACAGCCTAACACTTCGAACCCTAATAAATAATCATAAACTGGTTGCGATATCCATTTTGCATTTTTAAAACACGATAAAAATATTATTTTATCATTTTTAGAAAATATGCATGAAAAACCTTTAGGATTTGACTGTATACACGAAAACAAAATATTATTTTGTTATTTTGAAATGAGAGATTTTTTATTTTTTATTTGAATTTTTTGAAATTTCAGAGAAAAATCATATATTTTTAATATTGAATTCGTATCTTACAATGTAAGTCTACGGCTCAATATTAGATAAAATTATTGAAAAAACACGTGACGAACCCACAAATAATTTCAAAATAGTCTTTGAAATTATATATATATATATATATATATATATATATATATATATATATATATATAGCTTTAGATCTTCAGAAATCTTATTTTTATCTTTTTGTTATACGCTGTGTCACACACCAATTAAATTGTTTTTGTTTTTTTTTAAGACATTCAAAATTGAAATGATTAGAAACAAGGAATACAAAAAAGATGTGACGTATTGGTTTATTCTCTTGTAGCTAAATATTATAAGGAATAATTATTTTTGATGAGTGAGTTCAAATATGGAAATTAATGATGCATGTTAATTGTATTATGATGATGATAATTACACTGTGATTTGGTGAATTTCCATTTACTAATATATCTCTCATTTTAAAACCAACATAAAGAAAATAAGTACATATCATTTAAACAATCATAAAAATAAAAATAAAAATTAATATAAAAATTAAATTTTAAAAGATAAAATTAAAAATAAAATTAAACAAAATATATAGCAATCAAAAGTTTAAAAACCAAATTTGACATAATCATCAAATAATATAATATTTCTAAATTTTTCACAACTTCTAAAAAGTGCTTTCCATCCAAAATAAAAGGAAAACACTTTTCTAGAAATAAAATCATTTTTTTTTTACATGAAAGTGTTTTTCGTTGACCGGAAAATGTTTTCTATTGACCAACTTTTCTAATGACAAACAAACACAGAAAAATTTAAAAATTAACTTTTAAAAAAATGATTTTCGAGAAACAAACTCACTAATCTTAATCTTAATCTTATTGAAGATTTTATGCAGAGGATTCTTCCATCATTGATTCTTGAATTATGCAATCAATTAATTTCTTTTTAACACAACTTTACTCGGTCATCATCTAATATATATATATATATATATATATATATATATATAATTGGAGAGTTGTCATGGTGAGGGGGGGGAGGGGACAGATTACCGATTTTGGATGTTGTGTGATCAAAATTTGGTGATATTTATTTTTCACGGCAATTAAGAAATTAATTTCAGGAAATTAATTCCCTTCTTCCACCCAAAAAAAGGAGTTGAGGTATTTTTTTTGTCATGTTTTCTTTTTCTTATTCCTGTGGTTGATAAGAAATTTGTCGTGAGCTCCATGGCTTGTGAGCTTTAACTGGAACATCTTCCTGCTTGTTTCCTTGCTCACATGTCCCCATAGCAGGTTCATAAACAGCCATAAATTAAACATGACAATGATTGAGAGATAAATGCCTCAACTCAGAGGGTCTGTTTGGTTTTAATTGTTGTGCCTGAGTTTTATTTTTAACTACATATTCATGTGTTATTTTGTACTGCGGTCCATCTATATCATCAAAAGAATTTTTTTAATTTTTTTATTGTTTTGATATGCTGATGTAAAAATTAAATTATAAAAAAATAATATTATTTCGATACATTTCAAAGCGAAAAAGCACTTTGAATAGCAACATCTACTAAATATCAAAGAACCATCTCAACCCAATAACTTAAGTTTTTTAGATGAGGTCTACGCTACTTTGTGCTTAATTTTTATCAAATAAATAGAGATGTTGATATTCAAACCCATGACCGCTTAGTCATCAAGGCTCTAATACCATATCAAAGAGTTATCTCAATCCGATAACTTAAGAATTTTAGATGAGATTTTAAAATATGATTTATATTATTCTCTAACGCTATGGTCTTAAACAAACACTCAATCTTGTTTGATTATTAAAGCTTTTTGTGTAGTTCTACCTGTATTGCACTAAAAACTCTTCCATTAAACATGATTAATAAAAAAAAGCTACAATTTGTAGCCTACTAAACCATGCATCTACAATTTGCAATTATTTTCAAATATAATTTAAGCCACTAGCATCAAATTGGTATAATAAATTTATTTACACATGATAGTTATATGTTAATTATATATTGATGTCAACTCCACGACAGTGTAGTAGTACTAATGTACTATATAAATTACAAGGGATCCATGCCCATGTACATCCCCTCGAGGGACCAAATGATTTTGAAAGGGAAAAAAGAAAAGAAAATAAGATTCCTGGATTCTCATATCTTTTACTTTACAGCATAGTTTCAAACCTGTTTCGGTTCGGTTTAAAATCCGGGTTCTAGATTTTAATCAGGTCACTAGTTTACTCGGGTTAATTTTTTTTTTTAAATCAAAACGACGTTGTTTTAAAAAAAAATAAAAATTAACAAGTTACAACCGGGTCAACACATCATACCAAACTTTTTTTTTTTTCTACAACCCAACTCCGTTTCAGTCTCAAATCATCCAAGTTTTAAATTAACTCATCAGACTAGATCGGATTGCAAAACTATACTTTACAGTTCTCATGGATTTTCTTCCTTTCTAGAAGGATGTTTCCACTGCCCCTTCCCAACGTACTATTCTATAAAAAGGCAACATGGGTGGGAGACAACGCACCATCATTGCTTCCTTCCAGTTTACTTCTCCGAATAAGAAAACTTTTTTGGCCCCACTTAGAAAAAGCTCCTCTCTTTTTCTTAAATATTCCATCTTTTTTTAGTGGGAAATTAATTCCATGGGGTCAGATAAATTCGGTTTGTGTTTTGAATAGCTTGTTCTTATCGGGTAAACAAGGTGCACAGTATTACCAAACAAAGCCTTTCCACTTGTATATTCTTTTTTGTTTTTTTATGAATATAGGTGTTCCGACCAGTTTATACACACCTTAATTAATCTGACGGGCCTTTAAATTAACGATCATGTAAGTCTCTAGTGACTCTGATGGGACTCGAACTCGTGACTATTAAAAAACAAATTCAAGACCTGACCAGTTAACAACCATGTAAGCTGCTACTTATATATTCTTTTTTTTTTTTTAGTTTAACGTGGGTGTCCGGGCCAGCTTACGCGCACCTCGACTAATCCCACGGGCCCTGAAGTTAACGACCATGTAAGCTTTCAGTGGCCATTATATGAACAACCACAGGGCTCGAACCTGAGACCACAGAAAGAGCAAACTTCTTCGTCCCAAGCTCTTACTACTGAGCCACCACCTAGATGGTTGCTACTTATATATATATATATATATATATATATATATATATTTTTTTTGATTATCATGGGGTGTCCGGGCCAGCTTGCGCGCACCACGACTATTCCCCACGGCCCACTGAACATCCTGCAAGCCCAGTGAGCAGGTAAGGCACCGCGGGGGTGACAGGTGTGCACATAGAGGATCGAACTCAGGTCGGGAGCGGAACAAGTCACACGGTTGACCACTGAGCTAGACCCTCAAGTGCAACTACTTATATATTCTTACTAGATATAATAGTGGCAAACTAATACAAATTATTAAATCCATCCGGATACAATTTAAAATTTTGATTACAGATTAACACTTGAATTAATCAAAATGATATTATTTTGATTTTTTAAAAAGTTAAATTGAATTTTGAATAAGTTACTAATTGATGGCTAAGTCAACTAGGTTAACCAATCAATATTTTTAACATTTTATTTAAACCAGGAATTAGATCAACTGAGTTCCGAATCAACCATGTATGCCGGTAAGGTTTTATACCTGTTACCAGCACTGCAACTTCTCAGCCTCTGTGATCTGAGCACCGTGCACAAAAACTCAAAAACTGCCCTCCATTGAGCTTCCATGGATGAACCCATTTTAAGACGTTGTGTTCGAATCACTAAGGCACTCATTTTAAGCTCACTTTACAGGGAATGGTGGTATCTTTAGAGGAAGTGCTGGTTAACTTAGTTGATCGAGTTATTTGATATGGTTTTTAGCCGTTTTAAATTGAATTTATTTAAAATTAAACTAGAAAGAAAATCGAGAGGATGTTTGGGGGAAAATGATGCTAATTACTTTCAAAAACATTGTAAGTAGCAGTGCACAATTTTGGA
This sequence comes from Populus simonii, assembly GCA_007827005.2. Classification (NCBI taxonomy): domain Eukaryota; kingdom Viridiplantae; phylum Streptophyta; class Magnoliopsida; order Malpighiales; family Salicaceae; genus Populus; species Populus simonii. The sequence goes on along the minus strand of CM017471.2, from coordinate 4,820,379 downwards.
AAATACTCAAGTAATTTATTATTTTAAATTAAGTTATATATATTAATTGATAATCACAATTAAGTTGATATAACATAAATGCTTTATTGAAACGAAATAATACATGAAATTAAAAACCAAAATCATATCAGTTTAAGTACAATACTAGTTTAAAGGTTTGTGTTATTATGCGGCTTTAATAAAAAAAATTAAATGTAAATAAAAATATTCACGAGGTAATAAGAAGTTATTTGGTATTGTTATTAAATTCTATTTAATAGGTCAATTTTTCAATTCTTTGTCAAGCCCAAATTTAACATTAAATTAAATTATTTAAAAGTTATTTTGATATGATTTGGTTGGCTTGTGGGGTTCAAAAGCAACTCAGAAGACTAGTAAAAAGTATGGTTTGAACCATCTAGGTGGTGGTCCAGTGGTAAGAGCTTGGGACCAAGAGGTTTGCTTCCTCTGTGGTCTCAGGTTCGAGTCCTGTGGTTGCTTATATGATGGCCACTGGAGGCTTACATGGTCGTTAACTTCAGGGCCCGTGGGATTAGTCGAGGTGCGCGCAAGCTGGCCCGGACACCCACGTTAAACTAAAAAAAAAAAAGTACGGTTTGACTTTTTCTTAAAAAAAAAATTCAAGATAATTTTTTATTTAATATTAACACAACAAAATATTAAATCAACCTAGGCTTCGTATCGTATTTTTTTTAGATTACTTTTTTTCTCCAATTTCATTCCTCAACAATGAGTTGATTGAGAATTATGCTTCAACATTTATTTTAATTTTTTTTACATAAGATTATTTTAATCTCATGATTTGAATTATAATTTTAATAAATTAATCTAAATTAATTATTTAATTATTTTTTTATAAAATTATTTCGATATCATAATCAATATTATTATGAGTATACCTACCTGGTGCATTTGTTGATAAGCACTTCATTAAAGAAACAACGAAATCTAAACAGAAGATTTGCTTACTATCCTGCAATGTTTTGAAGTAGGTTTCCACCATTTAATTAAAAACTCTGCAACTAAAACACTTGGTCTCGATTTGAGCAAGCATGAAATAGATGGGAGAATCCTCGACCAACTCAAAGCACATGGACTCCAAGTTATTTTATGAAACAAAGATGGAAAGAGTTGCTTTGTGTCATAATTATTAAATTTTGATTCAATTTAATTAGTTTAATTTGAAAAACTGGCAATTCAAAACTTTACTTGTAATGAATTTTAATTTTAATTTTTAAAAATATAAACTAATAAATTTACCCGACCAAATCAAACCCGGCTAAATCAATATAATTCTTATTTTTTAAAATAAAAATCATTAACCCGAATGAATTTAATAACATATAAAAATTAACCGGGCGATACATTTATATCTTTACAAGTGAAATCTCAGATAGGATACGACAGCTATGCCTTGGTGAGCTTTTCTAAAGCATGGCAATTGTGTAATCTTCAATGACTTCCTTACTTTATAAAGTTACGATTATAGTTTTGAGAAAAGAAAAAGTGCAAAGCAAGTGGCCATATTTCAATGCTCTTTGGACGATGAAACACACACACATGTATAGACAAGAATGATGACAAAAACAGGTTCGAGCCCTGTGGTTGCTCATATGATGGCCACTGGAGGCTTACATGGTCGTTAACTTCAGGGCCTGTGGGATTAGTCGAGGTGCGCGTAAGCTGGCCCGGACACCCAAGTTAAACTAAAAAAAAAAAAAAGAATGATGACAAAAAGTTTGAGTCCAGTGCTAAGAGTTTGGAACTAAAAGGTTTGTTTTTTTTTGTAGTTTCAGGTTTGAGCCCTGTAGTTGCTCATATGATGGTCACTGGAGGCTTATATGGTCGTTAACTTCAGGGCATGTGGGATTAGTTGAGGTGCGGACAAGCTGGCCCGGACACCCATGTTAAACTAAAAAAAAATAATGACAAAAGGAGTAAGAAATCATTGCTTTTGCTTGAAAAAATGAAATGCTTGAATTAAATTAAATTAAATAATCACAATTAAATAATGTGTATGGTGCAATGTATCATAAAACCCTGTTTGTTTTTGTGTTTCAAAAATATTTTTAAAAAATTTTGAAAATTTTTTATTTTTTTCTTTGTTTTAAATTAATATTTTTTTAGTGTTTTCTAATCATTTTGATGTGCTTATATCAAAAATAATTTTAAAAAATAAAAAAATATTATTTTAATATATTTTCAAATAAAAAAAAAATAATCACAACCATATTTTCAAACATGAGAATTTTAGTGAACTCTATTATGGTTTTTAGTTCATTTACTTGTTAAAAAGAACCGTATTTTCCATGAAGATTATTAACAACACCGGGGATTTTTATTGCAAATCAAATTTAAAAAATAATTTTTAGGAATTATTATGCACTCAACTTACATGCAAATATGCGATCACTAATTAAATCTCGAGACGACATGATTTTCCTATAGTTTAGCATTTTGGAATGTACATAGTGCAAAGAAAAGGAGAACTAATTTGGCGACGAATCTGTCCTTGTAATCTGAGCTCTTTTATTTTTGTATTTTTAAAATATTTTAAAAAAATTAATTTTTTTTGTTTTAAATTAATTTTTTTGTTTTTAAATTATTTTAATATATAAATATAAAAAATTATTTCTAAAAATACTAATAAAAATATCTTAAATATCAAAATCTAAAATAAATGATAATTAACAAAAATCCTTATAAAAAAATAAGATAAAAATAAAAGGTAATTCTATATTTATTAAACCTGACTCATCTCTTAACTCAATATAAATCATAAAACATTTCAACATAATTCATCTAAGTTGATTTGAAGGATCCATTTGATCGAATTAAATTTAGCTAACCTAACTTTTTTTTATTTTATTTTCAAAATAGTATAGTTTTTGATTGATTGTAATTAACTTTGATTAACTTACCTAATTTAAGAACTAAGCCTTGAACGAGGTTAAGCATCAAGCTAATTTTAATAACTTTGTGTTATTTATGATATTTAAGTGATTGTTTAGCATTGTATTAATTACTGTTTTTTAAAGTATTTTTAAATTATTTTTTATTTTAAAAAATATTTTTTAGATATTTTTTTTATAATTTTAACATTTCAATATAAAATCTATAAAAAGTAATTTAATATATATTTAATCAGAAAATACTTTAAAAAATATTATATCCTACGTTACAAAAGATGATTTTTATTTTATGTTTCTTTTTGCTAGGGAGCACCACCACAACCAAAAGGTATTGTATAGGTTCACCACACCAGAAACAAACCTATCATCATTCAAACCTATTAATTATCAAACAACACAGGCCCCTCTGGGCCCCACCTTAAAATAATTTCCATCCACAGATGGAAACCGACAACTAACCCTTTCCTGGGCACCCGCAAACGCCGTTATCCTTAAAACAGATAGCCCCCCAGTTTCCTAACAGAAAAATATAAGAGCAACTACAAATAAATCCACAACTATAGCACATTTCACAATTCAGTCCCCCCATTCCTTGAAATTAATTCCAAATTGAATCCATCATTCAACAAGCTTTCTCCTATTCTTTAGATATATGATTTTTAAAAAATTATTTAAATGAAAAATATCATAATTAAAATAAGATAGCATTTATTATTTTATCTCTGTATGTTTGGGTAAACCAAGCTTTGATCGATTGCATATTTTAAAATGATTTTTTGGTTAATATCACACATGCATTGTCGTGAAAATTTTAAAGATCGGGGAGCATATTGTAAATTGTAGACCTGTTTCATAGCTGTCCAAGCAAAAGTTTTTGCCTTCTCATGCTTTGCTGTTACCGTGTCCGTCAACAGGACCCCACCCAATTCCAACAAAGACCCAGTCAGGGTCAGCTCTGGTGCACCGGTCAAACCAGGCGGCCCTAACCCAAAAAAAAAATAAAAAAAATCATGTAATAATAGGGAAGGCCAGGGCGGACTGCGAAGAAACTCTCCTTTGCCGTTTTTTCTCATCTTCTCCCCTATATAAATAGGACACAACCCCATCACCTCTCCTTCACAGCCACATCTTTTCATTTCAAAAAATCCTAACCACCACATCCTCCTCCTCCTTCCCCTTCTCTCTACTTCCTTCCTTTCCCTTCCATGTGATAGAGGAGAAAGAAAGGAAAAGGCTAGACAGACATAACGACAATAACCCTAACAGATTCTTGTAAATTTTTCATTTCTTCTTGTTTAGTCTAGTTATTATTGTTGTTGTTTGTTTAAATTTATTATGGGGACTGAGGTTTTGAGACCACAGGATTGTCTGACTGAAAGAACAAGAGTCTCTCCCTGTCGGAGGAGGAATTATTACTATGGAAACGGGAACGGAAACTTTGCTAACCCTAACGTTTATGGCTCTAACAACAACCGCAACAATCCTAGGTTCAACAGAAAACCAACAGCGGTTCGGTCTGATAGATCGGACCAGAGAAAGAAACAATCAGAGCCGTCGGTTTCAAAGAAATCACGCTCTGTTGATGATTTTGTCAAGATCTACAAGAATAACAGCAGCAACAACAAAGTGATGGAGAAAGTGACTATTTTGCGGCGAGGAGAGTCGCTAGATTCGAAGATCAAGAGCAGCGAGACTGCGTCTGCGACTGTTTTCTCGAAGAAGGAACAAGGAAATGGTGGAGGTTTGGTTGTTACTAGTACGGACAGATTGGGTCCGGACCCCAAAATGGTTTCAAAACAGATCAGGATCGTGGATCTTAGGTCTCCGGTGGCTGGGAATTGTGATATTTACGCCGGATCGGCCTTTTCAGTATCTCCGCCACCGAGTTCGCTTCCTTTACCGTTGTTCTCAAAGAAGCATCTTTCGGTTGATGACTCAGCCACCAGAGACCTCAGGCGTTTGCTTCGGCTCGATATTTGAGATCCGAGTAGAATCTTTCGGGTCCGGGTCCGGGTTGCCTTTTTCTCTCCATGTTAATCTCTCTAGCCTCTATGTTTCGTCTTTGATACGCTTCCCTTGATTTCCGGGATCCTCCCGTCAGCTTTTTACAAAACTGGAGGCAGATCTGGAAATCAGGGAAGAATACGGGGGCGAATCAGTTAAATTGTGTGGTGGTGTTATGTAATACTGGGTTAATCCGAGGGCTGTTTTTTAAAATGGGTTGAATGGGTAATTAGGGAGTTGTCTAGGGTGGAGAAATGAAAAGGAGGAAATTGGGGGGGTGGATGCTGTAATATTTGGAAGTTAGGGTTGTGAGAGAAGGAATTAGTAAAAGTCTTTGTTAGGCCACCACCTAGACTTCCCTCCTGTACTTTAATTTATATGTGAAGAGAGATCAAAATCAAGTTGAATTCAAGCAAGGAAAATATATTTATAATAATTGATCTTTATTATTCTCTAAATAATAATAATAATAATAATAATAATATTCCACTGATAATTACTGGGTTTGTTTTTCTACTTCCCAAGAATTTGCATTTTTCTGATTGGTTGATTTCTGGTTTGCCTAGTTTTGTGAAGGAAGGGAAGATGATTAGCTTTAAAGAAATTTCATTCTCATTAGGACAGATAAATGGGTTGTTGGAGGGATGTTCCAGGCAGCTTCCCTGAGCTTTTGGACAGGGTAATCGAGACCAGAGCCGGCAGCCGGCTTAAGCTAAGTCAAGTGCTAGCAATGGCAAGAGACCTTCACTTACATTTTATAAAATGAAAACTATCTAAGATTTTATTTGTCACACAAATATAAAAAATAAATAAAATATTTTCTAAAATTCTATCTATAATTTTGTTCAAAATCGTATTTATTTTAAGCTGGTTCTGTCTGTCTGGAACACTCATATATCATAGTATGGTTAATCGGTGTTTTGTCCCAGAAAAGATACGAGGTTTAGGTTATTGGATCAGTTCTTAGTTTATTGAATTAATTAAAGTTAAATAATTTTATTAAAATGTTGTTCATTTTTTAAAGTATAATTTCTTTACTTAGGCTTGGACAAGTCACTAAAAATTTGGTTGGTTAATTGAGTTTTTATTAGATAAATATTTAGTATAATTCAACATAAAAAAATTAGCTTGAGCACTTCGAAGTGCTTGTTTCATAGTTTTGAAATCTGAGTCGACCCGAGTCTGAAAACTATAGCTTGTGTAACTATTATTGTTTGTTGTGTGTATATATATATATATATATATATATATATTAATTTTGTTTTCAATGCATGTTTTACATGCTTAGATGCAAAACAAATTGTAAAATATTTTTTTATATATTTTGTAAAAGTTCTAAAACTTTATAAAACACTATTCATTGTAATAATATTTTTTTTTCCATTAGTTTTTTGTCTTTGATTTATTTTAATTTATGTTTTTTCAGTTTGTTTTCTATAAGATTATTTTAGTCTTATATTTTAGTCTCATGATTTTTATGAATTTGACGAGTTCATCTGGATTGACTCAATTATTTTTTAATTGAGCTTTTTCAATTTCATTTTTTAATACTAATTTTTGATCGGAAATCATTTAGATTGTTTTTAGATCTACTAAGTTAATCAGATCATCGAGTTATTAAATAATTATATATCAAATGTATTAAAATATAAATGGTTTTTTTAAATAACATTTATACACATAAAAAATTATAAAACTATATTATGTTCTTTTAAATAGCATCTCCACTATATAAATGCTTTCAGGGTGCAGCTGCATGGATGTCTCTTTCTTTCTTTTTTCCTGGCAAGACAGAGTCGCAAGAGTGTGATCAGAAGTGAAAGTTTTGAGTGTTTTCCTAGAAATGATCTCTCTGGGCTGGACTGCATTTTCTGTGGAGGAAAGGTGGTGGAGCTGTGGTCCTACGTATCTGTGCTCAAGTGCGGCGTAACGTTAGCCAGAAGACATAGAAATCTCGTCCAGTTTGGCATTGTGGGCTTTCCACTACACAGAGTGATGGAATATACTTGATAAAGAAGAACAAGATGGAAAAGCTAAGCCGAAAACCATCAAGGCTGTCAGGAATATCTTGATTTCTCAAGGTGAATCCATTATCCCATGGGTGCGCTAATTAGGGTTTTGGGAAACTTGGGTCTCTAAAATCACACGAAGGAGAAAGGAGAAAGGAACTTGTTCCTGGAGAACAAATCCCTTTTGGAAAATGAATTTTGTGGAAATGGATTGTTTTTTTATTTTTATTGTGTGGTTCAAAAATTAGTTCAAAAACATATTCTGTTATTTAGTGTACATTAAAAATAATTTAATAATGTACATATGATTCACTTGTTTTCTTATGAAAATTTGCACCGGTCACTATTTCAAGAAAATGTTTTTTTTTTAAAATTAAATTTTTATTTTATTTTATTTATTTTAAATTAATAATTTTTTAATATTTTCAGATAATTTTTATAGGTCGGTATCAAAAATAATTTTTTAAAAATAAAAAATATTATTTTAATTTATTTCAAAATAAAAAAAACATTTTAAAAAATAACTTATTCATATTTTCACCCCTCATGAGTCCTCTCATGAGTCCTCGTCAATTTGGACAGCCCATTAATACGTTCAGTGCTTAAAGATGGAATACAAGGGTTAACTCACTATGGAATTGCAACCATGAAAGGCCTTGGCCATCTCTAGATATTCTGCTGGCTCTGTCGACATGTCAACTTCCAAGCTTCGAGTTGGTGACTTTGTTAATGCTTTCTTTTCCTTGATCGTGTTTGCAGTGTTGGTCCTGTTGGATAGCTACATCGTGGAGAGCTTCTATCCTTGTTTTGATCGTCCACCGAGAAGGTTTTGCTCATGGCGTTGCCTCCTGGTATTCTCGGGCACCGTGTACATGGTGTCGATAGAAAGCAGGCCTAACCGGAGCATCCTTCAATGCTAGGAAAGTGGGAAAAAGGCTATCATTTTGGGTAGTCTAAAGCTACTTTAACACAACAGTCTCGATCTTTATCATGTGTAGCAACAAGAGGGTAAACAAATAGAAAGTTTCATAGTAATATCTTCGTTATATATCCATCTATAAATAACATATTGAATTTGTCCTGTCAGAAATTTGTGCAAATAATGCACTTTGAATTCGATAATCCATCAGTAAAATCAAATCATAGATAATTTTACTACAAAAATATCAGACATTTATCTTATCCATGAAGATTTTCAAGTGTTCAACTTCCATACACCTCTAGAACACCAGGGATTTGTTATTCTTACAACTTTCTGCTTTGCTTGCTGGGGTTCTCCAATTGCAGTCCCTTGATAACCCTCTCCTACTTTTATGATATCAGCTTTAACTATGTGATGATCAGAAGTTCCTTTGGATGAGATCACCGAGTATGATCCTGGAACAAACTTGTATGGTGAGTAGGGTGATGCCAGCATGTAATCCACTCTTGTGCCATACTTGCATGTCCCTTGTACATCTATTTCAACAAAATTTATGACACGCAAACTTTATGATCATCTCGAAAGAGAAAAAGGAAAAAGAAGTACAAAAACTGGTTAAATTTTGGCAAAAAAACCAAGACAAGGTTGTTCAATTACTTTGGCCTTTTGCAACGATGACTACTGGCTCGCATTCCCCTGCATATTCTTTTGCATCTACGTATCCTTTTCCCTTCAGAAACTTTGTTACTTCGATTCTTGGTGTTGGCTTTCCTATGTCCTCGTAGTACTGGAAAATCCATACTGGCGGGTTAGAAGGTGTAGAAAACGCTAGCATTAATGTAGATTATCAAGATATTTTTTGTTGAAAATTATACCTTGACAATGTCCATCCATCTCTCTGATGAGTAATCTGATCCATCAAGAGAATTGATACCTCCTGCCAATATGTGAGGAGTCATGTCATTTGATTTTATCATTGCTCCTATCTGTTTCATTCTCCAATTTTCATCCAAGTGGTCTAATTGGGTGCAGTAAAAGTCTACTTCTCCTGCCCATGGCACATAAATTGTGGCCTTCAGCACATTCCTGCATTAAAAAGACAAGGTTTTGCCCGTTGCGCTTTAAGTTTGAGATTCTCAAGGAAGAATGTTTACAAATATATTTCTAGAAAATCAAGCTGATGCTTGTACAGAGCAGTAATTCATCTGTTTAAGTGATGACAATTTGTCCTAGAACATTCAGACAGATAAGCTCTTCTAACTTAGCTATTCATAAGAGAAGCATACAACTTTGAATATGGTCCATGATCAATGCCTGTCCATCAGAAATCGCAGACATCTGCCTTTATAAAAAATGAACTTACTAGTTCCAAAAAAAATAATCTGCATGTTTAGTATAACAGCGAAAAAAGCAGTACCTGAAATCTTCATCATTGGCAATCTTCTGAACTTTCCACCTTTTGATTGGCCACTTTGACAAGATCGCATTTCCATATCCCGGTGCCCAGCTCTCTGCAAACACGTATTTCATCCCCAAGGAAGCAGCCAAATCTGATAGAGGACTCATGCCTTTCTCTTCATCTGCCTTGACATCTTGCAGGGCCAAGATATCAGAATCCACTTCTTTTAAGACTTCCATAATGCTTCTGCTGCTTTTCCAGCCTTCTTCACTTATGAACTGAGTCATATTAGCCGGCAAGCACACAGGAGACCTCATCACAACATTGCTTCTATAGTTTCTGCTAGCAACAATGTTAGAAGACCCCCCCCTTTCATCCTCCACAAAGCCAAGCAATTTACTATTTGCTAATGAAATCTCATTATCAGGAAGATTAATTGAAACCTTTAGTTTTGATCTTGAAACCTTCTTTTCTGCCGGGAATTGCTCTGAATTTTTCAGGCTATCATGCAAGGGAGATTGCTTGAGTATGCTCTTGGGATAATAGCTTACAGAGTTTACATGAGCATCGAATTCCACCGGACTCTTGTATGCCATATAGCCGTCATGTTCTTGACTGATCATGATTGATTCCTCAGCCTTGGGAACTGCAGGTGCAAGAGAGAACATGGCAACATTGAATGTGGCAATTCGAATTGGTCTATCAGAACTAGAATTACCATGCTTGCCATTTAGATGAATTGAAGATTTACGAAAGCCTGGACGCCATTTACATCGATCTTTGGAGCTTATTTTTCCAAACCTTTTGATAATAACTTTTGGCCTTGGACGCCTCCATATCAGCAACCGTATCCTTGCACAGAGCTGCCGCAGCTTCCTGCCTATCAGACCCAACATGTAAGATGCTTGTTGCACAGATCCTTTTTTAAAAATTTGCAATGCAACAAGTTTCAGGCTTTTAGCACTGTGTCACAGTAGTATAATTAGATACGAGACTAACTCTAGAACTAGAAGGGAGAGGTAGCAGGGAACACAGGCTTGTTGCGTAACTAACAATGTGGTAGTGAGAAAGTAGTTGTAGAGGCAAAAAAATGCTTCCTAGTCCAAGTTTCAACTGCTCCAAAGGAGTGGGGTAGTTTTTGACAAATTAGCAATGTTGTTGAGCTTCTTTTGAAACCCTTCAAAAAGCATACCAACTGCTACCATTGAAACTAAGATATAATTGGAAGCCACAAGATATAGAATAATAAGAAGCAAGACTTTCTTCGAGTCTCCAACACAATAATGACACAAGTGGCTTCCGAATGGCTTTGCGTACCAGTGCAGCTGAAATTAGATTTTCTTTAGCAAGTCTGATAAAGTTTCAAAGGATTTAATCCAAATTTGTTGACTAAGAAGTACGAGTTAAGAGATGAAGCAATCACACATGGAGTTTTCTTCTATGCTGATTCCTTCAAGAGGATTTTGTCCACAGTGGGACATGAAGGCCCAACCACAAATGGGCAATAGTCAAAATCAAACAGGTAGATGAGTGTGACTACTGTTCTTGAGTTCTTGTATCATAAGTTTTACGTGTCAAATGATTTTTAAAAAAAAAATAAATTTTTTTTATAAAATTAATATTTTATTATGTTTAATAGTTTTAATATAACAAAAATAACTTTGTTATTAAAAAAATTTATTTTAATATATTTTCAAATAAAAAAACTTGAGATAATAAATTCTTCGAACATCCAAGAGACGTGTAGAGTCTCATAATGATGATACAGAAGGAAGTGCAACTGGATTAAGAACACACCAAATTAGCGCCTTTTGCATTTCCAACCATACTAGACCACCATGATGAACAGATTCACTTAATAACATGTTTTAACACAGATGAAAACCTGAAAGCATGAATTGCTATTTCACTGGTAACAGAGACGAAACAAGACAGCTAGTCAACTTCGTCCAGAACTTGAAATAAAAACGGACATATTTAATGCTGTCAGCTAATCATGGTTATTGCTCAAGCTCCAGCATTTTATTACAATAGTAACCCTCAAGGGTTTAACTTACAAACCATTTTCCCCAGACAGCGTATAAGATTCTTCCAAATTGGGCTATTTCCCAGCAACCCGTGCAATGTCATAACATCACCCACATTTCATACCAGTTTCATGACATCAATTTACTCTACAAGAATGTAAGAAATAACATCTATTATTTCATCGATCATTCCTCAGTAAACAAGGTATCCAAAGGGCTAGAAGTTGACTCTGCATTTCTGGTCTCATCAAAGAATCCATTAGATGCATTTTCCCTCCTAGATTTCCTTTCCTGGATTATAGATTCTTCTGTTTCTGTGCAATATTTCCCCTGTTTCACAGGTCTCTCGGCTACAATAAACTTATGTCCATCTCGGCTTCTTTCAGAAAAGCCTGCCCAAACTGAAGACAACCACGAGTGAGAACTAGGAAAATTGTATACAAACGTTTGAATCTTAGTTGTTTTTTTGTTTGTGAAGGGAAAATATCTACTTCTCTATACTAATTTAATTCTTGGTGCTATTAGGTTGTCAATACCATTCATTACATGATAATGGTGACATATGCAGCTGAAAGAAAAAAACAAAGGCAAGTGGAATGAAGACGCAAAAGATATTTGTCCATGATGTAATTTGTACTTAAGAAAAAGTTAAATGCAAAAAAGAAATGACAGAACAGAATGTACAGGAAAAAGAGACTTCTCAAATTCTACAATTTGGAATGGATGGGTTCAATATATGACATGAAACTTTTGACACAAATTACTTGCTAGATTATGGTCGTTTTATGGTTCATTGGTTTATCCTCTTGGGGTGTTCCTTAACATATAAGACCTAAGAGATATTCAAGAAATCTTTATCAGAAGCAACTACCATGATGTAAGCCTACAGAACATTTTCAAGAGTACATTTTACTTCAAGTGTGGAATTTCTTAACCATCAATAACGGTGATGAATGCATTTAAATTTAATCACTTCTGCCTTCAACGACTATCTGAATCCCTACACAAAGATTATTCTCAAACGAAGGGAGCACTATGCTCCAGAATGTTCAAATTGCAATTACAGTATTCTAACATCTGAGCAATTTTTACTTGTTAAAGGAGACTAAAATCTTGCAAGAAATAAAAAGGGAAAGAAATGTTGTGCATTGATTTCTTCCAAGAGAGCCAGAAAACATTCAAAAAGAAAAATAAAGCACGAAGAGAGTAGCAAAATGTCATAAATTTACACTACACAAAAAACCAGAGTCATCAAGCAGGCCTAAAACCTAAAAAACAATCCAAGTGCAAGCATCAATTTCATGCATACCTCCAAAATGATGCAGAACAATAGAAGCTGCAACAGTAACATTTAATGAAGCCGTACCACACCCATACTGTGGAATATAAACAAAAAAATCGCATATCTCACATTCCTTTGTCGAAAGCCCAGTTCCCTGCAACCAAGCCCTATTCAGAAATCCAGAACCACACCATCCATTTCCATAAAAAGCAAGCAACTTTTCCATAGAAACAAAGAACAAAAAAAGACCCACAATCATGAATTCAATGATTACCTCGTTACCAAGTAAGAAAGCAGTACTTCTTTTAAAAGGGTGTTCATTAACAGGAAAAGCAGAATCCGTAATCTCCACGCCGCAAATATCACAATCTTTCTCCTAATTAAACAACATAAAACCCTAAACATCAGATATTCGTGATAAAAATCTGGAAAAAGAAACAAGATTTGGAAGAGAGAGAAACTTTGAGGAAGTTGCGGGCATCAGAGAGAGAGTGGAAGTGGCGAAAAGGGAGGTGAGAAGTGGAGCCATGGCTGCCAAAAGAATTGAAGTCTCTGCGGCCAACAAGTATAAGCTCTTTGACGCCAAATGCAGTAGCACTTCTTGCTAGTGTACCCACGTTGTGTCTCTTTGCTATGTTGTGTACCACTACAAAGCTTTCTCTTACCATTTCTCCTCCTCTTCTCTGCTTCTCAGTTTCGTGAAGGTTTTTAGGGTTTTGCAATTTTTGCCGGTGCTTGAAACGACAACGTTTGCAACATTACTATTTCATTTCTTTTACCGAGTGATATTCATTTATAAAGTTAAGATTAAAAATATTTAATTCATTAATAAATATCATAATTTTATATAAATCTATTTTTTCAAACAATAAATGCAACTGTAAAAATTATTACAACAACAATATTGAAGTGATGGACTCCACTAGTGATGATGAATAGAAGAAGCGCAATGGCAACCAAAAGGTAGCCGTAAAGCAGGCCCATTACTGTCCCGTTGGATTGCCTCTCTGTCTCAGGCCATCGGAGCACCTCCACTGGCAGCAACTCTTTGCCTCAAAACTCAATTTCCTTTACTCGAGCTGAAATAGCGACTTTATTACTCGTCCAACATTGAGTATTTCAACATTCGCAAATGGATAATTCATATCTTCCAGACTGCCAACTGACAGAAAAGCAGTCAGCAGACGCAACACGAAGGGCATGTAGAAGTCATTTTTCACCTTTATGAAGGAAGAACAAAGTTCACCATTCCCATCAACTTCTTTGGTTTTTCAAGTTAAACATCCCTAGGAAGGTGAAACAATTTCACCCCACGGCATTTGTCTCGCAACTGTTGCAGGACTTCCATCCACATAGAGGACAAAGCAATTTAGTCTTTTAGCATTTCATTTCAAGCTTTTCTGAGGTGACTTAAACAAGGTAATATTCAGATTTCAACATGAAATTTTTTATTATATAATTTTAATGCTATTGGGTATAATTTTTAGCTTGATTGATGGATTGAGTTGATATTTTTTCAGGAGTTTTTATATATATTGTTTTATATTGAGTTAAAATTTTAAGTTAATCGAAGTTTAAAAATAAATTATTTCAGATGGTCAAAATTACTAGACGAATCTTATTAACTATATTTGTCTGGACTTTCATTTACTGTTTGGACTATATCTAGAGTTACAGAAGGAATTCTGCTAAGATTATAATTGACTTGGAAAATAGACATTCATACATTTCTGATGATATATGACAGGCCTGCTAATTCATACCGACAAAGAAGAACGACGTATTCGAAGTCATGACTGAAATCTGTCAGGAATGTGTCAAAATTAGAAAAATATTATTTTCTTATATATTATGAATTCCAATCAAAACAAGGATTCTTTAATGATCTTGGAAGCATGTATAACAACTATTGATTTACATATTCCACAAGTATTCCATGTCAAATAAAGAGATATTTATGATAGCAACTATTATCCATAGTTTGTAAGAAGTTCATATCCATTATGGATTGTATGTGGTGGCAAAGAGATTTGAGATTCTTTCATAGTTCTTTTTCTTATTTTGCAGGATTTTCTTATTCAAAAGAAAGATTATGAGAGACTATTTAAATGAGATATTTATACCACTTTACTTTCTATTTTTTAGAGTATACTTTCGACTAAACAAGGAAAGAAACTTCAACATTCAAGACAATATTTTTCAAGCATGGAAAGAGGCTTAATGGACAATAAAAAGGGATACTCTTTTATCTATAAGTTTCATATTTGGCTACAAGGGACCAAATGCAAGGAGATACGATTTTGGTGTTGTTTTGCCAACTTGTATAATCTGAATATTTTTTAAGGTTCATTTATTGTTTTAATTAATATTTTAAATAATTATATTTCAGTTTTAGGGTTTTTATTTCTGTTGGGCTTGTTTTGGCTCAAAATCTATGTTTAAGGTTGTTTTAGATATTAGACTTATGCTTAGCTAAGTTTTTAGTTAAGACCTATTGGTTTGCGGTCCAATTTAAGACCAATAGAGTTATTATCTTACGACTATATTATGTTTTGTTTTACTACAAGTTTAGGTAGCCTTAGAAATTAAAGTTTAGGCAGCCTTAGAAATTAAAAAAGATTCAATTTTTCTTGAGCAAACTTCTTTTTCTTTGCTGGGACAAAGTAAATTTAACTTATAAAGATATAACTAATTTTGTGGCATTCACAATCATTCAATACCTCTTGTTCTTAATTACAAGTTAACTTCAAGTCAAAGTTTAATCAAACCTGATTATTCAGTTTTTTTAGGAAAGTTATCATGTTTGTTGTGAGTTTTGTTACCATATAATCACGAGTTTCGCTTGATTTTCTTTTATGTCGTAAGAGATTTAAGATTTTCTTTTATGTCGTAAGAGATTTAAGGGGAAGATCGCAAAATATGGGAAAAGCAATACTGAAGCATAAACATTGCACTGTAAGCCAATTTGAATGTCTTAAACTCTTTCAATAGGTGTGACTCGGACGCATTATTCAACTCAAATGAGTCCCGCAATTGTTGCTCAAAACACTCAGCTCAACTCCATAACAAATTAAGAGCGAGCATATCGTACAGGAATACGCTGCTGTATGGGACCTCTACACGAGGGGCAGTCCTTCATCCCTTGTTTCTCATGGAGCTCATTGCATGTTGTGCAAACCACCTGATGAGCGCATGGGAGAAATACTACAGCCATCTCTTCCGAGAGGCACATCACACATTCCCTTTCTCGTTTCACACCTCCTGTCTCAGAGTAGTCATGGAAATCGTTGGCCACTTCTGAGATCCATGGAGTCCTTGACTCTTTTTGAGCAGGACTACTTTTTATATCTGCAAGTCTGCTAGCATAGCTTCCATCAATGCCCCTACGAAGTGCTGCAATTTTTGAAGAATCAGTCTTCAGTCTCAATTGGGAGATTTCTTTTTCAAGCTTCTGAATATCATCCTTGTACTTCTGTAAATTGGTTTCTGCTTTCAATTTGATCATGCCCTCCTTGGTATTAGCTGAAGCCTCGATATTATCTATTTCTTTTCTTAATGAACTGGCCTGCTTAAGCAGTTCTTCCTTTGCCTTCTCTTCCTGTCGCCATCTAGCCTGTGATATTTTTCACTTTCAATGAGAAAGGGCCTAGTAATAAAGCATGCACGAATAGAATGTGATGTGTCGAACCAATTTGCCAAGCACACTATATACTTTCCAAAAATTACATATTAAAACTCCACAATCGAATACAGATGTTTAACATTACACCATCAAGCTTCTGGGAATTATGCTTCAGGGGTAAGATGGTCAGGCAAAGGCAAACAAAAATGCTCCCTAAAACACAGACAAACAAAGGATAACGAAATGACAAATAAATAAGACCTCAGTTTAAAGAAAGGGTTTGCAAACCAATTTGAAGGTAAGAACATCTAGAGGAGAATCCAGCGGGACAGTGCTGCCAGAAATAGAAGGATGAGAGACAAAGAAATACAGTTGGAAAGAATCTGCAAACAAAATTTTGATCACTATACACAGTAACCCTGACATTTTTTGGATAACAAAAATCAACAGGAAGTCTACAAAGGATCAATATATGAAGTCCATCTTAACATATATTTACAGCTCTAGTGCCAAAGCATGCAGATGCCAGCAGAGAAGTGACGTTCATTCTGTTAGCAGCAGTAGCATATATTCTAGCCTAAATCATTACCTCTACATGTGCGCTTACCACATCAACTAGCCTTCTAATGGAAGTAGCCTGATAGTGTATGTCGTACACATGTCAATGAACACAACTGCATGTAACACATCACGCATGCGCATGAAAATGCAGTAAAGATTCTCAGAACAGGTATCAACCTAATTGAGCATTGTTCACCATTCCATCCATAATTCTTTTTTCTGAGCAGTGAAACAACCTATATCTCAACCAGCTAAGCTATGAACCACATGGTAAGTTGCAATGTTTTGAAATGGTCAATAAGTTGGCAATGAGAAACCTGTCACTGGCTGCACCACTCAATGATTGATCAAACACCCCCCCCCCCCCCCCCCCCCCCCCCCCATGCTATGTAAATTTCAAATGATTAGCAGACGATTGTTACAATATATCCAGCGTGTAGCCTCTGAAAAAAGATGGAGGAAAAGGAAATTGGAGCCAAATTCTCAGAAGCATACCTCATGCTGTTCCTGTATTTGTCTAGCCTGCTCAAGATCCTGTAGTAGCTCTAAAACCTTGCGTCTTTCGGTTGCAAACTCTTCCTGGAGCAGAGCTTTTTGCTTTTCCCATGACTGAAACTTCATTAGTGTTTTCTTCTCCCTCTTTGATACTTCCTGACAGCTTGCAGCTGACTCAACTGCACGTAACTTTGCGGCCTCCATTTCTTGCCTCAAAGCAGCATTCTCCACCTCGAGCCTCTGGACAGCAGAATTGGCTATCTCCACCTGCCCGCTTGCCTTGCACAAAGCGTTTTCCATTTCAGTAAGCTTCTTCATGGTGCTTTCCTCCAGAGTTTGCTTCTCTTTCTTAAGCCTTTCAACCTCTTCCTTCTCTTGTCTTAGTGACTTAAGTTCAGCCTTGTCCTTACCCAGCCTTCGAGCAGCCTGCATAACCTTTTGATTTGCCCATTCTGTCCATTCTTGGAGCTGATTTTGTAGTTCCCGTGCCCTTGGAATAAGCTTCATAATCATCTCATCCTTCTTGTCATGGGGGACCCACTGTGTTAGAGACTTATCATACAATATCCCAGCATAACTAGATATAGGGGCCTCAGCACTGCAGCTAGTAGGCACTAAAGTTGAGTTGCTTTTTGCAGGCAGTGAAAGAGAGAGCTTGGTATCAGTTGCTGATGATGCAGGTGGGGTGGTGACTGTAGGTAGAACTGGAAGGACACTTAATGGGGGTAATGCGGATGAGATATCAGTCTTAGGGATCGAAGAGCTTGTACTAGAAGATACTGAATTAAATGTTACATGCGAAGAGGGATTGCTAGGAAGATTCAGGTTCCTGTTATCTTGAGGCACATCAACTCCCATTGCCTTGCTTAATCTTAATGAAGCATTCTTTATGTTAACAGAAGTAGAGTCTGAAACAGATTTCAATTTTTTATCCAAGATCAAACCACCCAAGCCGCTTAGTTTCCCTGCTCTCGAAGCTTTAGACCCATACGTCCGATAACTCTTCTCCAAATGAACTGACTTCTGTCGAAGTATGTATTCTCTCTTATTAACACCCGAATGGACCTTCCTACTGACGATAAACTTTTCTTCCAGTATAGTAGATTGAGATGATCCTGCAATGTTGGAGGATTTATCATCGACTGTAGAATTCGATCCCTCTTTATCTGATACCGGTCCATTGAGAGCAGCAGAGTTCTTAGGTTTTGTATTTTTGGGAACTCCTGTCACATTGGTGCTTGTCTCTGATTGAGAACAAGGATTTGGAAGGTTTAGTTCAGAATATTTAGCTTCTGGTTTCAACTGGGGTTGAGTAGAAACAGATGCGGTCCCATTTGAAGCACCATCAGTAGCAAAGCTGCTCAAGGGATCACCATCCATTGCACAAGCATGAGAAACATTCATGTCACAAATCAACAAGCACCACATTGCATCTCCAGTGCTGAAGAAAGGCCTGACTTCCCGAAGTACACAAACCAACTCTGCCAATACATACCTCCCCAGCTGTTGTAAATCCTCAAAACAGTGCTCTCTTGAAGGTTCAATATCATGACCATTCCTAAGAAGTGCTAAAGTATTATCCACTATATTTGACACGGTGTATTTACACCCATAACAGAGACCAGACCTCAAAATAGCCTTCGTAGCCTCTTCCTCAGTATAACCACAAGCAACAATTTTCTTAATTGCACCCTTAAATATTGCATCCAAATTGCTCAAAACAAGTTCTTCTAGCTGAGATTCTGTAAGATCACTCCAATCAGCATCATGGGATTCCTCTGACTCTACTTCCCCTCTAGGCTGGCTTGGCCCAACTTCAGATGAACCCAAGGCACTAGACAATCCAAGGTCAAGTTTTAACCCATCAGAATGGTATTGGTTTACACCACACAAGTCACAGGCACTGGACTGCCCATGACCTGGGGCGGCTTCAAATTTCTCAGCAGAGAATTCATAACCTGGACACTCATTCTGAGCTGAAGACATAATCTTACTCGGGTCACCCAAAGGTGGATCCGCACGGAACTTCCTCTTATTCCTGCTTCCCTTTTCTTGGATAGACGTCATTGGCAAAACTTGAATGGGACAACTACTACTACTTGCTTTAGCAACCATTGACGCCATTTTAATCTGTAAATAAACAAAACCAATATCTTTATATCACTCAAACCTTACCGATCATCTATCCGTCAACCGGCGATGCACACCCCCCCCCCCCCCCCCCCCCCCCCCCCCCCCCCCCCCATTTAAGGTATCAAAATCAACAGAAAGAACATTCAAATAATCATAAAAAAAGCAGCTTAATCAAGAATCAATACAAATCAAGCAATCAAAAAATCATTTCTTCACCATTTTATCTCACTAACAAACAATAACCCAAATCAAGAATCGCAAAATCAATCAATAAAAAAGAATTCCCAGATACAAAAACGAAGAAGAAGAAGAAGAAATAATCAATAACCAATGAATTAAAAATAATCCCAGTTGACAAAAACATGATATCTCAACACCAACCATATAAATTTGAGCAGGAAATGGAACAAAACAGCTTAAAATAAAGGAGATTTATCGATTGAGGCAAACACAAATGATATAAATAGATAGATAGATAAAACATCTATAAAAGAAATAAAGATTTGAGACAAGAATGGAATGATCGAGGCGTACCAGAACTATGAGCTAACATAAAAATCAAAAGGGTATTAAAAATTGGAGACCAATCTCAAAACATCACAGAAATGGCAGGAATATATGTAGTTATTTCTCCTCTCTTTTTTTTAGTTTTTCATAATTGTATTTGTTGCAAATTTATGTAGTCCTAGAGTTGTTTTTTTTTTTTACTTTTTCTCAATATTTAATTTTAACCATATCAACTAACCATGGTTAGCTGTATATTAGAGTGTTTTTATGTAGTTTTTGATCAACATTATTAAACTCAATTTGATATAGCGAATCAAGATTTAACTCAACTTAAATTAAAAATTAAATGAAAAATAACATTTTTAAATTTAAAAAGAATAATAATTTGATCAAAATCTACTTAGATTTTAAAAAAACTAAAACAATTTTATTTTATTTTTTATTTTTAAAATTAAGATAACATTATCATAATTGATTCAGGTTATTCAATTAGTGTGACTTGAATTATAAATTTGTTTTAATAAATTTGATTTTGATATATTGGACTAATATTATAATCTTTTGATAAATAATAAGAGAAAAAGTTAATAAAATTACCTATTTGATTTGAGTTTAAGTTTAATTATTAAATTTTTAGAAATATAATATATGTTCAATTGATACAACTTTTTATTTATTTAAATGCAACATAAATATGATAAGATTATTCTAAATATGTGTTGGTGAAGACAACATAAATTAAGTAGATATTATAAATATACAATATTTCTTTTAGAGTGTGGTTGGCCTAACTTTAAATCTATTTTTATTAAAAATAATAATTACATGTGGTTATGTTAAAAGTTACCCAATGATAAGAGCTTGGGACCAAGAGGTTTGCTTTCTTTGTGGTTTCAGGTTCGAGCCCTGTGTTGGTCATATGATGGCCACTGGAGGCTTACATGGTCGTTAACTTCAGGGCCCGTGGGATTAGTCAAGGTGCACGCAAGCTGACCCGGACACCCACGTTAAACTAAAAAAAAAAATAAAAAATTACTCAAACTCTTAATTTAACAAGGGCACCTACTCATTCTTAAAATAAAATAAAATAAATCCAAACATGGCACCTACTCACAAATTGTTGTCTTTTTATATTTTTATATTTTATTTTATTTATTATCCTTCCAAATATTCATGAAGAAAACGGAAATGTCCTATCAAAATGAAAATGTATTTTTAACTCTCGAGAAAAAAAAAGAAAAAGGAGGAGATTGAATGCATTTCTTTCTTCTTTCTAATTGCTGGTAGCAATTCCATCCACGCATCAAGTTTGTTGATAACTTATTGGAGTCACACAAAGAAACACCATCTCCTTTTATTTGATTGTGATGCATGTTAAATCGTAGTCATTAATCACGATTTGGACGATATGGTTAAGAGGACTGATCCAAAAAAAAATCGAGGATTTGTTATTTTTTTTATTATTAATATTTGTATCCGGCCAGCTAATTGTATGTATCTCGACTAATCTACAGGTCCTGAAGTTAACTACTATATAAGTCTCTAGTGGCTTTAAGGGACTCGAATTCATGACCATTAGAAAGTAAATCCAAAGCGTGACCAGTTAAGTTACCCCTCAAGGTTAAGAATTTGTTATCTTATTTAGGCTAGATTTGTAGTTGAATCAAATAAAATATTATCTGAGTTGAGTTTTAGAAACTCGATTAATTCGATAAATTTTAACGGGTCAATATATAAAAAAAATAGAATAAACAAAACATAATCAATTTATTTTAAATGATTGTTTTAGTTCATGGACTAACATGGTAATCTAATAATAATAATGCAAGATCCTTTTTAGGATAGATTTTAAATTGGAACAAATAACTAGTACCGAATATTTGGTTGCATTATTTTTCTTTTCATTATGCTTGCTAGTATGTATTTGATAAAATTTTTGGTGTATGTTTGATAATGTATTTCACGATACTTTTTAAGAATAATTTTCAATGAAAAATATTATTAAAATAATATTTTTATTTTTATTTTTTTGAAATTAACATATAAAAAACATAAAAAACCCCCTAAAAATACATCAATTTAATTTTTTTCAGATAACAAATAATTTAAAAAGTATTTTGAAAGTAGTAAAAGCTACCACAATGTTAAACAAACATTTAATTTGGAATTTAGTTTTCAAACTATGATTTGCATCTAAAATCATGGTTTAAAAAAAAAAAAATCAAATGATACCCTTTCCAAAATCAAGTTCATAAAACTATAGTTCTAAATGGATAATGAAATAATCATAAACTTATTCTTCTTTATTTATCTGGCAAATTTAACCATGACAATCAAAAGGTAAAGCACTTATTAATCTTTAATCTTGGTTACCTGGGAATATTTTTTACCCAATGCAAACATGTTTTTAATAAAACTTAATGTAATGATTTAGTAAAAGTAGTGAGATAATCATAATTATTAAATTTGGTCCGGCCTACCATGTTGGTATAGAAAACAAAGATTCATAATCTGATTTAATTTAGATTTTTAATTAAATTAAATAAGATATTAATTTAACAAAACTCACTCAATCCGACTAAGTTTTTGATGACCTAGTTGATCTAGATAAACCAAATCTACCTCACCTATAAAAAAATAAAATATTATTATTATTTTAATAAAAATAGTTGATATAGTTACCGGAGTCTTTTACCTAGTTGGAGTGCATCCAAGAAATTATATTATTTTTAATCTAAAAATTAGAAAAAAACATGATACACGTGAAATCTTCCTTCCACTTTTCAGAACTTACGCTTTGTTTTTGTTCAGAAAGGAACATGATACACATTCCAACTATTTTTCCTTTTCTTTTTAGTTTTTTGCAATCTTTTTAGTTGAATTTGATTGATAGTCGGAAGCATCGGGAAGCAAGTGAAAAATACATGGGAGTGTGAATTGGAAAATGAGACTGACTGATGAGACTTTGACCCCCCGCCCGGCGTAGCCCCTCCTTACTTGATGGGGTTGAGCCCCCACCTTTCATATGGTAGTAGGTGGGAGTCTAATTTCAACATTTTTAATGGACTCTTAACCATGTTTTTAAAACTTGGTCCGGTTAGCATATTGATCTAGGATCTGATTAACTTGAGGTTAGAATCGAGTTGAATTTAAAAAAGATAAAATTTTTTATTGCAATTCATTAACTATTTATTTTTTAAAACCAAAATGACATCATTTTAATTTATAAAAAAATTAGGGTTGAGCCGGGTGACCCGGTCCAAACTCATGACCTGAGCCTTGGACCAGGTCGACCATCAGGCCGAGTTTAAAAACTTTACTTTTAAGCATGGTTGTGAAATTTGAATCTGCCCGGCTAGTCGACTCGAAATTTAATTGATCTAAGATATTAATTAATCAAAGTTAAAAAATAAAAGAAAGTTTTTTTTATCTAATTAAAAATTGACTTGATGATTTGGTTAATTCGGGTCAAATCTAATAAAAACCTGACTCTTAACTCATTGATATTTTTTTTAAAATTTAACTAGAAAATATCATTTTGATATTTATTTTTAAAATTTTTGTTCAATCTAAACATATCCTCCTAACCCGTGATCCAACTATTATTCTTGTTATATCTCGGGTTGGATTTTACATCTATGGATTTGTTTTTGTTGGAAAAGAAAATTGTAATGCTATTGGTCAATATAACAATCATTATAGGAATTAAAATGATGTAATTATACATTGAATTTGATATGGAATTATAAGGGTAACTTATTTAATTGTGTTTGACATAATTTATTTTTGTGCCTTTCTCTTTTATTTGTAAATTTAATATTTTTTTTCTTTTACAATACTTATTTCGGACTACAAGTATAATATTATCTATTTTTTTTTATAACATTACTTAATTTAAATATTAATTTGATTTATATTAAAATTTAGTCACTTATTATTTTTAAATGGCTCACCCTAACAAATTTAGGCACTGAGGATAACCGACCCCACAATGGCTGAGCTACCAAAAAAAAAGCATCCACATCTCCATTTCCACCACCTCGTCAGCAACCGCTTCACCAGAGCGATGCAGATGAGGATGATGACAGCGTTAAGCAACTCAAACAATGCTCCTCTCTCTACCTATCCCTACAGGTATTATGTCCCACTAAGTTAAGAAAAAAGGAAAGGCTCTAAAACCCTAAACCCAGCAAGGGTATTTCTCAGTCACTGATTTGAATAAACTTTTTTTTTTTTTTTTCCTTTTGCTTATAATTTTCAGGATTGCCTTGTTAATTCCAATAGAAACTGGAAATCTTGCCAAAAGGGTATATGCTAAACTTTATTTGTTGTTCGGGGTTGCATAGTTGCTCATGAACAAGTGCTGACACTCGTCCTGCTTGTTAAAATGTTTCACAGAAATTCAAGCTTTGAAGGCATGCAATGATAGGATGAAGAATGACAAGGGGAAGTGAAGATTCGTCACTCAGAAGCTCCAAAACCGTGACTAACTCTCGGCTCACAATAAACTCTCCCTTGACTTCAGCATTCATAACTCTCCGATTGGCAATTTTTTGTAATACAATGGATTACTGTAACCATTTGAGCTATTGAAGAATTTTGGAATGCTTCTCGTATTGGGATTCAATCCAAAAGAAATATAGCATTTGCTTCTCTTGGTTCACAGTGGTATCATACAGTACTTTATTGTTTCCAATAAATTCGCAAGTAAGAGATGAGAAAATACTTGTGTTGTACAGCAGAAATAAATGGGCACTGGGAAATTACGTGTTAATTATTTGGACTCAATACCTTATCAGCTTGTAGGCTTGCAAAAGAAGAGAAGAAATTGGTAGAAGAAAAAACAGTTATGCTAATTAGCAAGTGTGTTTCTAGGATTGACTCTCTGCTGTTTCCTTTTTGATGCCACCAGTTAACATCTTAATTGCTCTTAAAGTCCTTGTTGCTTCAAGACGATAGATGCAGATGCTCCTTGGCAATCAAAGTAATGCCTGCTCTTCTCTATTGAAGATGGTCATGGTGGACAATCTTCATGTTCATTTCGGTATGGTTGTTCATTTTGGTTTCTTCTCAATTTAGAAACCATGATTTCTGAGACGGACATAACCATTTGTAGAATAAAAACCCTTAGCTTGGAAGGGATGCGTAGGCAATTCCATCTCATTGCCCGAATGCCCAGGAAAAAGTAGATTATTTTGATGGAAAAAATGGAGATCCTTTTAAAAAGCCTTGTATCTTGAAATTTATTCACCAAGTTCCTAATAAAATAGGACGCCACATTATGTACTTTTACACAACAACCCCTCAGAGGAAGGGCCAAACAAGGGTGACAATAGATAAAAGAAATGGAGGCTGGGGCTGGGATTTGATATTTCTCATATTTCACTCCTTATTTCACATATTTTTTTGTGTGCTTAGACTGGTTTTGGTGGCAGGCAAAGGGGCTGGGTTTACAGTGGAAAATGAAAACCTTTATTAATTAACTCCAGAGAGGAGATCACTGAGAAGAAACAAACTTGATAGAGATGCTGTTGACACAATGGCGTTCGTCTGTTGGAGTCTTGTGACCCTCGCCCTTGAATACATGACCCAGATGCCCCCCACAGGCTGCGCATGTGATCTCAGTTCTCCTCCCATCAGGGTCCGGCTGAAACTCAAAAGAAGAAGAAGAAGTTACAGATCGATTTATCGCAGCAGCAAGACCTTCATAGAAAGCAGGCCGAAGAAGAAGAAGAACTTACAGATCGATTTATCGCAGCAGGAAGACCTTCATAGAAAGCAGGCCAGCCACAGCCAGAGTTGAATTTGGTGGTGGATTTGTAAAGAGGTGTCCCACAACCAGCACAATTGTAAACTCCTTGCTCAAAAAACTTATCATATTCTCCACTGAATTTCGGCCTACATGTTTGTGTTTAGACTTATATGTCATCAGATCAAAATCACTTGAAGGTAATATGATGAGAAGAGAAAGGAGGAGAGGATCCATGACTCACTCTGTTCCCTTGTCACGAAGGATGTGAAACTGCTCGGGGGAGAGAACAGCCCTCCATTCTTCCTCGGTTTTCTGCACTGAACCTCCTCCTGCCATCACTGTTTTTTATTCCTATAATGGAGCTAATGCAGAAAAATATGCTGTTATGACTGTATATATCCTATCCTAGCTTGTATCAAAGTAGTATTTTAAGAAAATAATCAAAAGTAAATATTTTTAATTATTTTTTAATAAAACTTAAAAATAAGAATCAAGAGAATATATATATAAATTATCAATAATATTTTCTTCCATTATTTCTGGAGCAGTGGGTGGAAGGTCATGGTCATGGAATGTACAAAGACTGAATATAGAACCAAATTCATTTTTATTGTCAAGCCATTCATTGCATCTTTGTACTCGTCATGGGCTTGGGTTTGGACCCCCATACAATTTTGCTCTCAGCTACTCTCGTCCTACTGCAACTACTCCTCACCAATCTGTTGGGCTGGTAAAATGAAATAGAAGTGCAGGGAAGTTGAACATGTGAAAGGCTTGTTCATTGTCTAATCTGTATATGAGCTTATGCTTAGCAAAGCAAGCCTCACTAACGAATCGAAACACCAGAGATTTCCTCAACTTTCCAAGATCTAATTGTTATTTTGAAAATGATCGAAGAAAAAAACATGCGTATACACTTCAAAACTGCTAACTGAAGTATGTTCTGCAGTCCTGGTTGCATGTTTACCTCATAAGGGATCGATCATCTTCCACCATTTGCTCTACCAGGAGCTTCCAAACTATCATGTGGAATCTTTTTGGAAGGAAAGGCAATCACTAACATTAGCAATGCAATTCATGCAGAAAAGTTGAAAAATTGGCAGCACTAATTCACATCTTCAAATGCTTGATGCGTACCAAACACCCCCAGATGATTTCTGCAGGCTGAGACGTTTCCTTAAAATGTCAGAGATGTTGGGGATTCTGATCGGTGATGTATTAATAATTGCCCATTGAAGACAGATTCTGACCGGTGATGTACTGATAATTGCCAATTGAAGGCTAAGCACACTGATACAATATTTAACGTGGTTTGACAAATCGCCTACATCCACGGGAGAAACCATTTGATTATATAGGGAGAGAACAAGATTTACAACAATAGAGGAGGAGGAATCTTCCACTCTTTAACAACTCTCAACCTCACTCTATTTCTCTCTTCTCAGTGCTGCAATGGCAGCTACTGCTGGCTGCCCTTGGCAGCCCACTCTCTCTTATATTTCTCACATCTTTGGCCGCTCTCTCTCTCTCTCTCTCACACACACATTTTGCTCTCAAATAATGTCTCTATTTATAGGCAATTCATGGCAGACAAGAGGCCATAAATTATGGCACAAATGGTGGCAGCACATGGGGTGCACCATTTTGTCAATGGTTGGTGCAACTACCATTGTAGCCTTTTGACAATGGCAACCCTCTTTCTTATGGTAGGCTGCAAATGCTCTATGATTGCTGCACATTAATGACAACAATCCTAACAATCACCCCCTTTGTCATTCATGTGGGCAATTGTCCTCTTGCTTCTTCAGCACATACTTGCATCCTGCAGCTCTTCCAAGCTTACCATTCTGAGAGCGTCTGTGGCCAAGTTTACAGGTACTCGCCAAACCTTTCAATCACCAGAGTCACCAAAGCACCCCTTTGCTCACTCTAAAGGATCGCTTCAACCATATGGTCTCCCACATCACATCTGAAGAGTGTTAACGCTTGTCTTTGAGACATAACATTCCCCTTCGAGCGTATTAACCATGCTCGGTCCGGAATGGTTTTTCAAGCCTCACACCAAGGCTTAAAACATCCCCTCAAACGAAAATTTCTATTTCCAAATGCAATAGTCATTATCTGAGTATTTCAATATGATCATGAGCTCATCACTCTTTCAAGAGTCTACTCATCCCAGAGTTGCGTTTGTCCTTTGTTCCACTCTAGGAACCACGCCTTACTTCTCCGTGAGTCTCCCGCTCTTAGTCCCAAGAGTCTAGGTAGCTCTCCACCTTTAACAATGGGGGCAATCAGGGGCGGAGCCTTTTATAAGGCTAAGGAGGGCTGTAGCCCAGGTAAAAAAACTTAATAACCCACTTTCCCTTTTAATTTTTACACAGCCAACCTATAACTCACTTTCCCTATCTTTTACACAGCAAACCTAGTGTCCCACTTTTCCTTGCAATACAAATTAATTACCAGCCATTAGCCGCCCACTTTACTTTCCCTAGCAACACTAATTAATTAGCCACCCTCCTTCCCTTGCAATACTAATTAATTAGTTATATTTTACAGCAAATCTATCTAAATATAAATAATTAATTGGTTCACATGTCATCCAAATAACTTGGAGTTTTAGCTATTTTTCTTCTCAACAATATACAATTTTAGCTTGGATTTTGAAGAAGAATCTATACAGAGAGCCGCAAGAGTGTAAAATCATCAGGTAAGAATTTACAAGCCCTGACTTTTCATTTTGAATTCAATGTTTCACATTCATTACAATAGATTGTTAGTGGAGTAAACAATAGACTATACTCTAGAAATGGATGC
This sequence comes from Populus simonii, assembly GCA_007827005.2. Taxonomy (NCBI): domain Eukaryota; kingdom Viridiplantae; phylum Streptophyta; class Magnoliopsida; order Malpighiales; family Salicaceae; genus Populus; species Populus simonii. Next base: position 4,791,940 of record CM017471.2, on the reverse strand, counting down.
ATGCTAACACACTAGTAGTCCAGTACTAATAATTTACTGGTTATTTCAAAGTTAAGTTCTCCAAATCTCCCAGTAGTTTGCATCACTAGTTTATCCTTGTATATTCTGCATTATATGAATATTCTATTGTGGCATTAGTATATTTTCATCTTGCACTTGACTTCCCTAATCCCTTTTACTTGAATAGGTTATAAATTATAATGGAAAATTAAGGAAACAAGAGAGGAAAAACTATGTTTTCATTCTTTAAACCAAACGAACAAACATCAACCAATAAAGGACATTTTCCTTCCAATGTTGATGTCTCAAATTGTAGTGAACAACCCCCTTTCAAATCTCAAAGAGTTGAAATTGATGTTAATACTCTTGAATGAGATCCTGGGTTACGAATTCCAGTGTGGAAACATCCTATTAATTAACAAGATGAAATTAGAAGAGCTTATATCAAAATGGATCCATATAAACCTAAGTTAGCAGAGTATTCATAGACTGAATCAGGGAGACAATATCATCGATTTCAATACACTTGGTTTGATCAATTTCCTTGGCTAGAGTACTCTCCATCAAAGGATGCAGTATTTTGTTTTCCATGCTTTATCTTTGAAAACAAAGTGCCTCGTCATCTCACATTCACCACCGAAGGCTTTAGAAGTTGGAAGAGGGTTAATGACGGGGTTAGATGTGCACTTTTGATGCATGTGGGAAGTCCCACTTCACCACATAATAATGCTGTGAAATCTGCTGAAGATTTAATGAAAGTAAGTAGACATATTGATAAAGTGTTGAATGCACAAACTGCTGAAGAATTTCAGAAAAATCGGTTGAAACTTATGACAACAATTGAAAGTGTTCAATGGCTTAGCTTACAAGCATGTGCATTTAGAGGTCATGATGAATCTTCAGCTTCTAATAACCGAGGCAATTTTTTGGAGATGATAAGACTTATGGGGAGACTGAATGTTGACATTGATGATATTGTCTTAGAAAAAGCTTTGAAAAATGCAAAGTATACCTCGCCGACTATTCAAAAAGAGATTTTGCATTTTCTTGCGAACAAAGTGAGGAAAAAGATTTGTGAAGAAGTTAGAGATGAAAAGTTTTGTATTTTGGTTGACGAAGCCAAAGATGCATAAAATAAAGAACAAATGGCTATTGTTTTGAGATTTGTTGACATTCAGGGTTTTGTATGAGAGCGTTTTTTTAGTATTGTGCATGTTTCAGATACTACTTCTTCAACACTTAAAAAAGAAATTTGTCATGTGCTTGCTCGATATAACTTGCATATTTTCAATATGCGAGTTCAAGGGTATGATGATGCTAGCAATATACGTGGCGCATGGAATGGACTACAAGCTCTATTTCTCAGAGATTGTTTTTATGCATATTATGTACATTGCTTTACTCACCGACTACAATTGGCATTAGTTGCAGCAGCTGGAAATGAGATTTCTATTTGGTTATTTTTCTCAAAATTGACAACCATTATCAACCTTATTTGTGCTTCTTCCAAACATCATACCGAGTTACATTATGCTCAGGCTATAGAAATTGCACATATGGTAGCTACTGGAGAACGTGAGACTGGTAGAGGGGCTAATCAAATTGGTAATTTACATCAAAGTGGAACTACTCGCTGGAGCTCTCATTTTGATTATATTTGCAGCTTAATAGATATGTATGGTGCAATTATTACTATGCTTGAAAGTATGGTTCAAGAAGGATCCTTTAATTCTATACGTGGAGAAGCTGGTGGTTGTTTGATTGTGATGAAATCTTTTGAATTTATATTCATCTTATATTGATGCATAAATTAGTGGGGATTACTAATTTACTTTGTCGAGCTTTGCAGTAAAAATCTCTTGACATCTTAAATGCAATGGATCTTGTATCAACTACTAAAGCATTGCTTCAAACTTTGAGAGATGCCGGATTTGATCTTCTCCTTGCAAATGTGCAATTTGTTTGCACAAAATATGAGATTGACATACCACATATGAATGCTTCGTATAAAAAGGCTACAGGTCGTTCATGTCAACAACAAGGTTCAGTGACAGTTTACCAACATTATCATTATGATATATTTAACTCAACAATAGATTTTCAGTTGGAAGAATTAAATTCTAGATTCAGTGATGAGACAGTGGAACTCCTTGTATTTAGCTTTGCTTTAGAACCTAAAGACAACTTTAAATCATATAAAGTTGATGCTATTTACAAGCTTGCTGAGAAATTTATTTCTGAAGATTTCAATGAACAAGAGATGAATTATTTGACATCTCAGCTAGAGCATTATTAGATTGATGTGATTCATCATGAGAGCTTTCGGAATATGTCTACCATTTTTGAATTATGTCGAGGATTAGCTGAAACAAATAAGTCGCAGCACTATCATTTGATTGACAAGTTGATTCGTCTTGTTTTAACTTTGCCTGTTTCCACTACCATTACAGAGCGGGCATTTTCAGCTATGAAACATGTTAAAACTGTGCTTCGCAATAAAATGGAAGAGGAGTTCTTAGCAGATTCTATGATGATTTACATTGAACGAGAGATTGTTGAAGATATTGATTCGGATTCGATCACAGATGAATTCTATTCTACAAAACATCGAAGGGTGCAGATTTGATAGTATAATTTATTTTTATTTTTATTTTGAATTTTATGTACTTTAAATTTTATTTTTTTATATATTTTATGTTATATATTTGAATTAAAACTTTATTGTTAACTTGATAAATTTATATATTCGAGTGAATGATTGATTTTAAAAAATAATTTATGCGTATTTATATAGCCCAGGATAAGAAAAATTCCTGGCTCCGCCTCTGGGGGCAGCCTATTAAAGGTTGATCCATATTTATCTTCATACTCTGAGTATTACAATGTCATTACCGAGCTCACCACCTTGACAATAGTTAACTTGTTCCCAGAACCTGCGCATGCCCCCTGCTCCTACATAGCAGTTGCGTCTTAATGCTCCGTAAGTCATCCACTTATTATCCAAGACAAATGTCTTCTAGCTCATTGATCTTTAGCATGGGGGTAATATCCATGAAAGTCAATCCTGCATTTGTCTTCATACTCATCATAGCCTCTTCATTGGCTATACACTTGTCCACTTATATCCAGCCATCACATTGGCTCTGGGGCGTTCTAAAATTGGGCTCCTATCATGGCCCTCACACCTTCTCCTGAGGTGTCTCCATTTGTCATCATGAGACGGTCTGATCTTGGACTCATATCACGGTCCTCACACCTTCTCTTGAGGTGTCTCTGCTTGTCGTCATGAGATGGTCTGAACATGGACTCATATCATGGTCCTCACACCTTCTCCTGAGGTGTCTCCGCCTGTCGTCATGAGACGGTCTTTAACCTGGGCTCATATTGTGGCCCACACACCTTCCATCTGAGGTGTCTCTACTCGTCGTCATATGACAGTTTATACTTAGGCTCATATCATGGCCCTCACACCTTCTGTTTGAGGTGTCTTCGCTCGTCGTCATACGACGGTCTGAATTTAGACTCATATTGAGGCCCACACACCTTTTGTTTGAGGTGTCTTTACTCGTCGCCATACGATCTCATCCGCCTTTATTGGGGATGACCCTGTGGCTCCAAGATTCTCTACCACTATGTGGACTTGGCAGAGATCACTGCCACTAATCTTATAGAAAAAGAGAGTTGCAGTGCACTTTTCGCAATCTTCCATCTCATTTTCTATGTTTGGAGCTTCTATGTTTTTCTGCTTGATAGCTCCACCCACACCAACTCTCTTTTGGTGTCTTCGCCTTTCATCATAGGCGGTCGCACCCCCTTAATTTGGTGCTTCTGTAACAGCTCATCTTTCCATCCTTGTATGCATTGGAAAGGTCCTCGCTTGTTGTCTTCATCAAGAGCACAAGAGGCTTCCTGTTGTACACAACTTTTATACAGTCTCTGCTCTGAGCTTCATCTGGGAAAACTTCTTCTCCTTGCACCTGTTGTCTTATTATAGTACCTCGTTGGATCATGGGTACTCCTGCACAATCTCCATGTGCCCTCGTGTAATTTATGTTCTCCAGATTTCTCCTCATTCCTTGCTTATGTTTGACAGCAACTCATCTTGTCACAACACCTATCCAAGTCAAAATAGGGTGCCAATCTTTATCCCCTTGCTGTATTTCTCTTCCATTATTAAGGTCTTCATCAATTCTACCCTCGAAAAATCATAGTCACCGAATCTAACTTCTTTGGAGAAATCACCACTCCATCAGATCCTTAAACATACGGAACCCAACTGTTCCTTTGTGCTGTCATCTTGCTAGTCTTCAACAGTTTCATTTCAAACTGTTACATATACGAAAATAGTACCGTATGGATAATCCTTCAACTAAGCAAGTTCCTAGGAAAGATTGAAGGGGTCACACCGGTCCCGTTTAAAACCCAATCTCCTAGATAGAACTTTTTAGGCCATATATATCCATCGTACTGTCTTTCCATATATACAACCATTTGCTAGCTTTGTTGCGGCTTTCCTTTACAAGTGATCTGGGGTATCCTATTTTATACCTGATTTCTCAAAATCTGGTGAAACTACCAGTGCTTAGATTCGTCTAAATTGGTCTTCATCAATTTCCACTCTCCACCTCAAATCGTCCACATGATCGGGTGTCCAGAGTGTCCCAATTTTGCCTTCCCTCAAGGCAATTAAACATTCCCCACTTAGCGCTTCAACACACGTAATTGGGCAAACGTGTGCGACTTCTTCTTCTTTATCTTCATCGACCACCATGATGACCTTCAAATGCCTCCTAATCAGGCAATCTCTCTTTAATAATTCACCACCACCATTTTCGTTCTCAATCTCAATGATCGGACCGTACCATTGCAACCAGAACAATCAAATTAGATGGAAACAAGTCTGAAATCGTCCAAATAGCATTTCAGACGGCTAAGATTTGATCAAAACAATTCTGGCATGATTTGCGGCCCATATTCAATCTCAGATCTGGTTGCACGTAGGATCAGCTACACTGAATCCTTTCCCTTGACTCGAGGCTGATGACGTGTCAGGTGGGTCCCATTGTTGTAACCCAATTTTGGATCCACCAAGATTTTCTCGAATGTTATTTTATTTCTGTTATTCTTTATAAAAATCCAAAAAAATTAAAAAAAAAAGTTTAAAAATTCAAAAATATATTTTTCTCGAGTCAACCGCATCATTCCATCAAAACCGAGTCTACCGGGTCAATACGGGTCAAACCATGTCGACCAGGGTAAAAAATAAGTTTCGGGTCGTTTCGGGTCAAAACCGTCATTTCTGATCAAAACCGAGTCTACCAGGTCAATACGGGTCAAACCATGTCGACCAGGGTAAAAAATGAGTTTCGGGTCGTTTCGGGTCAAAACCGTCATTTCTGGTCAAAACCGAGTTCACTAGGTCAATATGGGTCAAACCATGTCGACCAGGGTAAAAAATGAGTTTCGGACCGTTTCGGGTCAAAACCGTCATTTTCGGTCAAAACAGAGTTCACCAGGTCAATACGGGTCCAACCATGTCGACCAGGGTAAAAAATGAGTTTCAGGTCGTTTTGGGTCAAAACTGTTATTTTCGGTAATTAAAATTGATTTTTTGCGGTTGAAACGGGGTTTTTTTTTCTAATACTGAATTGAGTTTTTAATTTTACCTATATAAATATATATTATTATACATAATAAAAAATAAAAAAATAAAAAAACTTTTGTCAAACGGGCAGTTGCGCCGAAAGCAAACGGTGATTAAAAAATGCTGAGATTTGTGGAAATTTAAGATTTATGTCCCCTGTCATTGGCTATAAATAGCCAGTGACAGTGCGCCAGAAAGAGGGAGGGAGAAAAGAAGAGAAAGAAAAGAAAAGAATATCAATTTACTATTTAAGTTTTTTTACTATTTCTTCACGAGAGTAGGATATTGATTTAAAAAAAAAAACAATTTGGAAATACCAAATATATCCTAACCGTTAGATCTAGATCTGAACCGTTGATTTAATAGGATACAATAGGGCTTACCACACTAGATTAAAACCCAAACACATCTCGCCCTTGAAATTTGATCCCGTTGCGCCACGTCACCGGGTGTACCGAGATTTCGGTACACCGCGCCACACCACAACAAAGCTCCGCTCATCCAGACCGTCCGATGAACTTGCAGATCCAGCCAATCGCAGCCGCCGGATCAGTTCAACGGAAATCCAACGATTCACAGCCTTCAGCTGCACCGGTGCACCGTGCGCGCGTTTACACCATAGCACATCTCAGAGCCTCTCTCTCCTCTCGCCGGCGACGCTCTCTCTCCCATCCGATCTCCACTTTCCGGCCGTCTCCAGCCTCCGCACCACCACAGAAAGGTTTTCTCCCCTGCTGTAAAGAAAAACCCCGGTGGTTTTCGTCGTTTTCACCGCCTCATCTGGCCGGAAAAGGGCTGCGATTTGCGTCGACCACCGAAGCTTCAAACCGACGATTCTCCCTCGTCAGCCATCAACGGCCGTCGAGACCATCGCCATCAGAATCCTCGACATCAGATCTACCAGGATCGACCGTCGGTTGGACAGAAATCTCGCCGCCGCCCACAGTAACCGCGCGTGTGCCACACGCGCCGCCAGTGGCATTTTCGTAATTTTTCGAGAAATCCGAGGGTATTTAAGTCTTTTACCTATACAGTGACACTCAGGTAATTTTTTTGGGTCTTTACTGGTATTTTTGATATTTTTTTTATATATATAAATGCTTGTAAATTTTCTTGCATGTTGTAAAAAATACAAAAACCAAAGTCGACACGTCTCTTTTTTTTAAAAGGACCGATGTCAAAAATGTAAATACCAAATATGGATTATGTCCATTATTTCTTTTGGTAACCCAGACGTAATTCTCCTTTTAGGGTTAAAACGTCATATTTTAGACAAGTCTCCTATTTTTAGGGACTGATGTCATTTTTAACGCGTCTCCTATTTTTAGGGACCGACGTTAACCATTTAAAAAAAAACAAATTACCAATAAACCCAAAATATAATGGATTATATCCATTATTTCTTTTGGTAACCCAGACGTAACTCTCCTTTTTAGGGACAAACGTCAATATTTGAGACTAGTCTCCTAATTTTTAGGGACTGATGTCATTTTTAACGTGTCTCCTATTTTTAGGGACCGACGTTAATCATTTAAAAAAGAATTACAAATAAGCCCAAAATATAATCGCATTTGAATCAAACAAAAAACACACAAGTAAGGGTAACCTTTCTATTGAAAGGATGTTTTAAGGGTGGTGTCTACCTTCCCTTAATCATAACTAACCCCGTACTCGAATCTCTGGGACCAGTGTCTAATTTGGGATTTCTAGTTCCCTCAAATTACTAGATGGCGACTCCAATAAAATCTTTGTTTCCCCCAATTGAGAAAAAACCCTTTTTGTTAAATAAACAAAAAAGCGGGAGCCGTCGCCCGACGTCGTGTATCGACACCCATTATGCTGACGTGTCAGCTGACTGGTTGCTGACATGGCATGCCCACTATGCATGCTGACGCAATGCTTGTGTCATGATGATGTCATCCTCCATCCGTGCCAGCCACATGGGTCGGGTCATCTGGTATTCGGGTCGGGTCAGCCTATTCGGGCGAAGAAGACACGTGGCACGCGTCTGTGCGCGTGAGCAGCCACCTCGTCGGTGCGTAACAGCCATGTCCGACGTCTGATTTTTGCACTGTTTTCACCAATGTGCTCGTCTCTTCCTCCTCTAAACAGTGGTATGGTCAAAACATAATTTTGACAACTTTTATTTTTAAGCAAAAATCAAACACCACTTTAAACCAAATGCTCTGATACCAATTGTTGGGGATTCCGATCGGTGATGTACTGATAATTGCCCATTGGAGGCCAAGCACACTGACACAATATTTAACGTGGTTCGGCAAATCACCTACATCCACAGGAGAAGCCATTTGATTATATAGGGAGAGAACAAGATTTACAACAATAGAGGAGGAGGAATCTTCCACTCTTTAGCAACTCTCAACCTCACTCTATTTCTCTCTTTTCAGTGCTGCAATGACAACTACTGCTGGTTGTCCTTGGCAGCCCACTCTCTCCTATATTTCTCACATCTTTGGCTGCACTCTCTCTCTCTCTCTCTCTCATTTTGCTCTCAAATAATGCCTCTATTTATAGACAATTCATGGCAGACAAGAGGCCATAAATTATGGCACAAATGATGGCAGCACTGGGGTACACCATTTTATCAATGGTTGGTGCAACTACCATTGTAACCTTTTGACAATGGCAACTCTCTTTCTTAGGGTAGACTGCAAATGCTCTATGATTGCTGCACATTAATGGCAACAATCCAAACAAGAGAGATGCACAAATTGATGGTTTCTTGATCGATTGCCGCTCATAGTATTTCAAATCAGGAGACGGAAAGCATATAAAAACACTGTTGTTCTGAGAAAAAAACCTACTATGCTTATGGGATTGCATTGCAACATCACAATCTTTGCATGGAACCACTCTGGCTTGGTTGAGTGGACGGGAAAGTATGTTTCTTCTTAAAATATGGCTGTGAACATCATAGTTACATACAGCATCACTATAATTACCGAGATGGCTTGTCTTTTCCAGATTGGATTCATCATGAGAGGACCAGCTGTGATTTTAGTTACGAGACTAAACATGGTAATAGGATTTAGGAGATATACAGAATCATACCTGGAATAGATTTAACTTGAATTCCTTGCTGATGGAGAGAATCCTGTTGATCAAAATGATACATGTCACCAAACCTCAACTACAAAGCACATGGCATTGCATTCATTAGCTAACACAACTCTGCTTCAGAAAAAAATCGAGCAGTTCATGGATCTTCCCCTGCGAAATCCCCATGACGGATCAATGAACAGAGCTTGTACTGATAAACATAAACTCTAAATCATTGTTCAATCCAAACACGCACGTATCAAATGGATAGCTCCTGAACTCATAAATCCAGCTAAATACCAACAGAGCTCAAAACACCAATTTAATGAAGGTCAAAATTATAACGATCCGAATTGGAAAAGAAAATCTAGCGAGTAAATAAACTGCAACGAAAAGAATTATTCACAACCTGAAAGAGCATCACAAATACATGTCTCTGCTGTGAGCAGAACAGAGAGTTTTCTATTGAAATCAAGCGATAGAATACTGAGACCTTATCTTTGTTATAGAGACTGTACTAAATCTTCATCTACCATCTCTGTTGAAGATCAAGCCAGCCTGCCAGTTTTTAGAAATGAAACAGAAAGTTAGAAAAGGAAAAGAAACTCCGAGGAGACAAATGATTGAAATGTGACAGTTAAAATCAATAGTACCTAAAAGGTTGAATACCATATTAATGTAATTAGCATATGCATCTTCCTTAGAAAAGAGTTGTAATTAGCATATACATATTCAAGACAAGCTCACTGGATGTGGTTCATGAAGATCCAGATACTTGGAAGGAGCAAGATGAATTGTCACCAGAATGCTTTTCAACTGGGGATACCCCATAATGTAAAACTCTTCAAGGCAGTGTAATACCACAACTGCATCTCCTCCTCCTCCTTGAGGTACCTTCCACTCAACAAAACTCTCCATTTTTACTAGAGACAATCTTTCTAAAGCTGGAAATATTGGATCCGTACCGCTTCTTCCACCACTATAGTACTCATCGCCTATTATCTTCACACCATCCATTCCTTCTATCTCAAGAATTTTAAGACGAGAAAGATGTCCTGCTGTAGGAAGTTTCTTACACTTCTCGCAGCTTTTCAATTTCAGCACCACCAAATTATTGAGTATTGGCATCAAAAGCCATGGTGGGAATTCATCACCCTGATAATTCTCAATCTCTAAGCTTCGTATGTTTGGGTGAGGCTGGAGGCCTTCCAACACATCCTTGTAGTTGATGCTGGAGCTGCTGCTTTCTCTTTCTGAACTCCATCCAATACCAATGTGTTAATCTTTGATTTTCCAAAGAGGTCTGCTCCCTTGGCTTCTTCTTTGTCTCTTACATGCACCAGATTGACTATTTTCAATCCCCCTCCTAGTTCCTTCAAGCTTCCCAGCTCTTGAATTTCGTAGCCCTTATCCTTACCCACTTCAAAGAATGGCAATGTTCGAAGACCCGTTAAGCATCCAACATCAGCTGGCGTATGACTAAAGTAAATATGTCTCAAGCCCTACAAATATTTTATTTTGTTGGGAAACTTTTTTGAGTGACCTGCATTCGCTGAATCTTAAGGTCTGCAAATGGTAGAGCTTTGTGATGGATTTCGGGAACGCTTTGATAAATGTTCGTGAAACGTCCAGATACCTCAAATGCTTCAGCCAGCAAATTGAATCTGGCAGCTCTGTCATATAAGCATCATCTTTTCTTTCCTTTTCTTTTTAATATCATGGACACACTCCTGACGCAACCTATAGGTGTACGATCACTTTTAAGAGTCAAACCACGAGAAAGAACTAAGAGTTATGACCTCGAGATTCCAGTTGATCGCACATTTATATATGAGTATGAGTAGGAGATGCAAATGTAGGATTTAAACTAGGAATGTCCTCTCTCACTAATTATTTTTTGCCACTTGACTATTGATAGTTAAACTACTAGCTCAACATTATATAAGTATCATCTAAGTTCAGACTTCGGCAAACCTCTGAATTTCCAAGACATCTTGAGGACATTATCACTTGAGAATAATGTTCGCAATTTTCTAGCACCATCCTTTAGAAACACTTCTCATAAGAAATGAGATTTAGATGTCGGATACGAAATGTGCCGTCCATTGCTGAACCAGCCTCCCAAATCACTGTCTCCGATTTTAACAAAAGAAAGAGAAATAAATCACAGAGAAAGAGGGAGAAAAAACAAGAAAATTTCAATGGTTAAATTCTTTTGGTAGAAAGGAAGTGGAAAGAGAGAGGAAGGAGGCATAACTTGCAAGTTCAAGATTAGAAGTAGAGATACCATATCTAGAGTTTGAAGAAGAAGGAAGAAGTTCCAGGCTAAAGAAACAACATTGTTGGACAAAGTATATTTTTAACTTTGATGAAGGGGTGAAGCTTAATAAGCATACTTCTTCATTTTTATTTTATCTTTTAAATTTCTGCTTGGATTGTTTGTTATGTATCATTTAAAACTATTTGCTAGTTTAGATGCCATGAATGTTTGTTTGTTTTAATTATTATTTTAGATGTTTAGTTATGTCATGAATGTATATGTATCTTTAAGTTTTGCTTCAGGTCTTTTTGATGTTTAAGGCATATTTTGATGCTTAAGATTATTATTGAAGTGATAAATGTTAGTTTGAGATACATTTTAGCATGTTTTAATATTTCCGATAATCAATAAAATCATTATGGCAGAACATGTTAAAAATGAAGTTGCTAATTTTTTGTTGTTGTTGTTCTTAAACTATTATCAATGGCTAGTTAAGTTTATTTGAGCTAAAAACATGTTATTTATGGTTAAGAATAAGGGAGTTAATCAATAGAACAATGTTTGTATATAAGGAAATGCATTTCTGGTTTGCTGCAGATAATATGATTTTGCTTCTTGGTTTGATTTTGCTTTTTGTTTCTTGTTTGTTTGGAATGATTCAAGCAAGTTATGGTAGACATTTTTTAATTATGGTTGCAAGATTTAGGCTGTTTTCTGGGCTCTTTATGCTATTTCTGGGTTTCTACTCTTTCTGGGTTTAAGGATGAATTTCTGGGTTTTAGTTTTGAATGTTCTTGAACCTAGATTTGGGTCTTTTTATGTCTCAATGTCTTAGTCTCCCTTGTTGAGCTTCGAGTTATAACTTATGCATGATCATTTTATATCTTTATTTGGTCCTTTTAAATCTTATTTTGGATCAATTGATCATTTAAAGCTTTCAATGCCGGGTTTAGTTTTTTTATTGTCAGTGTCGATTTATCCATATTAGAGCTCATTGATGTTGTTTGATGCATGATTATGTCTTAGTTTTTTATGTTGCATCTCTCTGTCTTTTGTTTAACGTAATATGGTCTGAATTAACATTTTGATTTCTGGGTTCATCATTTGTTCTTCAGCGAGATTTAAATGTTTCTCCTCTTTTGATCTTTGTTCTTTCTTTTCTGATTTTGGGTCATGTTTTTAGGCTTGGGCTTTGGGTTAGGAAGCCTTGACCACGTGGTTGGGTCGGGTCCATTAGATTAAGGCCATGTTTGGTTCGTCAAAATTTTACCAAAGAAAAAAAAGGTTTTTTTGTTCTTAAGGCGTGTTTGCCAAACACGGTCTTAAGACATTTTTTTCCTCTAATTTTTTAATAAGAGCATGTTTGGAAAATACACCCTACAATTTTCTTTGTTGAATCTTTTTCTTTTTTTGCTAAACAAACTCCAAATGATTTTCAAAATATTCTGAAAAAAATTCAAGGACCATTTTAAAATAACTTGTGGGTCCCTTGCATGTTTTCCAACCATTTCGTTTAATATTTGGGTTGTGAACTTACAGTGTAAGATATCGACCCAGTATTAAATATACATGTTTTTATTCAAAATTTCAGAAAAATACAAAAAAAATCCTTATTAAAAAAAAATACAAAAATATGTTTTTTTTTCATACCGTCAAATTCTAAAAGTTTTTGTACTTTTTTCTAAATAAAATAAATTATATTTTTATCATACTTTGAAAATACAAAAATTAATTAATAAGTATCATAACATGTTTGTGATTATTTATTAATATTTGACCAAAAAACACCATAAAACTAATTTGTTTAATTAATATTTAGGGTATGAATTTTACAATGTGATGCATATTCTAGGTATTAAATTAAATGAATTGATAAAAATAAAATGTTAGGAGCTAACGTAGACTTTAATATTTAGAATTATAAAATTACATTATAAAGTATATTCCCAAGTATTAAAGATACAAAATATAAATAAATACATTTAATACATACAAATGTATGTGGTCCAATGACAATTTATGCCATAAGTGTATGTACTTATTTCATCATATTTATTGATGATCATTTTATATATAGTTATGTATAATTAATGAAATACAAGTTTAAATTATTTAAAAGATTCAAAGACTTTAGAAATAAAGTTCAAAACAAACTGAAAAGAGTATCAAAATACTTTGATCAAATCGAGATGGTGAATATTTGAGTCTAGTATTTTAGGACTATCTAAAAGATAATGAAATTTTCTCACAATGAATACCTCCTGTAACACCACAACTTAATGGAGTTTCTGAAATGAGAAATCGTACCCTATTGGATATGGTACGCTCAATGATAAGCTATGCAAACCTTTCACCTTTTTTCTAAGGCTATGCTTTACAAATTGTTGCTTACCTTTTAAATAGGGTTCCATTAAAATTTGTTAATAAAACTCTATATGAAATATGAAATGATAAGAGACCAAACCTATCATAATTAAAGATTTAAGGATGTGATACTTATGTAAAGTGTATTGTATCTGGAAAATTAAGAGCTAAGTCAAATAAATGTAAGTTTATGAGATATCTAAAAAAATAAATTGGATATTATTTCTACCATCCCATTGAGCAAAAGGTATTTGTCTTAAAATATGTTACATGTTTGGAGAAAGAATTTGTTCTTGAAATAACCAATGAGAGGAAAATAAAACTTAAAAAAGTTCAAAAACTATAAGTTGACATTTAAATAGAACCATAAATCAAGACCATAACATTGGATGTTTATTTTAGACTCAAGAAATACAATAACACAATAAATTTGGGTGGACATGTTATACACCAATGAGATATCAACTTCTCGTGGAAATTGATGATGACAAGTTGCTTATACTTGATAAGCCTACCAACTATATGGAAGCAATATCTAATATTGATTATAAGAAATGGTTTGGGGCCAATAAATCTGAAATGAATTCCATGTATACCAATTAGATATGGATTTTGGTTGATCTACCTGAAATGATAAAACTCATTGGATGTAAATAGGTCTTTAAAAGAAATACTAACATGAAAGACAATGTACAAACATATAAAGCTAGACTAGTTGCCAAAGTTTACAGACAAAAACAAAGGGTTGAAACTTTTTCACTGGTAGCTATGTTAAAATCCATAAGGATTTTGATTGCTATAGCTACATACCATGATTATAAGATTTGAATAAATGAATATCAAAACGACATTTCTAGATGAAAGTTTTCACAAAGATGTGTATATGAAATAAATTGAAGATTTTGAATCTAAAAATTTTACCAACAAGGTATGCAAGCTATACAAATCCATTTATAGGCTTAAACAAGCTTCAAGGAGTTAGAATATCTATTTTTAATGAGATAATCAAATAATTTGATTTCATAAAAAATAGAAAAACCTTATGTTTATATATATATATATAAAAGTTAATGAGAGTAGAGTTGTTTTTCTTAATATATATGTAGATGAGATAGTATTGATAGAAAATAACATTCATTTACTATAGTCAATAAAGATCTGGGTGTCCAATAATTTGTCCATGAAGAATATGGAAAAACAACTTATATATTAAGAATAGAAATCTATAAAGATATATCTAGAAGGTTACTTGGATTATCTCAATTCATGTACATAGACAAGATGCTAAAATAATTTATCATGAAAGAATTCAAAAGAGGATACTTACCTATTTCATAAGGTATACATCTCTCTAAAGATATATGTTCTAAGACACAAATATATATATATATATATATATATATATATATATATATATATATATATATATATATATATAAAGAGAGAGAGAAGATGGAAATGATTCCCTATGTTTTGGTCATAGGAACCATTATGCATAGATATTATGTACAAGACCAGATATATCTTATGCTTTGAGTATAATGAGTAAATACCAATCTAATCTAGGTGAGAGTTACTGAAAGATAGTTAACAATATTCTGAAGTACTTAAGAATAAATAATAATATCTTTCTGGTCTATGAAGGACATGAACTAGATGCTAGTTTTCAATCAGTTATTGATAATAGAAAATCTTAGTCAATATATATTTTTACTCTAAATGGTGATGCTATTAGTTTGAAGAGTTTTAAATAAGAGACCATAACAGATTCTACAACTGAATCTACATATATCTATGTGTTTAAGGCAACAAAAAAAATTGTTGGATCAAAAAGCTCATAATTGAACTAGGTATGATTCCTAGCATTGTTGATCTAGTAGCTCTATATTATGAGAACAATAAAGCTATTACATAAGCAAAGAAATCAAGGTCTCATTAAAGATTCAAACATGTATTTAGACGATTCTATTTGATTAGATAAATCATAGAAATAAAATATGTAAAGATAAAATGAGCACACACTGAAGAGAATCATGCAAATCCTCTCACTAAGGCACTGTCCAACTAGAAGCATGATCGTCATATGGAGAGATATGATATTAAATACATGAGCGATTGACTTTAGTATAGGTGAAAGATTGTTAGTGAATATGTCTTGAAACCAATCAGCTAGTTACATGTAATACTAATTTTATTTATGTAAAATATATTTATTATTAATAAAGGTTTTTTTATCTTTAATATTTATTTATATTTGATTAATGAATCTAATAGAGTTTATAAGACAAAAATATTTTGCAAAGAAAATTATAAAGTTGTTAAAAGTATAAGACTCATATTATATCAAAGTATTGTTTTTAAATATTCATAGTCAATATTTTATAAAGACTGTATATCAATTAAAGTTGTTAAAACTGATACATATTATATTTCTTCTTTTATGAAAGGAAGCAATTGCTCTCATAAGCTGAGGTATGAGAGATACCTGAAACTAATATATAAGTGTTTGTTAGATTACATGTACACTAAATTGACTCATATGAGAATTTCGTATGGAGAGATCACTTCTATTTATGGAAAGCCTCACATGACAATTATGTAAATGATCTTTAAACTTAAGATCACTAAGTTATCTTATATAAAGAGTATTATGCTTTGATCATGACTCCATGTTGTCCTAATCAAAGGTAATAAATAAACAGATATTGAGTATAATATAAATTATATTAAGGTATTTGAGTAATCAATAGAGAATTCATCACCCTAGTGAATTAGGAAAAATATTTCATATGTTCTCAAAATAGTATTGATTGTGAAATCCTTGAATAAGATGGAATGATATTTGAAAAGAGTTTCAAATATTATTTAAATAATCAATGATTATAGTATTGAGAACAAAAATGATTTAACAAAAAAAAATATTTTATGCTTTAATGCCTAAATCAGAACATTCTTAATGAAGAAATAATAATTACATTGAAAACCTAGTCACTGAAATTTTAGAGAATCATAACAAGTTATGTTCAATAGAGCTATTTGAGTAATCAATATAGTACTCATCACCTTGGTGAATTAGGAAAAATATTCTATATGTTGTCAAATAGTATTAATTGTGAAATCCTTGATAAAAGTGAATAAGATTTGAAAAAAAATTCAAATCTTATTTAAATAATCAATGACTATGATGTTGGAAAAAAATGATTTAACAAAGAAGACATACTCTATGCTATAATGTCTAACTAGAAACATTCTTGATGAAGGGATAATAATTACACTAGAAACTGATCACTGAAATGTTAAGTCAAACCATTTATGATTTTTCTAATATTTAGAGGATCATAACAGGTTGTTAGATATTGTATTTGATCTTCAAATATAAATCAATCAATTATTGAATTGATAATAAATTAATTTATTTAATAAGAACCATTAGTCAGAAATTAAAATAGGATGATTAATCAAGTGTGACTTAATTGTAAATAAATTTTAGAAATTGAAGACTACAATGTAATTTGTACATGAAATTACAATTCTAGACTTATAAAAATCAAATAAGGACTTGATTGAATAAATTTATAAATTATCATGAAATAGTATATGTCATATTATTTAAGGGGAAAATGATTTTTTTTAATCATTTATAGGGCTTTCAAGTTTTTCTATAAATAGAATATTATATCTCTTATTTTATATATAGAAAAAACTATTTTAGTTACAAAAACACCTACAACACAAAAAAGGTTAGCAATCACATGATTCTTGGGATTTTTAAACCCTAAATGAGTTAAGAGATTTCTCAATGGTGATTTGTGTGGATTACCATTTGAGGCCAGGCACTTGAAAAATTTGTGGTTTGTGATAACCCAATCTTGAAATAATTATTCAAAGCCAAAAAGAATATGTAATCTTTGTTTAAACCTTAAATAACTTTAGATTTTTCTAACATGATTCTTGGGATTTTTAAAAAAATTGAAATTTACTGTTTCCGCTGTGTATATGTCTTTCGGGAAACCTAACATTAATGATGATTCAATGGCTTCTTCTGCAACTCACATCATTTGTTGTTGCTTCTAGAACTAGTTTAACTGCTTCATTTCATGACCTAAAAAGGCCTTCATCACCTCATTCACATTCTATACATAAAAGTCTTTCCATAATTCCATTCAATTTTTTTTTCTTTTTATAAATAAGCATTCTATGAAAAAAAAAATGCAATAATTATTTATTGAGATTACTACTTTTAAGTCATGGAATTTGGACTAGATAATTTTTCATTGTAGTTATTCTAAGTAACAAAATGTTTTTTTCTTCATGCTTTGCTCAAGTCTACTACACTACCCATTATATGTTCAACATTTAGAATTGTCTCTTATAAGGAGCTAGCTTAAAGACATATTTCTTGATTCTTTGAATTCTCACTCTTTGTTACTTTTTGCATTGGCCAAATGGAAAGTTATTAATATGTATAAATTATGTGATATTCCGGTTATTAAATGAACTAATTGAGTAATGAATTCACTATACACTTAAATATGATGCGCCACGAATAAAAATAATGTAATTATTATTTTGCTCTTCCAACAAAAGAACAATAAGCTTAGGTTTTTTTCACTGGAGTAATTAGTCATTATAGGATTTAGAGGATAATTGGATTGTTTTATTTTTTAAATGCATGGTATAAAAACTATATTACCCATAAAAGCAAGATATTTAAAAGATTAGTCAAGGTAATTATATATTTTTACTCTTTTATATGCATAATGTAAAGACTATATTATCTTTACAAGCAAAATTATTAAAAAGTTGATAGGGTACTACTATCCTTTTAGAAGCATAGTGTAATGACTATATTATCTTTAAAAACAAAATTTATCAAGCTTGCATCTAGCAGCTTTTTGTATTTTTAAATTGGTTTTTTAGTGATTAACAAGTTAACTTGAGGACAATTTAATCTTTTAACAATCATGAATATTATTTTAAAAAACTATTGGCATGTGTGATGTCATCTCACACCCAAAAGCTGCCTTCTAAGGTGGCATTTGAAGTGTCTCACCGTGATTTTTTTATTGGTTCTACATGTATACACAGAGAAGTAGTAGTTGGGCTCTAATGATTTTTTTTCCTCTCTCTTTTCTTTCTCTTCTCCTTGCCGAAATATAAAAGGTATCTTTCATTTGTTTTTTGTATCCAATTATGTCCTTAATTTTTTGATTGATTTATTTTTTTTAATTCTGCTTCTCATCATTTAATTTCATTTAATTTTTATATCAAATTTGATCATCATTTTTTTTATTGTTTGTTTTTTTTCCTTTTTATTATTAAATTTCTTTTTAAATTTTAAGCCTCAACATTTGATATCAAATTATTTAGTTCTTATTTTTTTAATTACTATTTTTTAATTTTTAATTTTTTTTATATATTTATTTTTCAATTTCACTCTCAATATTTTTAACTCTGATCAACAAATTTATCCAGTGCAACATAGAGATTGTTCTTCACTACACTTTTAGCCTCAACATTTTTAACATTTTTATGTCGAAGCTTTTCAGCCTCTACCAAATGGGGTGATGTTCTTAACTACACTAACACGATTGCCTTGGTGGATAACCAAAGAGATTGTGTTTGCTGGCAAAGTGACCAAAGAAGCTGACGAATTAAACAACTCGGTGGAGCAGTGTAACATAGTGCAAAACTCGAGATGGGAAACAACTCGGTGGAGCAGTGTAACATAGTGCAAAACTCGAGATGGGAGAAGCTTTCCATTTAGTTCGATATTAAGCAACAAATTTTTAATCTCTGTTCATAACCTTGATGTTAAAGGGAGGGTCGGTCTTGAATCTCTAGTTCTGTACTATAACTGCGATTCATTTGTGAAAGGTAAAGAATATTTAGCAAAGAGTTTCCTGTTTAATTGCCCAAAAGCACGTGTGACAAGAAATACTACAGCATTGGCCCGGCACTGCGTCACAAGTGAAGTGAAGTTTTTTTGAACACTGAAAAAAAAAGGGTTTAGGTACTGCTAATATATTAAAAAAAAAACAAAAGATTTAAACCATGAATTTAAAATTTGTTGTATATTTAACAACATTTTTTTTAAATATCAAGACGGTGATACACTAAATGATTTTTTTAGTTAATATTAAGACAGTAATATATTAAATTTATCTAAATCAATTCAGGTTGACTTGCGAAACTCACATGGATAAACTTGCAAAAATAAATAAATTGAAAAATTCAATCCTCAATTAATTCAATATTAAAGAGTGAAATTAGTTATATATAAAAAAAAGCATAAGTAAATTCGAATTAACAATCCAAACTCGCAACTCAAGTCATCAACGTCATTGAATTCAATAATTTTTTTTTATCTCAAAGATTATTTTTCATTTAATTATATGGTAATAAAGTGCATGCTAATTTTTTTTATGAAATATTTTAGATAAAAAATAATCAAAACAAGTGCGCGGGTCTAAGATAGCAAAAATAAGCCTACTTTTTTATGCTAAATAACAAAAAGAAGTCCTTTTTATTTTAAGTAAAAAAATAGATTATTGATAATAAATATTAAAATTGTATTTTTTTTTTAAAAAAAAAGTTAAATCATTGATAAAAAAAAGTGTGAAATTGTTTTTTTTTTTAAATTGAGGGACTAAAAATACATTAAACAACAAAAAAAGAAAAAAAATAATAGCTCTGACATTATGATTTAACCCGTTATACCTATGATTTGAGTTATGGACTCAACTAGATTTAATACATTTGTTTTTTTTCTTAAATTTTTTTTACCTACATATAAAATAAAATAAAAGACAAAAAAAATTGCTTAGGTACACACGCTTAAGCCTATTTTTTTTTTTGTTAGGGGTGGACGGCCGTGGGCCTTTTTTTCTATCCTTTTAAAGGACAAACAACCCTTTTTTTTATATAGAAAAAACTAATAATTAGACAACATGTTGTCTGCTTGAAGTAAATAATATGTCATTTGTCTGCTCAAATTTTAGCAATCACTATGGTGGCAAGAAAATCAGGACAAAATATTTTTTATCCTGAAACCCATTTTATCCTAAAAATATCTTCTAAACACCTTTAGAATATTTACAAACTAATTTATCAACCTAAAAAACCCAAAAAAGGATCTATAAACACAAAATCAAACTAGGTAAAATTTTGTTTCCTTAACTATGATTTGTTTTTTAGGTAATATTGAGATTCTAAATAACCATCATCAAATTTTTCTCATTAAATGGAACCTGTGGACACCTAGATTAACTATTTTAGTAGTCGAAATTGGTGTTAACAACGATTTTCTCTCCCTACGTCGAAATCCGACGAAGCTCTCTCTCCTCTCACAAACAAAGGATTGAAAAAAAAATTAAGTTTTGTACCAAAATTTAATTTCAAAGAACATAAGGGATTGAAAAGGTATAATTTTAAAAATTAGAGGACTAAATTGAACTTTTCATGACAATTTTGAACCACCACCTATTTTCAACATTTTTTTTCATCTTGGTCCTCTATCTTTTCATTTTGCCCCTGGTTGGAAAATAGAAAGCAATTGTCCTTCAGTTTTTCAGTTGAAGAACTGAGTCGGGGAGAAAAAACCTTTGAGAATCAAAATGAAAAAAATAGAAAAACATCACTCTCAAGTGCATAGTAATTTATAAGAAAGTCAACAATACACATGTATAAAGTGTTTTCACCCCATGGTTTAGTGTTCTTTATAATATATAATTTGAGCTTGTTCTTAACAGACCCGAGGCTTAACAATTTTTCAACTTCCTTTCATTTTCCTTGATCGAAAATGACAATATTGTTCCTGGATTGCCCGGGACCATCAAATGGCAAAGATTTTTTTTTTTCTTCCCCTACTGTACTGTGATTCGTGAGCTCTGTGGTAAACTTGTCACCATGTAATGGGTTGCCGCTCACTAACTCCATTGAAATGAATTGCCGACATCGATCCAATCTTTCTCCAAGAGGTGGGGGCATTTGACTTCAAACCTTTGTCACTTACTGAAGAAACAAGAAAAGTCACATCCTGTGGAAAACAACCCCATGTCTCGGGCATTAATTGGATCAGACAGCTAACCCAATATCATGGCAGGAACTTCGACGTCCAGAGACAACATCAAATCTTTGAAGTAATTGAACATAGTCTATAGATTTCACTGGATCGGTTTATTGTTTGTCAGCGGATACCAAGCATGGCAGCAGCAGTAACAATATTAGATATCATGTAGGATATGCATTATTTATACATTTACTTTATATCTTTACATGCCTACTCTTCACAGAGATATCATGAAGATCTAGGATTACAACTGAGTCGTTGAGCTTCCAAGCAGAAACCTGATGAAAAATGTTCTTTCTTGATACAGCATAAAGAAAAAGGAATCTTCATGGAATTCATGATTATCAGCCTGAACATCCCGGAATCTCTCCAAAGTTTGTTTTCCAACTCCCCTTAAGTTTAGATTAGAAGGGGAGAAGTTACAGCAAAAAGGGGAGCATTTTTCTCACTAATTCACGTGTAGTTAGTAACCATGTTTTAGTAGACAGATTGGTAAGAGCTTGCAGCGTGGAGATCCTTGAGCATGCAGACCAAATTGCCTTCTATATTGGCAAAGGGTGCCACTAACCCCCATCCTGATACAAGCCAAAAAAAAGATCATTGAGACTTCAAGGAATAGATTCCTCAGAACCAAATTTGAGGCAAATGAAGAACAGGCAGCATCAAATGTATTAAACAAGTGAAACTACATGGAAATAAAATGAATGTGAGGCAGCTTTCTAAAGGTAATTTGATAGGGTTACTATAGTAAACAACAAGGGAACATCACCCAGTCAATAATATAGTTGTAGCTCAATTGCACAAGACAGTACATAACCCACCAGCTCCAAGGGCTTCTGGTGAGATGGAGATGGAACAACAATAGCTGGGCTTCGACTCATGGAAAGTTGCAGATCTGTGAATTCGCTTCTTATTGCGCGGTAAATTTCTGATCTGGAGGTGGTGGAGCCGTCAGAAGATCCTCTTCCTGCCCTTGAACTTGCAGGGTTCCCATTTGCCCCAGTGGTTCCATCTGTATCTCCAGCACCTGTCTGTGTTAATAAGAATAGACATCAAGATCAGCAAATCATCAGCCAGTGACAGGTACCTCAGAAAAATAATTCCACTAGTACTTTGAGATTCTATGATAGGATGCCCAGCTTAACCTTACTGAGCTTCCAAAGGACAAGGCACCACTTAATAATCTTAACCCAAACACATCAGCAGCACACCCCAAACACAAGCAGTTGCAGCATTCTTCAGGTGGTACAAAGCTTATTCTTCAAAAACTGAATGTTGCGAAAAAAAAAAAGACAAGCCTCTCTCGAGTACGACATTCTAACACCAACTCTACTGATAGACATTAGTTTAAAATGAAAACATGAGATTCAACCTAGAGCATTGGAAAAAGATATATAAATAGTAAACTGCAAAGCCAGAGGATTTTTTTTTTCCTAATCAAACTTACATTAGACAAGCCCTTAATGTGAACAATAATGATTGTAATATCATCTGTCCTGCTTTCATGTTCCAACCATATTTTGTATGACTCCCCAGCAATGGCAGCACAAGCATCTAGGGGGTCTGTGCATCTTGCCACCTATCAAAAGAAAGAGACAGTAAAATATCAAGGACAGAAATAGCAGGAATGAGAGTAAAAAAACAGAGATAAAAAAGTCTACAACCAACTTGACTAGAATTTCATCACGGAAGAAAGTGATAATCAATTCAAAATTCCAATGGAATCCATATTTTATTTTCCCTCTGTTTTTTCCTTGGCAAGAATTATTTTTTACATGATTTCAGTGGACATATATTACCCCCAGTGGCTTCTGGCAAGTGACATGCAATGTTTTTGCTATTTCAACATAGAACATCATTAAGTTATGTTCCTTGCAATAAAATTTTAAATGGCAATTAATTAAATTTTGGTCGCTTGTTTTAAAAATTCAAAAGCATAGCAATAGCCATGTTTTACCTTAACAAGATATCATTTCTACTATGCTGAATTTAATTAAAAAAAAAACAGCATTTTAAGAAGATTGAAAATTTTATTAGAACATGCAGCTAACATCCACATGCACCTTTTTCATTTCAAGAAGTTATTAAATAAATACAGTAATTGTTAAATCTGATCAAATGTCTGACTATGGCTCAATATAATTGTTTTACGGTTTCTAGAGGAAAAGCAAATTTTAGTACACTAAATTCGCCAGCGAGCAGCTCAGAAATGTTACTGGTAATTCTTCTATTGCAGCACTTGATGGTATAGTTCGATGAACTAGGCCAATGAACCCCTATTTAGCACTGCAGTGCAGAGGCAACACCAAACACGTCTACCGACAGTACAGAGAAAAAAATTATGAAGAAAAACTATTTTCATAATTATGTATTCAACAAAATTTGATGCCAATCAAGAAAGAAGGTAATTTCCTTTAGTCTATTTTGATCGGTTTCTATGATAAGCAGGCACTCTTTCTTCATTCAAATGAGAAAGTCTGGATGCAGATCAAAGTCAATAGTTGATACTGACTTAAATATCTGTACAACTCCGTGTAAATTCCACTTCTTCATTTCCATGAAATTATAAACTTTAATGAAAAGGAAAAAAAAAACTATCAATTATTACTGGACAACAAAAAGCAGCAAGCAATCAGAGGCCTAACTATATGAAGGCAGTCGAAAGGCAACCACTAAATCATAAATGCAACGCATAGAAAAGAAAAATACAGAAGGGTCATAACGCAATACCATATCCACAACAGTCTGGCTTGAGAGGAACTCAAAAACTCCATCACTTGCAACAACAAAGAACAAATGATTAGGAGTAAGGCGAACCATAGACACCTCTGGAACAGAAATGACACCGATTTTCTCAGCTGTACTATCCCCTACACTCCTCGAAAATGCTGTTCCTGGATACATCCCGTTTTGCACCCACAATCTTGGAGGATCAGCCCCGTGACTTTCCTCATTACCCCACACCTGTTTATCAGGATCCTCAAGCCCTTCGACTTGATCAACAGTCAGAACCCTAGCCCCAGAAAGCTTAACTCTCTCATACTCATCTTTCCTAAACGGTGTTTGATCACTAGACAAATCCTCTGCTACAATCCTATTCCCATTTTTAACAGCAATAACTGCTCTCGAATCGCCCACATTAGCAACATAAATTGTATCTCCAATCACAAGAACTGTTATCGCTGTTGTACCACTCATTGAATCATCAATTTCACTACTACGTAACTCATTGTTTGCCGTTGAGAATGCTGAATTATAAGCTTTAACAGGGTCATCCAACAACGTGGGATCATATGCTAATATTTCAACTAACCTATCCTTAACAAACTTGGAACATTCAGTACCAAAATGACCATGGCCATCAAACACACCAAAGAAATGTACATTTGGGTTACCTTGAACTTGTTTTCTAATGCAGAAACTATCCTGGTTTTCCTTATCTGGCGAGTCAGGATAGTAACCTCTCTGTGTTAAGACAGAGTACTGCAATTCATAGTTACGTGAAGGGACAGGAACAATCTCCAGTGATCTTTGTGTAAGTATATGCTTGCTGGTGGCATTCATATATGAACCCATTTCACCGTAGTCCCCTGAATTACTCTCTGTTGACGATGGGTACCTGCTACAATACTTGCCTTGAACACAACCCATATTACAAACGTGTAACCAAATAGCTAAAAAGAACAAATTTTGAACCGCACGCTTAGTGTTTGCAAAAAAAAAATCCAAAGAAGAAGAAAAAAAGGGGGCCTACAAATTGCAGGGATGCAATTTCTGGTGGAAATAGCGAAATGGGGATCTTATAAATTCAACAACGAAGCACTGTAACGAGTGATTTTGTGGGAAAGACATGTTCTTGACAAAGGAAATTGAGAAACAAACCCTAAAAGGCAAAAGCTAAGAAAATGTCTCCAAAAACCTCTCGGTGTTTAAAGAGGAAATTATATTCTCAAAATGACGATGAAAGATTTGAATCTGGGTTATACCCAAGAAAACGTTTTACAAGAGAATTAGAATAAACCTCCAAGGAAGAAGGGAATTATCAGTTGAAAGAAGAAGCAAAAGAAATGCTAAGGCAGACCCTAAGCAGAAGGAAAAGTTGAAAACTTTTTTCAGTCTATCAATGATCACACGATGACGGTGGATGGCTTCCAAAAGAACGAGAAATGCAGCTGTTTAGGGGCGCACAAGATCGCTGCTCAAGAAGATGAAAGAACCAAAGCAAGCAAGCGTGCTAGTACTATTGTTGAAGACACAGGAAAATTAAAGATAAACAACATGAGAAAGAGCAGGAAGAGGACAATGAAGCGTCGATGATGACGCAAACGAGAGAGAGGTTGTGTGCATGGATGGGTTTTCTTTTTGTGCTCAGACAAAAGTCCATCTTCCAAGAAAACAAACAACTCTATATAGACAGTAAAGTGATAAAAACAAAGTTACATGTTTTTCCCTTTTTTTTATTGAATCCCAGATGAGTGTTTTGGATTATTGAGGTAATATATTTGAATAAGGATAATTAAATTTTTTTAAAAAAACCTAACCAGTAAAAACTTCCAATTGAGTAAGGCTTTCTTGATATATTTCACCTTTAGGACAGAAGTCACTGTGATTGTAAGGAAATTGTAAAGAGTGATGGAGTTGTAAATATGGCAAGTTGAAGTTAGCATTGATTGGCTAAAGATGACGTCTCCAGAGATTTCGTTGTTTGTTTGGATCTTAAGTATATGGCTTTTACCGTTAATTAACTATCCTGACATTATTTTTTAGATGAGTTGGATGATTAGTTTTCACGTTATTAATTACTTTCCCTGTGCTTGTCTTTATATTTTTACAATTTCACTCTCACAGGTTTTATATTTTCTTGATTTTATGTGTTGAATTTTCTTTTTTTACTTTCCATGTTTATATATATATATATATATATATATATATATATATATATCAAGTGTCAAAGAAAATTTCAGTATTAAATTAAAAGTTGATGATGCAAAGTAAAACTTTAGTCTATAATATTTTTTTTAAAAATCAAATTTAACACATGAAAAAGCACAATTGTTTTTCATTTTATCCCTTATATATTATAACATCTCATATTAAAAAGCAAGAGAAAAGGTAATATATTGATTTATATTTGGTTTTGCGGTAGTTTTTACTTACATAGTTTGAAAAAAAATATAAATTATAGTTTTTTCTTCAGTATTTCGAAAGAAAATTCATGTAAAAGTAAGATATATGTTAGTTAAATAAATATTTTTAAATTTATAACTAAAAGAAAATAAAGGAACTTAATAGATTAATAGAGTAAAATAGGTAATTGCTTTACTTTTGCTACTCTTAATATTCAACTATCATGGCAAGTAATTCAATATTCAATCAGTTTAGCATTTCTTGTTTGCACGCCAGGCTAATATTTTGGATGCATCAAATTTTTTATTTATTTTTTCCATTCAGAAGAAACCAGGAAAACTCATCAAGTGGGAATCTCTGAACATTAAGTTAGAACAAAACAATAGTTCTACTAATTGGATGATGAAGAAGAAGCAATAGCTAGGAAAGTTATAAAACGAGAGGCGGCCTTTACTTTCTTGGAGGTCAAAGTCTGAGATGATGCCCTAGGCTGCTTTGCTTATACTACTAATTTGTCCTTAATCTGTTTGAAACTTCCTGTATAGTGTTAGAAGATAAAGATAGATAGAAACCCCCTACCAAGAAAACTACTCTTCATCGGCGAGAGAAACTTGGCAGAAGGTGCAAGGGGATGTTTCGAGAGTGTTTCCAAGCAACATTCCTTCCTAAAGTGCTTTTTCATAAAGGTTGATTTGGCAACAAAATTCTAGATGATATGCATGTGGCACCCGTATGACCCTTTCTAGATCTCTTCATCAACTTTATTGTATGGCTTCTCTTGTCGTTGTCGTTTAATCAACGTTATTATAGCTAATTTATTGGCTATATTTAGCACTGATTTTATTCATGTAAAATATATTTATTATTAATAAATGTTTTTTTCTTTAATATTTATTTATATTTGATTTATGAATTTAGAATAAAGATAAATTTTATGAGATAAAAATATTTTGTAAATGAAATTATAAAATTTTTATAATTCTAAGATTCATGTTGCATCAAAACATTGTTCTTAAATGTTATTGGTCAATGATTTAACAAAGCAGACATACTTCATATTGTAATGTCTAATTAGAAGCATTCTTGATGAATGAATAATAACTACATTAAGAAGTTAAGTCAAACCACTTATGACTTTTTTAATATTTAGGGGATCATGATAGGTTTCCAGACACCGTACTTGATTTTCAAATATAAATCAATTAATTGTTGAATAGATAATAAATTAGATTGTTTAATTTATTTAATCCTATTTTATTTAAGATTATGATTTATATTTGAGCAATATTATTAGGAAACTTAATGAGTCACACACATAAGAATCATTAGTTACAAATTAAAATGGGATAATTCATCAAGTATGATTTAATTGGTTTTAGAAATTGAGAACTAGAATGTAATTAATATAATTCTAAGACTTAGAAAAAAAATCAAGTTTTAAGGGGCAAATTGATATCTTATCATTTATAGAGTTTTCAGATTTTAAGGGTTTTTTTTATAAATAGAATGATATGCCTCTTATTTTCACAACTAAGAAAAACTATGTTAGTTACAAAAACTTCTGAGACATAAAATAAAAGAGTTAGTACTCAAACGTATAATAATTCTTCTCTTCCAAAAAGATTTAGGAGATTTTTCACTACTAATTCGTGTGGATTATCATTAGAGGCCTGACACTTGGATGGTTTGTGATTTGTGACAACTCAACCTTGAAGCAATTATTCAAAGCCAAAAAAAAAAATCTGATCTTCAAGAAATATTTGTATGAAACCTAAACAACTCTAAATCTATCTAACGAGATTCTCAGGACTCCTAAAAAATTTTGAATTTATTGTTTCTGCTATATATATATCTTTCGAAAAACCTAACAAAAAATAACCTAAAAAGAAAAGAAAAATTAAATGAACTACCAACCATCAAAATAATTGTCAAGAAGCTTCTTAAATTTGTATGAGCCTCTATGTTCAAATTGGGCACATGCGTACAAGGATTCACATACAATGATGAATATCACCTTCAATTTAGAAGCTTGAAATAATATGATCTCACTTTATCTTATATATAAGCACTTTTGTTTTTTCTATTCATTTTCAATATAGGATATCTACTACTCAAATGTACATCTTACAAATTTCTCCTCACTTGCAAGTTTGACCCATTCAAACACAATTCTCAAGTCCTCTTTCAACCAAAATGTATTTAACAATTTGATTTTGATATGTAAAGCTTGGAGTTTAGGTTTTTTGCTCAACTATGGGGAAGCAAACAATATAATATGAGCCTAACCACAATTTCCACTCTTCCCGAACCAAACCATTAATTTCAATACCATTTGTTAAGGAGTTTTATTTGTTTTATGGAGATACACGTGTTTCTGCGTTCATATTAGCCTACATGTATAGAAACTTATATATAATAATGGACACCACCTCCGTTACAAAAAACCTAGACTAATGAATTATATGTCTATCTTATATATAAGCACCTTGTTTTTAATTTTTTTAATATGAAATACTGATTACTCACTTGTACACCCAAATACCCAATAACAATGATGACATATATATATATATATATATATATATATATATATATATATATATATATATATATATATTATTGTGAATGTTAATTCGGATTTAAATGATATGTTTAAACTCAATTCAAAAGTAACTTATTTTTGTGTGAAGTCTAATCTAGTATTGCATTTACCATGTTTTTTTTTTTAAAATACCTCTTTTATTTTAAACCAACTAATTTTGAAAAACAAAACAAAAATTTTAGATGGACAACGACAATCTAAATTACTCGAGTCTAGATGAAATTTCACCATTTAAAAACCTTTTAATATTGAACAATCTTAATGAAAGCTATTTTATATGTGTTGATATAGAGAGTTTTCTTTCTCATAAAAACTCCATACTTTCTTTTCTTTCTAGCATATCATGTATAATTAAATCTCTATAAATTAATATAAATGAGATCATCAGAATTTATTAATTAATCAAGATATTATTTAAACTTCAATTTCAAATCAAGATCAAACAAAAATATTATTTAATCAAGATTATTAATTTATCGAGATTATATTGTATTTACAAAAAAAAAAAGTTAAACAAAGCAACAATTTTAATCTTTTATTTCTAGATTTTAAAGCACCAAGAGTAAATGATGCTAAGATTCATTTACTAGTTATTTATGCTACACTTATTTCTTTTGTCCCCTACATATCTCAAGTTATTCTATGAGTTTATTACTATTATCATTGCCATATGGGAGATGATGGAAATTCAACTCAAAGTTGTATCCAAAGTGCGAATTCAAGTAAGACTTGATCGACTTGGATGATCACCCACTACTAGAAATTCGCTAAATGCCAACGGATTTCCCGACGGAATATTTCTGTCGGAATTTTGAGGTTGAAATTACCGACGGAAATTTTCCGTCTGTAATTACCGACGGAAACTTTTCTGTCCGTAATTGAGTCGGTAACTACCGACGGAAATATTCCGTCGGTAGTTACCGACTGAATTACGGACGGAAAATTTTCCGAATTTAAAAAAAAAAAGGCGGGTTGGTGACGTGGAGGTTTTGGCTGGTTATTTTTTTTCCGACGGCATCACCGACGGATTCAAAACAACAGCCTGTACAGTGCCCGTACAGTGATGCGACTGGTTCGCCGTTTAAATTGCCGACGGACTCACCGAGGGATTTGAAATGGAAGATCCGTACGGTGACGTGTCTATTTTTCCGTCAGAATCACCGACGTAATAACCGATGGAGTTTCCGTTGGTGAAACCGTCGGAAAAAGTTAATATATGACAGCTCTGCCGACCCTCTCCTCCCCTATTTCTCCTTCTCCTTCCTCATCCCAACTCTCCCCATCTGCAAACAACCAGCCCCCCCTAAAAAAAAAAATCTTCCTCATATCAGCACAACGAGTTATATTTCTTGAAGTTTTGTGGTCACAGCATCCGTGTTCTGATTTACCGACGGATTTTATCAATTTTTGTAAGTAATTATATCTTTTTAAATTTTAAGATTTAATTAAATGTCAATTTTATTGTTTTTTTAGTATATGTATTTTGTTAGTAGATGTACATGTTTTATTGTTATTTTTCAAACAAACTTGTAGTATATGAATGTATAATTTTGTACATGTTATGGTTTGTTTTAGATTTTGTAAGATTGTATTTGTTTGTAAATTGTTATTTCTTTATGGAAGTACCGAATTACATGTGCTATTTTGAAATAATTAATAGCTTGCTTAATGGGTCCGTTTAAAGTTTTATCAATGGTATTGCGGAGTGGTAATTTCTGTAAATTTATATATTTTAATTCGTATGGACGTTGATAAATGATAATGAATATTTAATATTTATGAGAAGTTGTGATTGGTTTGTTGGATAATCTCGAGGTAAAGTAATATTTTTACAAGTTTATTTACCTAACTTAGTTAATTAATACATGATGTCATCATAATTTTATAGAGGTTCGATATAAGT
The DNA here is from genome assembly GCA_007827005.2 of Populus simonii. NCBI lineage: Eukaryota > Viridiplantae > Streptophyta > Magnoliopsida > Malpighiales > Salicaceae > Populus > Populus simonii. Next base: position 4,760,909 of record CM017471.2, on the reverse strand, counting down.
CATGGATGATCGTTCATGGATGTATCGAGATTCACCCCAAGGATTGCGGAGGATGTATTATTGTAATGGGGTTCAGGGTTTTATTAATTTCGCAACATCTATTCCCAGAAATTTTACTGGAGGCGGTATTAGGTGTCCATGCAGGAAGTGTGAAAATAAAAAGTATCTGCATCCAAATGTTGTAATGATGCATCTTCTACACAAAGGGTTTATGGAGAATTACCAGTGTTGGTATGCACATGGAGAAGTATTTGTTAGCGAGAGTGAGAGGAGAATGGAAGAAACGGTGGTTGGGTCTACTTCTAGTGCTAGAAACGTGCATGAAACGGCAAATGACAACACTAATCCTTACAGAAATATGGTTATGGATGCAATGAGAATGAATCAAGGTAATGGCAGTCAATGTCCAATCGTAGAAGAAGAACCTAATGTAGATGCAGCTAGGTTTTTTGATTTGTTGAAAGATTCTGACGAACCATTATGGGATGGCTGCACGAACCACAGTAAATTATCGGCCGTAGCACAGGTGTTCACCATCAAGTCAGATCACGGGTTGAGTGAGGCCGGGTATGACAAGATTATTGAATGAGCAAGAAGCATTTTACCTGAAGGGAACAGGCTGAAAGAGAACTTCTATGCTGCGAAGTCCATGATGAAACCCCTCGGTTTAGGATACCAGAAAATTGACATGTGCCCTAACTTCTACATGTTATACTACATTGAAAATGCTGAGATGAACGAGTGCATGACATGCGGGTATTCCCGTTACAAACCTAGAACTGGCAGGGGAAAGACTCTAGTGGCATATAAAAAACTTAGATACTTCCCGATCACACCTAGACTGCAGAGGTTATTCATGTCACCAAGGACTGCTGAGCACATGACATGGCACCAAGCACACCATGCGGTTGATGGAGTGATGGTTCATCCTTCTGACGGCGAAGCGTGGAAACGCTTTAACAATGTTCATCCTCACTTTTCAGCTGAATCAAGGAATGTGCGTCTTGGGTTGTGTACAGACGGATTCAACCCATTTGGGTCATTTGCTGCTCCTTATTCTTGTTGGCCGGTCATACTCACAGTTTATAACTTGCCACCGGGAATGTGTATGAGGCTGGAGTTCGTGTTTTTATCTACTGTCATACCCGGTCCAAGAAGCCCGGGGCGGAATATAGATGTTTGTCTTCGACCGTTGATTGATGAGTTGGTGCAGTTGTGGTCCTCTGGAGCTCTGACTTATGATATATCGAGGAAACAAAATTTCATTATGAGGGCGGCATTGATGTGGACTATCAATGATTTTCCAGCTTATGGAATGCTTTCTGGTTGGAGCACGCATGGGAAACTCTCATGTCCATACTGCATGGAAAACAACAAGGCATTCACGCTAGCAAATGGAGGCAAAGGTTCTTTTTTTTACTGTCACCGTCGCTTCTTGCCACTTCATCACAGGTACAGAAAGAACAGAAAAGATTTCTTTGTTGGCAGAGTTGAAAAAGATGTTGCATCCCCGCGTCTTTCTAGTGAAGAATTGCATGATGTTGTCTCAGAGTATGGTGACATTGTGTTTGGCCTTCAATCAGGTAAGCAAAAGTTTCCTGGTTTTGGTTTGACCCATAATTGGGTAAAGCGAAGTATCTTTTTTGAGCTTCCTTATTGGAAGACCAATCTGCTCCGCCATAACCTTGACGTCATGCACATCGAAAAGAACATGTTTGAGAATATTTTCAACATCGTCATGGATGTGAAGGGGAAGACAAAGGACAACATCAAGGCTAGATTGGATATAGCTTTATACTGTAACCGTAAAAATATGGAGTTGGTCTATGATGAGTCACGGGTCGCAAAACCAAGAGCAAGCTTCGTGTTAGAGAAAAACGCACAACTGCTAGTCTACAAATGGCTTAAGAGTCTGCGTTTTCCGGATGGACATGCATCGAACATATCAAGGCTAGTTAATATAGAGGATTGCAGATTGTATGAAATGAAGAGTCATGACTGCCACGTGTTTATGCAAACACTCATCCCATTAGCTTTTCGTGATTTGTTGCCAAAGGGAATATGGGATGCACTCACGGAGATAAGTCATTTCTTCAGAGATATATGCTCCAGCAAGTTGAATGTTGATCACATTGAGAGGCTTCAAACGAATATCGTCGAGACACTATGCAAACTTGAGATGATATTCCCTCCATCATTTTTTGACTCAATGGAGCATCTCCCTATACATCTACCGTTCGAGGCAAAAGCTGGAGGACCAGTCCAATATAGATGGATGTACCCATTCGAACGGTTAGATATTACAGTTGCACTGTAATTCATATATAAAAGTATTTTCTATGTTTTTCTTAATTGAAAATACTTAATTAATTCAATACAGGTACTTGTTTAATCTCAAGAAAAAGGTTAAGAACAAGGCGCATGTTGAGGCTTCGATATGTGAGGCCTATATTGTTGAGGAGATCTCAACATTTATCTCGTACTATTTCGAACCTCATCTGAGAACGAGAATCAATCGCGTTCCACGGCATGATGATGGCGGTGAAGTGCCTTCCAGTGGGAACTTGTCAATATTCTCCAATACTGGACAACCCACACCTAAAAATGCCGTAAGAGGAAGATATTTGTCGGAAATAGAGTTCAAACAAGCACACAACTATGTTCTATTTAACTGTGATGAGCTGAGACCTTTTATTCAGTAAGTTTATACTAATTACACTTTGTTAGTAATATACTGTTAATTATATATTGTAATATCATACACTCATTATCACTTGCAGGCAACATCGTCAATATTTGCTCTCCAATAACTCACAGCTGACCGAATCCCAGATCTTTCAATTACAAGATGAGCAGTTTGCCACGTGGTTCAGAACACATGTAAGCACTATCACAAACTCATTCTAGCTTGCAAAATTACTGTACGTATGCATGTCATTACGAGATTCTCGTTCATTTACTGTTTATTGATGTACATTACATACAAGGTTTATCAAATGGGAAGGAGTGCACCTAAGTCATTGTCTTCACTAAGCCTGGGGCCTGAAAGAAAATGTAAGTGCTACAACGGGTATTTTGTCAATGGATATGTTTTCCATACTGAAGAATACGGGCAAGGAAGAAAGACATACAACAGCGGTGTTTGTGTTAAGGGATCCACTAGTAGTGAGTTAGAAGTTGACTACTATGGTAGATTAGAAGAGGTCGTCGAACTGCAATATCATAACGAGCAGAATATAGTGTTTTTATTCAAATGCTATTGGTATGACACGACTGACAGAGGAATCAGAGTTGATCCGCACTATGGTCTGGTCGAAATCAACTCAAAAGCTAGACTCCGCTACATAAACGATGTCTTTGTTTTCGCAAAGCAATGTCAACAAGTTTATTACACATACACCCCTTCATTTAGAAAGGATCGATCAAGAGTGGATTGATTGTCCGTTTTAAAAACGAAACCCCGGGGTTGTGTCGAGGTTGTTCAGGATGAGAACGAAGACACAAGTGTGCGAGATGAAGTCTTTCAAGTTAATGAGGTGGTTGAACTATATCGAGTTGCTCCTTCGATTGAATTGGAAGAAAATTCAAATTTTCGTGTTTTCGATGATAGTCTTGTTGATGTTGACGCAGAGGAGTTAAATTTTGTTTTGAGCTCTAGCGGCCAACCAAATATCGATGAAGAAGATGATATTCATATTGAAGATTGCGATGAAGGTGATGATAATTCAATTGATGACGAACAAGAAGAAAATTCTGACTAACTACCAAAATTAAGCCCTATGTAAAACCCTTTTTTCATGTAATTTAGATTATGAATGATTTATATATTTTGAAACACAAAATATTTATTACTTGAAATAATTAGTTCAAATGCCACAATTACGAGATAATTACTTGAAATGCCACCCAATCACCGACGGCCACACCGACGGACTTAAGTCCGTCGGTATTTCACAGAGAGTTCGAAAATAATTACTTGAAATGCCACCCAATCACCGACGGTCAGACAGACGGACTTAAGTCCGTCGGTATTTCACAGAGAGTTCGAAACTAATTACTTGGAATGCCACCCAATCACCGACGGTCACATCGACGGACTTAAGTCCGTCGGTAAGTTGTCGGCGGGTCAATTTTACCGATAAAATTCCCGACGGACCGCGCGAATTTCAAAGGGTTGCGCATTAAATGCGCCTCTGACCGCCGAATATTTGCCGACGGAATTACCGACGGACCACGAAAAATATGGAGGGCATTCAATTGTTTGGTGCGAAATTCAAACGTTACCGACGGATTTTTAACATATCACCGACGAAATAAATTAAAATAATAATTAATTTTATATCCGTCGGTAAAATTGCCATATAAGTTCAAGTGACCGCCCGTTCAGTTCATTTTTTCTTCTCCTTCGTTTCTCTCCTTCGGTGAATCCTCTCCATTCTTCAAAGCTTTGGCCTCCAATCTCTCGCAAGTTTTCTTCATCATCTTCATCAGTTTAAAGGGTTAGTGTTTCCTCTATTTTATTTTACTTTAATAGTTTTTTTTTGCTATTTTTTTGGTTATTGTTTTTGATTTGGTGTATTTTTTGTAATGTAGATAAAGTCTATAGTTTTTTTTGCATAATTTATTGATAAAGTCTATAGTTTTTTTTTTTGAATTTATTGAATATTGTTTATTGTTGTATTGGCATAATTATTATTAGTTAATTTGTTGAATTTTTCTTGTTAATGTTGAATTAACCATAGAATTAGTAATTGAATATGTTGAAATAATTATTAGTTTTACTCTATTATTGCATGATTTGTGTTTAATTTTTCCATTTATTTTGATTGTTATTCTAGAGTTTTTTATTTATTTATTGTTTTGTTGTATTGGCATAATTATTGAATAATTACTTGAATTGTAATTCTTAATGTTGAATTTACCGTAGAATTAGTAATTGAATATGTTGGAATAATTATTAGTTTTACTCTATTATTGCATGCTTTGTGTTTAATTTTTTCCATTTATTTTGATTGTTATTCTAGAGTTTTTTTTTTTATTTATTGTTTTGTTGTATTGGCATAATTATTGAATAATTACTTGAATTGTAATTCTTAATGTTGAATTTACCTTAGGATTAGTAATTGAATATGTTGGAATAATTAGTATAGATTGGGTAAATTGGTTATGGCTATTGTTAATATGTGCAGGTTTGTGGATTTGGGTAGTATCCGGTATAGGGGAGGTGCTGTCGAATTTTTTTTTTTTACATTTGAATTTAATTATATAATTATTTGTATCAAATTGTGTAGATGCGTAGAACGAAAACCAGAGCTGGTCACTCAAGTGAGGTCGCAGCTAGTTTGTCTAGCAGCGAGGATGATATTTCCTTAGGTGCCGCTCAAGAAGAGGCACCTACACCACCTGCGCCGTCAACCGATGCTGCCTCTTCCAGCGGTACTTCACAGCGCAGAGGCGGCATGCCTTCGCAGCGGAATCAATTTAGCCGCAAGTACGAGGCACAGTGGAAGGACGACCTTTCAATGTAAGTTTGTTAAGGTTTTAGTTTTTTTTTTTTTTTAAATTACAACATAATTTATGAAGTAATAACTATTGAATTTATTTCATTTATTTTTAGGTTCACAAACATTGAAGCCGCCCGAGTAATATCATCGGCGTTTAAATCGTCGATGGAGATTCCATTGTTTTAATGGAGTCAGATATCCAAGCATCCTGAATGGATGCCTCAAATCAATGCATGGTTTAACAGGTTTGAGGTTGGTATTAATTTATAATTTTCAGCTTATTAATATAATTGTAAATAAATTATTATTTTTATTTAAACTTGTTTATTTATACAAAGCACAAATTCTGCTGGGACATTGAGCATAAGAATGTTGTGAGGAGGGTGTGGGAAAATCACGCTGCAACTAGGTAAGATCGAAAACAATACAGGATTTTTTTTAGGCAAAAATTTATGTTTTGAAATGTAATTTTTGGTTGCATGAAGCAGGTTGCGTGATTTTTGGTATGAAGCACAGAAAAAGGCAAAAAAAACCGCGAGGGATAGAGGTTTCCAAGGCTGGAACGATGTTGCGGTTTGGAGGGATTTCAAAACCGATATACATCCCGGAAGATATATGGCCGCACTATCTTGAGCACGTGACGTCTGAGCGGTTCACACGACGCTCACAGTCCGGTGCTGGCAACCGGAATCAGCCAATTCATGGCGGGGTGACAACTCATACTGGCGGCTCCAATCCGTTTGCTGCACATGCGAAACGGATGGTAAGATTAATTTAAATGAAATATATCGTTAAATTCAGTTGTTGTTAATATATCTTTTTTCATTATAGGCTGCGTCTCTTGGACGTGAGCCGAGCCCGATGGAGCTGTTTGTGGAGACGTATGTGCGGAGTCAAGACCGCCAGAAGGGGGCGCAACAGTTCGTTGATAACCGTGCTCAGCATTTCGTGGTATGTTTGTTCAACCATTTTATTTTGTAAGTTATTATGTAAGTTATTATGTTTATTGTATTGAATATGATGATTACTTTTTATTTTTATTTTCAGGAGACCTATAATAATCGATTGAGGGAGAGATACGGGGACGATACTTTGACCCATCCAGAATTCGATCCGGATTTGTGGATGGAGGTTGGCTCGTCAGGTGGACCCGATAAAAATCGGGTTTACGGGCTCTCCAACACTACGGCCGACAACTTGCGGTCGACCCGTAGTGTTTCAACCGTTGGGAGCTCCCAATCAATATCGAGCTCCCAATCTAAGGAGTTTGTGGCTTTGCAGCAACTCACCGAGAAATACGATAACCTACAAGCGGAGTACGCACAACTCAAAGTGTCTCATGCACAACAAAGAGCGGAGTCTGAGCAATTCAAAACGTCTCAAGCACAACAAAAAGCGGAGTATGAAGCGGCTCAAGAACAGCAAAAAGCGGCTTATAACCAGCTTTACGAAATGATTATGAAATTGTCAAATAGCGGAACATGTGCGCCTAATCCTTTTTGGCCGTATAACCACCAGCCTCCGCCAGGATCTCCTCCTCCTCCTCAAGCTCCATCATCTTTATATTAATTTGTAATCAACATTATTTACCTTTACATATTCAGTTTGTAATGAATATTATTTAACTTTGTTTTTTTTTATGTTTAATATAAATTTTATTTGCATAATTGGTTTGTATTACAATTAATTTATATAGTTTTATATTATATATCCTAAATAATTTTTTAAACACAAATTAAGAAAAAAACTATTACCAAGGATTTTACCGACGGATAAATTCGGTCGGTATTTAAAACAATCACCGACAGAATTACCGACGGAATTAATCCGACGGATATTACAGACGAACATATTCTGTCGGTATTTTATACACTCACCGACATATTTACCGACGGATATTTTCTGTCGGTAAATCACAATATACCGACGGACTAAAAATCCGTCGGTATATTTCAAGCGGGAATATTTTTTTTTGGCGCGCCATATACCGACTGATTAGTACTTAAAAGTGCATATTTATCAAGGTTTTATATCATCATTTTGCACTTAAAGTATCAATAACTCCTTAACTAAAGCATGTTTTATAATAACAAGTCTAATACTATAAAATGTCTTAATATATGGTAAATGTTCACCTTAAATGCAGGCCTATAACATAAATCAAAGGATTGATTGAAGAGTTCAAGTATGGAAATTGAAAGGACAAAGAGAGGGCCAAACTTAGAAAAGAGATGTTGGTGCAGTCCAAACTGGAACATTGTTCGGTAATTGGGTCATATCTCGAGTTATAGATGTCCAAATGATCTAAACTTTTTACACAGATTTGGTAAGACATAGGCCTACAACTTTCATGTTTTCATCAAGATCTAAGAAGGCCGTTTGCAAGTCCAAATTATAGCAACAACGGAGAAGTCCGAATCTGTCCTGCAGCCCGAACACTGTTCAGTGTTTGGCCCATATCTGAAGTTCTAGAAGTCCAAATCACCTCTATTTTTTTTTCCTGGAAAGCTGAGTCAATTTCCTACAACTTTCATGTTTTCAAGTGGACCCAGTTCTGATGCTAGCATTTTCGTTTTATTCAGACAAGAAGATAAGGATTTTCACAAAGTCAAAAGTTGGCCACCCACTCAACAATTAGTCATCAAATCAATAATTCCGAATTTTGGCCTATAAAAGGAGGCATTTGCCATGTATTTAGGGGTTGTTCAGATCAAGTTCATGCTCTTTATTTCTCTCTTTATATTTTGTAATTCTTAAGCTTTGCTTTCATTAATTTCTTGTTTATGCTTTTCATTTGCTTTCCTTTATTTAGTTAACTTGTATCTTATTTATGTTCTTGTTTTGTTTATTTATGTTTCTCTTCTTCATTATGTTTAGCTAAGTTTATTATGTCAAGGTGAAAAGGTTACACTAATGGTGTAAAAACAAGTATAATGTAAACTCAACATGGACCTTAATGTTTAATATTAACATGTCTTATCTTTTTATCTTACTAATTCTTAATACCTTGCTTGTTAAATGGTTAATCTAGATTTGTGTAGTATAACACTTGGTACAACAAATGCTTGGCACTCTCATAGCCCAACCGTATGGTATTACCTACACCTGGGCTATGAAAGGAACTTGATTTGTTGTTAACATCAGTTAACATCATGAATTCCTGACAATATTTAAAAGTTTGGTGTTATGTAAATAAGATAATTAATATGATCATGTTAATAATTTATAATGAGCTATTAATGACAAATCATCCGATTGGAACCTCCTTCGTGTGTGGTTTCCAAATTGAGTAATAAGAGTTTATACTATACTTGTTTGAAATACCATTGGTGGATCCTCTAACCTTGACATTTGTTTTTATCATTGTTTAATCTTTACATTAATCTTCCATCTCAAAGTTCTCATTAATTTCTTCCTCTTCTTCTTTATTATTACTACTACTACTACTACTACTACTACTACTAGTATTATTATTATTATTATTATTATTATTTACATTCTTGTTATATTTTATGTACGTTAAGTATGCTCTGTGTTTGATCAAGGATCCTGACATTGTTGGTCTTGCCTTGTTCATTCGCATCAGAAATCTGTTTATATTATATAATATATCTCTTTGATCTTTTCATAAACTCAGTATATAGGCTGGAAACCTGTGACCCGATCTTTTAGATCATTCTCAGGTATAACAACGCCACGTACTGAGTATTATTATTATTACTATTACTATTATTGTTGTTATTATTGTTGTTGTTGTTGTTGTTGTTATTGTTTTATTAATTATAATTTATACAATTAACCTCTCTGTGGTTCGACCCCGGTCTTGCCGGGTTATTTATTACTTCGACACTCCTGTACTTGGGAGAAGACATCAATCTTTTGGTCGTGTCACCGACGGACTAAAAATCCGTCGGTATATTTCAAGCGGGAATTTTTTTTTTGGCACGCCATATACCGACGGACTAAAAATCCGTCGGTATATTTCAAGCGGGAATATTTTTTTTTGGCGCGCCATATACCGACGGACTAAAAATTCGTCGGTATATTTCAAGCGGGAATTTTTTTTTTGGCGCGCCATATACCGACGGACTAAAAATCCGTCGGTATATTTCAAGCAGGAATTTTTTTTTTTGGCGCGCAAATTCCGTCTGTAAAACCATCGGCAAATGGTTTTTTTGTTTTTTCGACCGATATAGCGACGGAATGGGGAATCACCGACGAAGGTAAAGCCGACGGACGTAATCTGTCGGTGAATATGTCGGTAAAATAATCACCGACGAACTTCTAATCACACACCGACGGAATTTTTCCGTCGGTAAAACTGTGAAATCTTGTAGTGACCTCAACCAAAAGTGTGATTAAACAACTATATATTTTAATTTTCAATGCATTGATTAAACTTCCCCAAGATATGTTATAGTCGAGTTATCAAGTAAAAAAAGTGTTATTGTCTAACGATTATCCTATAACCAGGCCTTTACCCATTGAATTTTCTTAACCCACTTCATTAAAATAAAGTTTCTTAACTAAGAAATTATTCCTTTAATCTTATGAGTGAAAGGTAATTGATGCCTACTAGCTAGCATTTTTAAAGCAAGATCTCGAAACTATATTGATAAACTCATATTTAATGGGCAAACACCCCCCCTCGAAAAACCACCTTCCTTGGATTTAGCCTAGGAGAACAACTTAGTTCCATGGGCACACCTCCATTTTGAATCTTACTCTCCCTACACTTTTAGTTGTATAAAAATCTTCTAAGAGCCAATCATATTTTCATCAATATTAATACATATGTTTGAGATATTTTTTCTTATTAAAACTATTAGAAAAATATTACGCTGTAGCCCCTCCTTTTTATAAAAAGACTCATGGGTTATAAATAGACCACGAACCCATTAACCAAAAAAGATTTAGATTCTTTATTCTCTACTACATAATTATTTTTATAGTATCTTTCTGTAATATTATTGTATTTTCTCTCAAAACATTACTGACTTAATCATTGGAGAGTCTCCAAATTCACCAAAGATGACCTTTTACAGGTATTAGACACCCGTCTCCAGCCACCTTTGCCAAGAAGAATGGATCAGATTGCTAGAATCAAGAGATTAATCGATTATTCAAGACATAAGTCTTGACCCCAAGCTACTTGGGATTTTTTGAGACTTCATCATTAGCACTGTCTATGGAAAACTAATCAAAAAGTCATTAGTTTCTTTCTAATGACATTTCCATGTCATTTCATGGAACACAACCATGACACACCTAAGTTAGAACACTTGGTGGATCTACCCGTTACTGCGAGCACTTCTTCCCATTCGGACTTTCTAAGCTATGTGAGGATTTTGTGTATAGTAGTTTAAAATAATTTAAAGGATAAATGTTATTTTTTGTTTGATTATTAGACTTATTAGTGTGAAGCTGCTTTTATATTATTTTTAATGGGTTTTATATTTGATAAACACAGTAAGCAATTAATTTCTTCTAAAGATATCATGCATCTCAACAAACCTGGTAAGCAATTCAAAACTCACCACTCTCATCGTGGCTAATCTAGCAGGACTAATCAACTTTGGGTTTAATAAGTTTCTTAATATTTGTAGCTCTTAACGAGGACACAATTGGTCCTAAAATTTCTATGTTGGTATGTTTTTTTTATCTAAACTTTTCCTTGTTTTCTACGTGTCTCTCTCTATTTCAATAGCATTCTTCAACCATGTATTTGTACTTGAAATCTTGAATAGGTCTATTTGATGAGAATTATTAACTTTGTGAATGAATTTTACTAAGAGGTGCCATTTGAATTTTAGTTGATAATGAATAAAATTAACATATAACCTTGTTTTTAGCATGCTATTGTTAAGTTCTTATATTTAAGTTTAGTTTATGAGCGTGAATATAATTGGTTCCATATTGTAGTTAGGATTAGGGTAGTGTGATGCAAAAAAGTGCATAGAACACATGCTTGCTAGACTTGGTTGTCGAAAGAAAGTATCTACTGCACTAATCTTGTTTTTCTTTCTATATTTCAGTAACTTTATTTCCCTATATGCATGTCTGAAAATGCCCTGTGTTTACCAAACTATATATATCTTGCATTCCATGCAAGAATTCGATTCCAGATGCTTGAATAAGAGAAATCATTACTCAAGATAACTTTGTGTTTATATCTTATTATTGTGAATTATTTAAATAAATTGTGAAATTTGTTGTAGTAAATTTTGTTTTGGAGATGAGTCATTGTTATGGCTGTGGTTTATTGTGATAAGGAATAATAAGATTAAAAAAAAAATTGCAATCTTTGATGGAATTACCCTAGAAAATTATGTCAAGAGACTAAATGCCGATGAAATTGAAAGTTTGATGAGATAATTTTTGTTGATGGTTTTTTCTTGACAATACAATTACCTATGAAATTTTGCTTAAATACTGATGGAATATTTTGTTTTTTTTTTTTAATTTTCTGGTAATGTTATGATTATTTAAAGAAAAAAACCCATGAAACAATGTCATTTCAGAAGTTTTTTTAAAAAGATAAAAATAACATTTTTTTATATATAAAAAAATTTAACTCGAGTTATGCTTCGAGTGTCAAGCTAGGCTAAAATTTTAACAATGACTAAAACTAACCTGCTCAAAGACAAGCATCGAAAAGACAAGCTAGCTTACAAATTCATTTATGGCCGGAGGGTCCATAAGCTTCTCTTTTCTCATTTCGTTGACAATTCACCTGTACATTAATTAATATTAGCAGTCAAGTGCACCAGTGCTTGTAGCTCAGCGGCAGAGGTAAGGTTTTCTTATCTCTGTCACCTGGGTTCGAGTTTTAGCATGCACGCTTGTCATTCTCACGGTGTCTTACATATCTACTAGGTTTGCAAGGTGTTTAGTAGATCCGGGAATTAGTTGTGGTGCGCGTAAGCTGGCCTGGACACCCTAGATTACAAAAAAAAAAAATATATTAGCAGTCAAGTCATCCTTCTCCATGAAACAGTGAGAGGAGATCAAAGTCCATTTTACTTGGTAAGCTAGCTTGTTTGTCCACGATTCCACCTCCTAGGAGTACCTTGCCTTCTCATGAACTGACACGTGAGCTTACAAATTCTTCACGTATATAAACAGTGGTGCTGAGTATTTTTGTTGAGTTTTCTAGTCATCCATTATATTTCATGAGACTATTCGTTATTTTTCCTTAAAAAAGAACCGTGTCATGGAGATTTATCCTTGCTTTTTTAAAAGAATAAAATATATTAAATTGATATTTTTTATATGTTTTTTTATATAATTTTGATATTGTAATGCCAAAAAAAATATTATTTTAATATATTTTTAATTAAAAAATACTTTTACAAAACTTCATACATTAAATTGCTAAATACTAACATAAGCTAACACCAAGGTTGAGTTTTTAAATTGCAATTAAGCCCAATTAAATGAACGAAGCCTTTCATTCAATCATCGAAGAAAAAATCAAACATGCTAATAAGAAGCCCGATCTGCTTTTTAAAAGAACACAAAGGCCTCGAAATAGAACCGTTCAAGAGTCACTAGTGACCCTAAAGTTGTCGACCCTTGAAGCGTAAAACAATATATCCTCCATTCCCTTGGGAACTAGGCTGTTCATGTAAGCCAGCCCCCATTCATTATCTAAACAGAGTTTTATTCTAAATCATTTTGGATATTATTTTGATATTGATATGATGAGTTGACCATCAACTTTATGAACGATATTCTTTCGAACAAAATAACAACTCAAATTAATCCATTAACATATGAATTGAGTTTATAATCTAATAAAGTGGATCATAAAACGTATGAGAATCAAATCATCTTGTAATTTGTTTTTGTATTAACGTGAATGTTTGGGTCAGTTTACGTGTATTTCGACTAATCCCACAAGCCTAGAAATGTATAAACTAATTGTCTTGCAACTTTGATATACACTGTGCATGCATGTAAATGTAAGTGCACATTCATTAAATAGAAATCTTGAACGGGCAGTAATAGAGAGCTACGGCTAGCTAGTAATTTCTGGATAACCTCAATCTAGGAATTACCGAAGTTATCTTGATATGTAAAAATGCCATGTAAAGGGTATACTGGCATGGTCATGAGGTGAGGCATGGACGTAATATTGGGATATAAATTGCAGTAATATACATGCTTTAAGCTGGCACATGCGATCTCCATACTTAATTTCTGTGGCAAATGATTTTTGGCCAAAGTCAGTAAAAGTGAGAGTGAACAACACACATTAATCTGCCCACTCATGTTCACGTGTTTGTAGATTCTGTGTATTGTAATGCGACAAAGCTGTTAGATTGCATCATATCTAAGTGTGGTGACTTCCACGCCAGATGCAACTCAACTATCATCGTAAACAAAGCGCATTTACACTTCCATGTACAATGTTCTAACCCCATGCAAATTCATCAAGACTACATGATGATTCAATGCTTGATTCCCTTCGTTTTTGTTTCTGTATTTCATTGTGGTGGCTCCTGTATTTTTCATTAAATACGGTTTTAGAAATATTTGATTAATCAATATACATACTCGATCGTAATCTTGGTATGTGCCGAATTAATTAAACAATATAAATAATTGATCATGCATCATGAGGGGAACAACAAGATTTTATAACTTAAAAGGTGTTGATTTGTTCTTTGATAAACTAAAAACATAGGAGACAATTGATTGATCAAGGGGGGAGGAGGGAAAAGAACAGAAAAAACAAATTAAGTGAAAGAGAAAGTTCCATATAAACCTGAAAAACATTGAGCACCTTTTCACCCCCCCACTACTACACAAGCTCAAAAATCTTTAGGCGTGACAAGCCTAAGTGGGGTGCATTATCATGAGAGAGCCCAAGTTTTCACCCCTCTTCTTGATGCCTCCACATCCATCTTCTCATCTCTAGATAAATATTCTCTGATCATCCCCACTTTTATCTATGATCTTTCTACACAGGTCAAAAGCCCACAATCCCTCAATTAACCAATCACATCTCTCCACATCATCACCCGTCCTAAAAAATTCAGCTAAACCCTCCCTCTAAACCCTAACTCTCTTAATCTTTAACCTCCCCTTCCCACAATATGTCTTATCTACGTACCATGCACCAGCACCAATGTTTTGGTGGAGCTATTTCCGGCGGGCCGTGAACGTTTGAAACACGATGCTTCCAGCGGCTGGAAACTCATCGGCAGCACAACTCCGGCATTTCAATCCAAGTGGCTCGAGAGCATGGGCGACACGTGTCCATACCTCGTGGCTTGAGCATGTGGTCGACACCGATACGGTGCCTGGCCGGAAAACTTGGACTGCCTTCCTCAAGGACCCAACAAGATGTTCGATATCATCATCATAGATGGAGCCCACACACTCAAAACTTGCATAGCTAAAGCCATCTTCTGGGGTGACATGGATGGTAGAGTAGCGATCATTGTGAACCCCGTTCATGGAGTATCCACAAGGGTCAAATGCAAAATCACAAATCATAGCTCGTGGATTGATATCACCTATACCGGTAATCTTGGTCATTTCTTTGCCTGCTATGTCACCACTTTTGGTACCACCGGGAGGTTGAAAGAATTTACGAGCCAAAACACGGTCGAGTTCAGTCATACACACCTCTAGGGTGTAAATATCCTTGGGGATTCCGTGAGATTGATCACTAGCCGTGAAGACATGCCAAGAATGAGTGGTCATTTTGGAAGGCATGACAGAGGCTTTTCTATAGCAAAGATTGGTAGGAAGGGTCTCCTCGAGGTAGATAACTTCTTCTTTGAAGCTGGTGTGGGGGAAAGGTTGTGCCTTAGGGAAGATAAAGCTACCTCTCGTGTACCTACAAGAGCATAAAGTGAGGCCTAGATTGCAAGCATAGTGTATCAATGGACGGATAGATTTGAGAAGCTGGGTGGTCCCACATGTCTTGATGATGATCTTGGTGGGGTACACAAAGAGGCTTGATTCTGATAACACGTAGGCATCAAAATATTGGTTAGCAACAGCAGATACCACAGTGCATTGGACAGCATTTAGCACTTGTTCCAATGACTCAAAACCAAGAAGCCTAAGACCCAGATTGGTGTCCACCATCACTGGGTCATCGCCAAAGAAATGAAGCTCCAACCGCTTCTCAAACCCTTCAAATCCAGACATAGCCATTGATATTATCAAATATTGGACTGCAACACAGAGATATAAACGGAGGGGTTAAATATTGATCAAAGGAAGAGGTGTATAGCTAGTGAGTAGTAAAGAAAGAGAGAGTTTTGGTGTTGTGAAGGAGTACAGGTGAGAGAGAGAAGAGGGGTTAGTGTTGGATTTATAGGTGGGTGAAAAGGAAGGAAATAGAGAGAGTGGGGTTAGCTAGGGGAAGATAGTGAGTGAAGGAGAGAAGGGGGGCATGCGGGTGAGGCAACCAAGAATCATGATTGCAGGCATAATGAAGTGAATAAGATGATGATATGATTTCCTATATATATATATATAAACAAAACAATTAATTTATATTATTCGAAATAAATCTTACAGTAATAGTAGTAGTAATTTCAAATTTGAGTTGATCATCACAGACGACAAGAACAGGAGGACGGATTTTATGCCCACGCGCATGCATTTTTCTTTGTTTCTTTGTCAATGGTTCTGTCACTACTCAACTCTTTAAGACTCTCTTGCCTCTGCCTAACGCTCTCCAGTTTCAGTACCAGCCAGCCAGCCAGCCACTATATATCCTTTTGCATATATTTTTCCATGGCAGCACTCATTGTCAGGAGTACACAAATGTAGCCCATCTCACAATATTCAAACTAGGAATAAATCCTCTGAACACTCTTTTCCAGTATTCTACCTCAAGCAAGCAAGCTTCTTCTTTTTTACTGTTTTTTCCCCCCCATTTAACACCATTATCGAATTGGAACTAGAAGATTGATGTGACTGACTAACCATACTGGATCATTTAATTTGGCTTCATGTTAATTTTTGATGGAAATTCATAGGTACTGCCCAAATTAACCTTGTTAAAAAACATTAGGAGTAATGTTTAGGAATTAAACTTCTATTAATCGAAAGCTCAGGATAATTCTTAATCAATCACTCTAAAATTATTTTCATCTAATTACCAGCAATGCTGATAATTGAGTCTGAAACCTGTGATTGCAATTCGGATCAGGCCAACTTAGTAGAGTTATCCAATTGGTGTTCTTGTGTTAGAGTGTCAGGCAAATGCTTATCATGCTTATTCAAGGATGTTGGGGGACTCGGTAGCTGGAGGGACGACAGGAGCAGTGCCTGTGATCATGCAAGCAATCCCCATTCATGTTCATGATTCGTTTCCCTAGCAAGAGGGACCATTCAATATATAGTTTTAGTCCCATTTACTGAACTTATACAGGACCGAATAATTGATCTCTTTTTGCTAATTTTTATTGTTGTTTTTGTAATCTTGGCATGTATTTATCAGCACTAATTCAGATTAATTAAGAATTACTTGAAATATATGTGTGTATAGGGCATCATCTAATCAATAGGTCATGCATTGATCAGAAGAGTTTTTTGAATTAATGGGACCAGGTCAAAATTCAACATTCACAATGAAAAATCACCGTCTTCGGTCATTCAAGAGCAAGAAGCTTTTATGAAGCATATATAAGAGACATAATTATAGACCGGACTAGATGTTTTTTTTATGCATGACAACAATTATTAGCATTTTTCAATGGAAAAAGTTAAACTTATGAGCTCTGTAGTGCTGAACCTAAGTCATTTGCCGTTTAAGGCCAGTCTCTTAGCTCTCACCACTAGAGTAGAACAAGAGAACAGACTAAAAACAGAGAAAACAGAATAACCACGTAATACAAGAAAACACAAACTAGGTTGCTTAAGGTCTAGCACAGTACACTCCTGATTTGTTTTTTCTATGATAGTCACTGACTTCTAGCTAGCTGCGCTATGTCACGGGGTTAAACTATTTTTTTATATAAAAAATAATATTTAAAAAAGATTAAATTTTTTTTATAAAAATAATTGAATTAATTTAGATTAATCCGTAACTTAAGTCATAAAGTTTTGATATCATGATAAAAAAGAAAACTACAAAGTTGTTTTTTATAAATAAATAAAAAATAATGTCGCATGATGAAATTAAAAAAAATAATAAAGAAAAACGATGTTAACTCGTGTTAATTTTCCAAACATGTAACTCAGGTCATTAGACCGGAAGCACTGGAAAAACCACAAAGTTCTATCTCTGACCAATTAAATGTTATAAGATGAAATTAAAAAAAAAACTATACAAAAGGATTCAAAACAAAAAATAGTAATTAAAATAATGAGGATCAACATAGAAATAAAAAATAAATTAGAGGAAAACTATAATTTTTTTATTGAAATGTGAAGTTGAAAAGAGAATCAATTTAACAAAAGGATAAAAAAAAACAATCCAAAGAATGAGGATCAAATTAGAAAAAAAATTACATGTCACAAATTGGGATTGAAAGATGAAATTAAAACAAATCAGGATTTTACAAAAGGACTAAGAAAAAAAATAGAAATAAAAAAAATAAGAACCTAAGTTGAAATCTCAATAAATAAAAGGGGAACTCTGAAATTATGCATGTCCAATAAAATTTCAAAGGAAAAAGAGAGAAAAGAGGGGGAAAAAAGAAAGAAAGTTCCTCTAGTGTCTAATCGTTACACCAACGCCGCCTCAACAGGAAGACAATAGTGTGACACTTCTAACAACATGACAAAAAAAAATGTTTGGTTGCTAGGAGATGTGGCACATGCCGCTCAAGGACACAAACACCTCTCACACGTTGGCGCGTGCGTTGCACGTGCTAGCTACTTTTCTTGTTTTAATTATATTTTACATTTATTTAAATATTAAATTGCCCCTAAGCCCCAAACTAATAATAACAAAAAAAAAAAAAACAAGTTTGAAAATACAAAAATTCCATGAATACTAGTTTTTTTTTTTTCTTTGAAGGGTTATTAAGTCATTCCATTATGCTTTAGAAATATAAAAGTATAAAAAAGCCCATGTACGCTAAATATGAAAAGACTAAAATGTCTCCAATCAATTTAATAATGATCAATGGACCCAATAAAAAGATTCTATTACCCCTAATACGAAAGGTAATGAATTGTTTTGAGAAGAGCAAAATCATTAATGCATTGTCAAATCCATAATGTACTAAATCTTATGCTATAAGACTTTTCTCATGCCTTTTAGGTTTTGTTAATAGTAGCATGGTATTGATATGAAAACAACCTTTCTTGCTAGCTAATATGTAGAGACTAGTTATAAAACTCGGTCTCATCCAAGATTCAAGTCACAAGTTAGATATGTCTACCCGAGTTAACTTAGGTCAATCTAAAACTATGTCATTTTAATATTTTAAAAACAACATGTTTTTTTTTAAAACATATATAACAAAAAACAAATGGGGTCTTACTTTGGTTTTGAAGTCGATCGGGTTGCCAGTCAACTTCCACTACGTTCGATATAAAACCCAACCTAGACTAGATTTTAGGTTGGTAGGTCATTGGATTGACCTGCCTGGCTGAGCCAAGTTTAATAAAACTGATAGAAACTATTTTTCAAAAAAGAACAAAGGGTGTTAATTAAAAAAAGAGAGGAAAAAAAGACGCAATAAACATGCCAAAAAATCATCAATATTTTACGGTAAAAATAATAATTGTGCACAACAAAACAAAGTTTATGATGATGTCCCAAAAAACCCAAATAACTTAGGAGTAAAGCTTATTTATCGGATAATCGATTAATCTATTGATTCAAGCAATTTATTCTACTCTCCCTAGCTAAGGTAGTCGATAGTTGGTACTTAGTGCCTGATAGGCCAAGGTGGCTGATGGCTGGTACTTGAAAAGATCCCTTTTGGTGGATTTAGGGACTCTTCAATGCTTAAGTAAGTATTTCTTTAGAGAAAATATAACATGATATTTTAGAGAGAGACTCTAAAATAAATATACAGGCAAGAATGAAAATTGTAAACCCTTTTTTTTTTAAGGATTCATAGGGTCTTTATAGCCATAGATCTTATCATTTTGTGGAGAAAAAGGGTTGAAGTGTCATGTTGCCCTAACAATATTAAAGAAAGATAAATATTCCTTATACATCATTAATGAGGGATAAGTAGCAGGTATTTTTGAAGACTTTTGTATATAGAGGTATAAAGAGATAAGTGCCTTTGACCTTAACATTTTATGTTAAGGTTCATTATAAAAAAAAAAAACAAGCTGAGTCTCATGGTCCAATAGAGGACCTAGAAAAATCATTAGTTTTATATTCATAAGTTTCGGTGAGATGCAGAGCCTTGGGATGTCGAGTCTGACAGCTTGTCAGACCTACAGGTACTTGGGCTCAGCGCGTAGCTGAGCCTAGGGATTCTAAGTCATCACCCTGTATTTGGTCCTTTTAAACATGGATTTTAGACAAAAAAAAATAACATGTATAAAATATGTTGATCCATCAGTAGCCCCCCAAGTCCTTGCATTTTTAAGACACAAATATTTTGAAAGGTTACCAGCTTTAATTAAAGTCTCTTTACCTAAGTTGTTTATACCATTAATGAGAGACTTTTTACCTTTCTCGCGTGGGATTTTTTGTCTTTGAAAAACTATTGGGATTTTTTATGGTTGTGTATCTCATCTTAATTTGAATAAGATGACTAGGTGGCCTATTTTCATTAAAAGAAGGTATCTTTTGGAAAACAAAAAAGGTAGTGCACATTCAATGCAACCATTGAATAGACTTCTAGAGATCTAAGATGATATGAAAGGTTATTCATCTAACAGTGATGGTGAAAAGTTATTTCCTTTATAGCCCTAATTGTTTTTGCTTCTATTTTTTCTTTTACTTTTAATTTTTGTAATTTCTCAAAAGCAATTTTGTTGAAAAACCCTAAGCTAGTTTTGTTTTAATCTAGGAATAAACTATCATTCTAGGTATTTCCCACCAAAAGCTTTTTTTTTTCTTTAGTTAGAATAGAAATTAACTAAAAAACAGTCAGATTTGTCAATAGAAACAGGAAAGTTATTAACTTTAATATGAAGTTCATATTTCAACTTGAGACCAAAGTAAAAAGCAGGAGACAAATGTCCATCAGACTGGGCCCTAGAACTAGAGGGGGTGGAACCCCAATATTCACCTCTAATAGGGGAAAGTAATTCTCTCTACAGGAGAAGTTCTTTCTATGATGCTATTAGAAGGCTTCAAATGAGAAAAAGGTTGTATCAGGCCCTCAAGGATGATGCCCTAGCACTATAGGGGTGAAGGACATAAAGTTTGTTAACGATCAACAGGCATAAGAGTACACAACTCAAATTCTCTCATAAACATATCAATCAGCCGACCTTGGGCTTTGGATGCATGCGTTTAGGTACATTTTTCCTCTCTAAGGATTTCTGAGGGAAGTTTTTAGATACTACCAAATAAGTCCAAGCCAAGTGCACCCTAACAGGTGGATAATCTTTTACGTCTTTGATAAATTTAGATAATCTTATCCATTTTTGATAAGTTTTTTAAGCTTGTCAGAATTGAGCTTATAATTAATATCTTTAGGACCTGTTTCCATCTGGTCGTTAATAGTAATGGTGGCAACAACATGCCTTAGTTTTTTACCTTCGTTAATAGACCCACAGAAGCATGAAAGGAACCCTACAGGGAAAACATGCTCATGTCAAAAAATAGAGTTGGAGGTGACTGATATTAAGGTATAATAGGTCAGTTAACCTTATAGATGGGATGCAATAGATGTTGGGTTTTTTTTTTTAACTATTTGAGGTTGCCTCCCCCTGATGTTAATAGTAGACCTTGTTTGAGTTTGGATAAGAAGAAAACATGTGTTGTATTGACAACGGTCTTAACTAAATATGAAGTCAATAGGATGACTAGAGGGGACTACTAAGCCCTGTTGCAAAGTATACAACTTCATTTTTTTTTTACACCTAAGTTCGTTGCTGACTCTATTTTTATGCATGATTGATAGTTGAAAGAGAAGGAAAAACTATAACAAGGTCTATAGAGAAAAGTTTATAAAAAAGGTATCCATCTCTTAACTTAAATGGAGGCAAAACTAGAGAAAAGATAGAAGATAACCCAATCATTTTAAATGAACTCCCAATCCTTAAGGACACAATGGAAGGAATAAAAACTCTCGTAGAAACTAAAAATGGGGTAGTCGTACTCCTCTACTTGAGGATCAAACAGATCTAACCACCTCAAAAGTGATTACAGGCTCTGCTGTCTATTTTAAGAGAAAAATGGTCTTTACCCTTGTGGAGATCGATGTTCCATCCTCTAATATAAAGACTCTTATGGTTGCATTCCTTTTACCTTGACTTCTAACTTTATTTGCATAGGTTGCAGCAGTTGGGCCCTCTACCGTTATTCCTAAGGAAGTTGAATTTGAGGATACTTTTGTCAACATTGCTCTTGGTTAAGATCCTTTTAGTTTCCTTACCTTGACTAATAAGGAAAGGCAGCTCATGGAGCATGTTGTCGGTGAAAGGTCAAACCTTAGAAAGACTAGCCTTGAGGTGGTGAGACTGCTAGAAAGGATTCTTATCATTTCATCAAACATTTTGATGATGTTTGATGAGAGTCTGGACAAATAGCCTTTAATGTAATAAACTTTCTTGTTTCCCTTTTTAGTTTAGTTTTATGGCCATTATTCCTAACACTTTTTTTTATAGAATTTCATGACGTGCACTCACTCCAAAAGGTGTTAGATGCCTAAGAAAAACCATATAAGGGAGGACATTGCCAAGCATAGGGCAAACCATGATGCCTTCTAATGACTAAAGAATGAGAAAACTGTTGTAGAGGTCGAATAGAGAAGCCTCAAAGTGGTTTATTCATTGATGAAGGGACAAATACAAGGCATTGTTCTTCAATTGGGTTCCACTGATAAACTATTTCAGACCATTTATAACCAAGTGGGTGTCCTGAAACAGGAGACCCCTTGAGGTGAAGACCACCCAAAATGATCTGATGATTGAGCCTCCACTACTAAAGAAGAAGCCTAGAGTTGCTCGGTGCAACTGAAGGCTTTGAGGAACTCTTTAGGTGGTTTGCAGCTTTGTATGAGATGGTTAGAAACAAGATATTTTTTGTCATGTCCAACATGTATTTTTTCAATCAATCAAAGGGAATGCATATGGACTTCAGTGTTGCCTTTCATCCAGTCCTGGTGCCTAGTTTTGCATATGTGTTCCCAATTAGGGTTGTTGCTACCCAATATGTGGAATATCTAGCCAAGAAGCCTGGGCTAGATATCTAAGCCTCAACTCCCCATCTCCTTTTATGAAAACAACCTTGGTCTTGTGGGGTTCCTTTATATAATATTTTTCATTATAAATTTGAATTTTATTTTTCATTTCTACATTGACTTGTGCAATTTATATGGATTTAACACCCATAGTAAAAAATGATCCCAAGCCATTATAAATATATTATTGTTGAACCATCTATATGTTTATGCTCATCCATATATTATTCACTAACAAATATTCATTTGGCCATTTCTTGAACCATCTATATGTTTTTCATTATAAGCTCACCATTGTGATTGAATTAAATTTTATATATTACATTTTTTCATTATGGTCAACTTAATTTCCACATATTATAATTCATCGTTGTCGTCCATTTAATTTAAGTATCATCATTGTAATTTATTCCTATTTTTCATATTAAACTTTGTTGTTGTGATTTATTTAACTTTCACATGATAAATTTCTGCCACGAAAACATATTCCTTCCCATATTATTTTTTTTCCTTTCCCCTTATTCATGCTTTCATTTATCATTAATTTCTTACTCCGTAGTCAATATTCATGTAATATATTTTCTTGCCCTATAGGCAATATATATATTAACATCTCATTATGCCCCCTCGACAATATGCACATACTATATTTTCCTATCCCGTAGATAATATATTATGGATTAATAATATATACCAGAATACAATAACATGTCATGAGACTTCTCTTACAATTTTAGTCTGATCCAATAATCAGATTGAGAATTATGTTTAATATTGTAAAATTGGACAATAAGTAATTTTATGTCAAAATTTAAATTTGCATACCATTTTATTAGTTTTTCTTATCCAAAACTAAAGTTAATTTACTACATATATTCATTCCAAATCACAACAATTTTTTTTCTTTTATAATTATTTTCAGTTGAGAATTTTCTATTCACATAAGTTCATAATTTTTTTCAACCTCATTATTTATCGTGCTCATTTACAAAATAATTATAACTTATCCATACTTTTTAGATTTATCCATTCATCCATAACTTTGGTTAACGCTTTAATCAACTTATTGGATTCATTTAATCCATTTTCATATTTGAACTCGTCCTTTTCATTGTTCATAATCATTAATTCTATTATAAATTTGTAACTCATACTTCAGGCCCAATAACCCTTGTCATTGTGGCTAGATTAACATTTAAAATACTAGACTCGTCATTGTGGTTGATCTAAAGTTTCACACATTAATTCCAACTTTAATGTCAATTTAATTTTCATATATTATTCTTTCTCGATAGCAATATTTACACCACATTTTATTTTAACACTGCTCTTGGTTTTGCAGCCGACATAAATACTTTCCAGACCATAGCCCTCAATTGAATCAATACATACTTGATCAATAACCCCACTCATATGGAAAACTCATAAACATTTGATCAATGGCCTGCACTCATGTGACCGACTTATAAATATCTAATTAGTAGCCCCCACTCAAGTGGTCGACTGATAAATATGATCATTAGCCCCCTCCCCACCCCCACCCCCCCCCCCCCCCCCCCCCCCCCCCCCCCCCACTCATGTGGTCACCTCATAAATATTGTGTTATGAGGTCCACTGTTATGGATAATTATAATTTATATCCAATTATTTTTGTCATTGGGTCAATTTATATTTATGAAATGGTTATCGTTGTTATGGTCAATTTCTATTTACAAAACGGTTATTGTCATTGCGGCCAATTTTGATTATATACTGAATGTTGCAATTACGGTTGATTACAATTTCTTATTAATTACCACCATTGCGGTTTATTACAATTATCTACCAATTACCACCATTGTGACTTATTTCAATTATCTAATGATTACTTTCATTGTAGTTTATTATAAATCACATGTAAAATATTACTGCATTTGCAGTCAATTATAAAACACATAATTTTTTTTGACTGTATGCAACAAAATTAAATATTCATTCTAATTATAACAACTACAAAAGCATTTTAAATATTAAAAAGAGTAAGGGAGTGCAATCTCTTACCTTGAGCTCATGTCATATAAGGTCTTGGAAAAGTCAAATCCCACTTTGTATCTTCTTCTACAACTCCTAAAACAATAAAAATTATTATTCATATCATTACTAAACATTTAACACTAGAATCTTCATACATCTCAATATTCTAAATTTTATATTTTATACATCACAATTCATCAACTACTATTCACCTTATCAATTTAGAGTTTTAATATAGAATTTTATGTTTTTCACAATTTCAATCCACCACTTAAACATGCCCACTCATTTACTTCATCTTAAGTTTTATTGTAACATTTAACATCTAAACATTTCGTTATTCATTTTTTTAGTTTATTTAATGTCCACACATTATTTCAATGTTCAAATGATTAATTTTTTTGGTCAGAAAATTTCAATGTACAAATCATCAATTTTTCATCGATGAATTACATGTCTATGTTTTATCAAACACGTGGTGGGTATTAATTTAAACTCTTATAAACTTGGTATTTGGACATTCTCATCCATCTCAATTCAATTCAACAATAGCTCAATCACACACTAACTCACTAACTCATTTAAAAGAGTCATAATCAACTTAAATCTATAAATCAGCATCAAAGTTTTCAAACCTTATTTCTATACTTTCCAACCATGAACCACAACATGTCAATTATCTATTTAAGCAATAGGTCTATTTCATTTACAACTTCTAAGGCTTTCTCATTACACCATAAACATTCGATACCACATAATCATCCAATTTCAAATCCTTAACTTCCCCCAAACACATATACAACATGAAATCCACATATCCCACCAAAATGTTTCCTAAACACAGTTACCAATGCCTACTCATTTATTAAACACACAATACTAACAATTTTAACCAAGTTTTCTATCTCCCCTGATAATGCTCTCATGGTCACCCTTAATAAATAAATTTATATCTCCCCTGATAATTCTCTCATGGTCAACCTTAGTAAATAAATTCCTCCTTGAATTATTTTCATTTTTTTCTATGTTTTTACTTTAGTTATTACCTACAACATGCTCTTTCTCATAATTTTTTTAACACAAAACACCCCCAATCTCTAAATAATTTCATGAACCCTAAAATTGAGAAATTTAAGGTCTTTGTCATTCTTTATAAATTGACCAAATTCATTTTTATGCATATAATTAACCCAACAAGAATGATACATCATCCAATTAACACTTAACACAACAAATCTTATGAAATCCCAAGTTCATGAATTTGGTGAATTTAAATTCAAGCATGAAAATTTCAAGCTCCCTCCTTCCTCTTCAATTTTTCCTTATTTTCCTTCACAAAAACCCAAAACTCTCAACCTTCCTCTCTTCCCTCTCTAATTCCCTCTAATTCCTCCCATTTGATTTAGTATATTGAATAAGAATCATTAACTCAACTTCCAATCTAGGAGAAAAATAGAAAGAGAAAAAAATCCCTAATCTCCCTTTTCCCTTTTAAATTGTTGTTTGCTGCTATTGTAAGGAGGAGGAGGTGTTTTTTAATGACAAAAATGCCCTTAAGTCATTTAACTATAGTAAATTTTATAAAGCCCTTGGCTGCTGAACTTTTCTGCTAAAGTCTCATTTTATTTTTAATATGGGAGTAAATATAACCATTTAGGGACTTTTCCTTTGAAAATAATAATTTTTATCAGATTATTATCTAATATTTTTAGTTAAATTTTTACAGTTAACACAAGACTTGCACTAACCATTAGTATTTTCGCATGAAAACTCATACATTGATTAATTCAAAGTTCCCTTCTATTTTTTTTTCTAAATATTTTTACCTCTAATTTTCACAAACCCTTCATTTAAAATAATTATTTTACCCGATTAGGAAGTTTTACTTGATTTATAGCTAGGCTATTGTTTTGCATACCAATTTATTATTTTGTTCAATATGAGATCTAAATAAATTAATGGGGGATTTTTAATCCTATTCATAGTAAATTTTTCCTCCTTATTATCATTTTTCAATTAAGGATTTCCTTATATAACACTAGTTTACTATTTTGGACGGGGTTTGCACGGGTCATAAGTTATAAGGAATGCAATACACCACGTAACTCTCCATAATTGTAGGAGATAATATAGCCAGATAGATATTAATAGTTGTTTAGTTGTTGTTTTCTACTGTAACTATACCTGCACATTGTCTATATATATAACTCTCTCACCACAAAACAAGTGTGGTTTTACAATTCCTTTTATTAAGTTTGGTAGGTTGATTTGGGTTGACTCAGTTCATTTTGGGTTCTTTTTTAATTGATTTGTTTTTTCAATTTCAACTTTTAACGACCCAATCTTTGTTTCAGTTTTTTATTTAATTTTATTATTTAATATTAGTTTTTTTCTTTGAAATTGTACTTTGTATTTTTTTGTTTCCTATTAGGTTATATTCGATCTCATGAATTTAGTTTTTTTTTCAATTTCAACCTTCAATATTAGATCTATTAGAAGTTGATCTTCGTAATTCTTTTTTTTTTATTTGTTTTTGATGAGGTTATCACAATCTTATGATCCTAGTGATGGGTTTAGGACATTAACTAGAGTTGACCAAGGTTTTTTTTCTTTTTTAATTCAATATATATTTTTTCAGTCTTATCATTTAACATTGAGTTGATTAGGAACTAACCTTCATAATTTATTTTGATTTTCTTTATGATTATAATTGTCTCATAACACTGCATTTTCTTTTTTTTTTCTTCTCCTCTCTCTTTTCTCTCACCTCTCCATGGTTTTCGTGTCATTTTATCTAAAATAGTAAGAAGTCTTGTCATTTCATTTTTATATTAAATTTGATACTTGTTATTTTGATTCCTATTTGTTTTATCTTCTACTCATTTTTTAATTGATACTTTTTTTTCATTTTTATCCCTCATCGTTGGGTTGATTATGAATTTGGATTCATGATTTATTTTTATTTCCATCTATGGAGTAATCATAGCCTCATGACCCGAGTCAAGAGTTTGGACTGTTAGTCCAGGTTGACTTTAATTTTTTTTTGTCCTTAAAAAAAATTTGTTTCAATCTCATCATTTAAAGGTTGGAATTGGGCTTTATCGATTTTTTTTACTTTCTTTTATATGGGTTTATCTCGGTGCTATAACCCGAGCTATAGGTTTGGTGGTTAAATTGAGTTTACCTATGAGTTTTTTTGTTGAGTTTTTTTAGAATTGGATTTTTTTAAGTTGTGCTCTACAACATTGAGTTGGTTTGGGAATTGAGCTTCTTAATTCTTATGAATTTACTTTCTACAGGGTTATCTTGATCTCACAACCAAAATCAAAAGTCTAAAGAGTAACCTAGGTTGACTTAGGTTATTTTTTTTGGGTTTTTTTTTTAAAATTGATCTTGTTTTTAATTTTGGACCTTCAACATTTAGTTGGTTTGGAATTAGACTTTGTGATTTTTTTAATTTGTTATCTCTTAAGTTATTCCAATCTCATTACTCAGATTGTAGATTTACCAAGTTAACCTGAGTTGACAGTGGTTTTTTATCTTTTTTTATTAGTTTCTTTTTCTATTTTATCCTTCAATAATGGGTTCGTTTAAAGTTGGACTTCATAATAAAAAAATTTTAATTTATTTTCTATGGGGTAATTTCATTCTGAGGACTCGGGTCACAAGTTTAGTTGGTTGGGAATTATTCTTCGTGATTTTTTTATTTACTTTTTATTAGTTATTCAGGTCTCATGACTATAGTCGCTGATTTTTTTGGTTAACTCGAGATGACTAAGATTTTTTCTCTTTTTTTAAAACCTTTTCTTTTCTGATTTTTGTCCTTCAACAATGAGTTGGTTTAGAGCTAAACTTTGTAATTTTTTAAATTTATTCTCTATGGGGTAATCTCATTCTCACAACTCATTTCACAAGTTTAGCAAGTTTATTCGGGTTGACTTAAGCTGCTTTTTTATTTTGTAAAAAAAAATGATTTTTTTATAATTTTTCCCCTTCAACATTTTAGCTTATTGAAAATTAAGCTTCCTAATTTTTTTTTCTTTCTATGAGACTATCATGCTCTCATAACTCAGGTGACGTGTTTTGTAAATTAATCAGGGTTGGTTCAGGTTGATCCAATATTTATCAGTCTTAATGTGTTTTTTTTTTTAAAATAGTATCACGTGATATGTCACCTTCTCTATATTTAATTCATTATTGGTTTTTTATGAAAAAGATGTCGTCCAATATGTATTAGATTTTTAATTCATTATTGGTTTTTTATGTTAAAAAACATATTAACAACATCTTTACATTTGTTGTATGCTTTTGAAAAAAACAAACAATTATCCGACTAGCACCTTATCTTAGGCCAAGGATCTAACATAAATTATTGGCATGTTTTTGTTCATGATAAAATAATTTTAAATAAAATGAAATGAAATGACGTTTGATATTTTTATTTTTGAAAGAATGAAAATAAAAAACTATTTGACACAAACTAAAAGACATAAACAAAACTATATCATTAAAAAATTTATTTGAGATCAAGATATTTATAGTTGCCAATTTTATTCAATATATGCGCATAGTAGATATTCAATTTTCTTTATGAAATGTTTTATATCAAACTCCATAAGAAACCACCTCTTATATTGCCAAAAAATGAGCAACCATTAATGCTTAGAAAATTAAAAATAAAAGAAAAACATTATATTTTATTATCTATTTAAGATTTAATTTTTTTATTATTATACATAGACACATGTCAATTTTCAACGACCTTATTTTATTGACTAAAAGGACTATATTGTGATGTTGTATACCATACAAGGGCTTAATCAAACAAAAAGATAATAAAGAGGCTCAATCAAAACCATTCTAAGAGTGCAAGGTGAAATTGAAAGCCTTTTCAATTCATTGCTAATCATAGCCATGTATCCGAAAGTTTATATCGTTGGTTTTCCATTCAAATACAAACTATGATGGAAAAGGCTAGCCTTTTGATTATATTAATGCTACTTCTATGATTTTGTTCTACTAAATTCACTTATGAAGAAATCTCTAATTAACCTTGTATTTGGGACTAATTCATTCAAAACGTTCAGTTTAGCGATCAATGTCGTGATTACAATAAGAAGAAAAAGAAATTAGGGTTTTCTTTTAGCGTTTTAATATAATAATAATAATAATAATAATAATAATAATAATAAAAAGGATTTAGGAAAGAAGACCCATCAAAAAGTTGCAAAGATTATGTTTAGTTAAGATGTGTCACTGAGGATGTAATAATAATTCTCACAAGAAATTTGAAATGGCCATGTTCGTGAATGTTGTTTTCATCATATTAGTGAATGTTGTACGTTTCCATCACATTGTGGCTTATTTCTAAAGGAAGAGAAGCATGGATTTGGAACGGGTCATTTTCTTATCCAAATAGTCTTGAAAAGTGAAATTTGGCATCAATCTAGATTACAATATCAAAAGGGTATTGTTGTTATTATTTTCCCATGTATGAGATCGATCTTACAATATCAAAAGGCTTTGCGTACGTACAAGATTAATTAATACTGTAATAATACATCGCAAAATGAACTCTACTGAAGGAAGGAAGCTCCCCCTAAAACAAGTAGCTAGGAGATAAGCACAAAAGGTCCATGATCGACATGAGCTAGCTAGCTAGGGGATATCCATGTCAACACAAGGGAGTGGGAAATAGATGGATAGCTACAGCTAGTTGTGTAAAGGAAAGAATGGAAGGCAATGATGCAAAATGGTGAGTTTAGAATCAAATTTTGGAGTTTTAAGGGCATGGAATGATTCTGAGGGTATGCGTCAGGAATAATCTTATATATGGCAATCTCCATTATGACCACAATCCCACATTTGTGCTGCACGCGCACCCACCAAACTCGAACACTATCTCTTCTCAACATCACACATTCTACGACTCTTTCCATTCTCAATGCCCATCTCTCTCAGAGAAAATGGTCAACCACTTCCAACTATAATACCATATGTTGAATCAAATCTTACTTGGAAAGTCTCAACCAAACCCTCCTTCAACGAAATCCCGACTTTTTACATCAAAATGTGTGGCCAAGATCTTCTTCCTTGTTAGGATGAATTTTGTATTTCTGAAAGCTAGCCAAAAGGGTTTGGAGATTTTCTCCTTTTGAGAGGCTTACAATAATACCAATCCTAATGTCACCTTTCCATCTCTAGCATCCTTCCCACCCAAATCATGGAACCCTAACCCTCGACGGGTCCCATTCATCAGTTCTTTGTGCCCCGACAACCACCGTGGCTGGACCCACACAGCTACACATCATCTATTGTGCGCCCTAACTCCTTGATCACAAGGTCCATTGTATATCCAGGGCTAAATTCCTTCTTTTGAACATGGAGTCCCCACAGGGTCCTCGATTGGGCGACATCTCAATTTGTTGGGGATGGAAATAAGTTGCCTTTAGCCGCCATCCATTGCTTGCATGCGCAGAGTTTTAGCACACATGCGGCCATTTGATGCTGAGGATTTTTGGGTTGGTTTCAATGGCTTGTGTCTTTTGAGCACCAATGAGCTAGCCTGTGGGTGCTACTGTACCATGCGTACATTTTTATTTTATTTTTTTTCCTTGATAAAAATGAACCAAGGCCCACCACCATTTCTTAGCGATGTGCCATTGTGACAAGTTAGTGCCCAAGAGATTCGAGGATTTTTCATCCATTTTCATGGCATGTCAATCTCGAACTGGCTATATATCGAAGCTTTTTGAGTCGATGGATCGTTGAGGTCATCCAAAGATTGAATGGTGTCATATGATGTGTCAAGGTCATGTCTTGTATTAATGTTTTAAAATCTTAGCTCATTAATTAACTCAAATTAAATTAGCATACGGGTTAATTAATTCTTATATCCTGACAAGTAATTAAAAGCCTTAGCTAATTTACTGTTATGTGAGGTTAGTTTTGATGATATGCAGTTAAATTATTCGTAATTATAATTTAAACTTCGACAATCACTTGAAAAACTAAATTTTATAATTTAACAGCTAGTTTTTAGGTATTTTTATATAATTAGTATATGTTGCCTTGGAATAGATATTTTTTTTTTATGTTCTTTAGAGTTGTCTTGATGATTTTGTTCATATATTTTCAATTTAGTTAGAACCTTTAAATCTTTAATAAAACATAAATAAAACAAAAAAAATCTAATTAATACATATCAAAATAATTATCATTATTTTGTTTTTAACATAATCATCTTCGATAACTATCACACTATCAGCTTTAACTATTACCAACATCATTTCATTATTGTAATCACTATCATTATTAATAGTTACAATTAATTAATATAACAACGTGTTCTTACTATTAATTATTTTCTCGATCATTATTAATAGTTACAATTAATTAATATAACAACGTGTTCTTACTATTAATTATTTTCTCGATTCTAATTTTTGTTCCTTTTATTTTTATTATAATTACCATCGATTTGTTAACTATTACCAATAAAAATATAATTAAAATTATCATTTGAACATAATATTGCATTCTTCACCATCACCTACAGTAACCTCACATTCATATTAACCTTTTATTTTTATGTTTTTTTTTTTTCAAGGAAGGATTTACATTCAAATCATGAAATCTTACTTTAAGTTGATCGTACGTACTCTATGTATATACACAAAAATAAATCTCTTTCATTTAAAAAAAAAAGGGATTAAAAAAGAAAAAGGGAGTAATTTCAAAAGGTTGATGGAACTAGCAAACCCATAGGCATTAATTTGTATAGACGACACACATCAATCATCACCATACATGTATCCAACCCAACAGCATAATTCGACCTGTGGGCTTGGTTACATTTGCTAATAGAAATGATTGGGATCCATCATCTTTGAGTGTGAGGTTACAATTTACGATTAATGTTTGTGACCGTCTTATTATACTATAACAATTTAATAATCTTATGGATAGAAATAAAGACCCAAGAATGGTCCAATTAAAAAAAAAAATATATGCAAACCGAGCTATTATTGATTGATAATTAACCCAGCCAAAATAAAAATAAAAACAAAAAGAAAACCAATCAAGTTGCATAATATAGTGGTTCGTTTTTGATCCTATTTTGGTTCAAGTTATACTGTTAGATTTGTAAATTTTAGAAGTTAATATAGTCAAGTTTTATCTAACTTTGACCAGATCATTCAGATTTAACTGGATTAATATTCATAATTTTTTTTAAAAAAAAAACAGCTTGAATTAAACTTCAAGTTAATGATAATATTTAATAGTGTGGTGACGGTTGCTTTTCAAAGTTTATTTGCTTGAGAATGTATCAAAATAATTTTTTTAATTTTAAAAAAAATTATTTCTGATATCAATACAGGAAAACGATCTAAAAAACCTAAAACAATCATTTAAAAAATATAATATCACCGCAAAAACAAACACCATAAATAAATGATCAATTAACTGGCTCTAACATATCAAATTTAACAACTAAGAACAAGATTGCATAATTGGCAAGTGTGCCAAGAGGGAAAAGGGGGGCTTTACTCGTTTACAATGTTAAATCGAAAATCGTTCCAAAAATAAACTTTGGAGGGCTCCCACAAGAATCATACCTCGTATGCTGCCAAGATTTTTTAGGCAACCAAGACATGTTTAGAGAGGGAAAAAAAGTCTTTATTTTTTATTTTTAAGGGCAGGAGTCCGCACACATTGTTCGGGTTTGCCCCCACAAAAAGGTGCCTCAAGCTCAAAGGGACCAAATAATTTTGTGCCTCGAGCCCTCTGCTAGGAAGGGACCATAATCGATCTATCTCCAACGAATGAGTATCATATCAGAGATTGCAGGGGGAGGGAGAGGCAGTGGCACCAACAAGCCACATCATTCCTCGTGCTTCTCTATGAATCAAAATGAAATAAAAATAGTAATATTCGACAAGTGAAAAATACCCTGTTCCAAGCAAACATAATGCCTACTGTATGAGCCTGTGACAAACTTCTCTCTGACTCACAACTGTCCTATTCGCTCCCTCCCCCGTACACCCCAAGTCTGCCCATAAAAGAAGATCCACCCAATCATTCATGGCATGTTCCAACTCACTGAGTTAAGTTTCTTCCCGCACACACTCTTATAATCTCTTTAAAAACTTTTGAAGCTTTAACTAGTAATTTCTATAAAACAAACCTAAAACTTAACTAGTTACATTCTTCAATATTAATATGGTTTAATTCTTAGCAAAATAGTAAAGATTGGCATTGTATACACTTCATGCAAAAGGCAATAAAAGCTCGTATCTTAACTATACTTATCCTAAGTTGTGGAGGCTAGCTTTCTCCCTCGAATCATTAATACCAACAATAAATACTAATGTATTGCAAATTGCTCCAGTGGATGCGGAAGCCAACAAATTCCAAGGTTGGTTGGGCTACGCCAAATGGGACTGTAATAAGTAATAACACTGAGTGAGGGCAACCAATAGAGCGAACAGTGGTGCTGACATAAACATGCTGTCATTCCTTGTGCAGAAGGGCCTGTAAAATTCGGCAAGAATGCCAGTCAGCGGGCCCGAGAAAGAGAGGAAAAGGTTCGTATTGGGGAGAGGCTTTCAAGAGATTTCATCAAATTGAGAGAGACCTCAAGTAGCCTCTCCCTCTCATCTTTTCGAGGCCATTGATAATGTGAGGGAAGACATGGCAGGCATGGAGATGTAAACATGGTGGCCATCATGTTCCCTCTGCTCCAAACTCCATGTCCTCTCCAAAAGTTGATATTAACTTATTAACCCCCCCCCCCCCCCCCCTTTTTTTTTTTACTTTCCTTAATCAAAACCCATCCCCTTGTTTTTACCGCTATAATTTCATTGGGCAAATCCCTCCTAAAAGCTATTGTAATCCCCACCTTTTCCAGGGAGAATAATATGCGAGTGTGATTAGGCACTTCTTTTGGTTAGGCTTGACCAAAAACATAGCACTGCCGACATCTTGGAACACTTAATTTTTAATTAGTGCTAATGGTAACATGCTTTAAGATTCTAATGGTGTACTCCATATGATTACCTAACATTTTTTATAAACTCATAAAAGATTTGGACCGAAGCATATTTTATACTTCAGCTTTTAGTTTGTAAAAAGTAAAGCACTAGTTTGTGTTTCATCCTTTGCTTGGCCTTTGAAATTCCAACTAATTTCAAGTAGCATTTGGTTCATAGTTTTGAAACCCGGCCCGGCCTGGCGGGTCAACTCGGGGCTGGAACCGGACCGGGTTTAAAAAAAATAGGGAAAGTCAAAACCTGGGGTGACCCAGCTGGTTGACCCGACAAGACTTAGTCAAAAACCCGATTGCAACCCGCTAACTTTTGTTTTTTTTTTTTTTACTAAAACGACGTCGTTTTGATTTTTAAAAAAATATTGAGATAGAAGAGACTGAGATAGTGGAAACAAGGGTCATGTTCCTTGTTTTTTCTTTTTTGAAAAGACATAAATTCCCTCCAAAATTGTTACGGTGACAGATTTACTTTATATCTCTATTTTTCCCCTCCAATCAAATAAGTTGCTAATCTTTGTGTCATGAAACACAAACCAAACATGTTCTTATTTTCATTTTCATATCATTATATGTTTGGCTTTCACAAATCAAAACCTCGACATGGCCGATACACTCAAGATCAATTGTTATACTGGAAATCACTACCCCTTTATCAAACCTAGTCACTCGCCACTAATTACAAGGACAAAACTTGTATGCATTAAATAAAAGTATGACCTTTGGTCACCTGTTCTCCAAAGATTGGTTATCTTATCATTATCAATAATACACAACCCACGAAACCATAGTTAAGGTGACTTTTGAGTAGCCAGTTACCACTTTAGACTTTTATCCCTAAGTAGTCTAAAAAGATAGGTGAAAAACATGTTAGTCATCTTAACCTTGTACAAACACACCCATATGGTTTCAAGGCTACGTGAATAAGCTTGAATTGTGAGATAAACAATCATTTTCTTGTAAAGAAAAAAGGATTTCATCTTTTTTCTCTTACTCAAACATAAGTATTTTCTACAACTAAACACACATATTATACAATCTCGCAATGCTCTCATATTCTCTATAAACCATCTTAGATACTACAAAGTCCCTAACCCTTCTAAAGGACTTGATTTGCACGTAGTCCAGTTATCTAAATCCTAGTTATAAGATCTAGTTCATCAGATCACCCTAGTGACTCGTTGACCCGAGGCCTAGCCTTGGCAGGTTAGTGAAAAAACTCAAGTTTCTTTTTTTTACCAAATTGATATTGTTTTAAGAATTTTTTTAATAAAAACCAAAACTTGGGTTGACTTGGGTAAAACTCCTAACACGCGACCCAACCCTTCCGCTGGGTATAACCCTAGTAATTAGACAAGCTCGACAAGTCAACCTAATGACCCTCAAAGGCCTTCCCGGGCTAAGTTATTGAAAAACTCCATATTGTTTTTCACTAAATGACATCGTTTTAAGTTTTTTTTTTTAAAAAAAATATAGTTCAAACATTTAGGTTGAATTGGGTCAACCCCTAGACCTTAGCCGGGTAGACTCGTACTTGAAACCATGATCTAATTAAATCCAACTTGTAACTACTTCCAACTTATAACATCTTTGATAAGATCGTAATTTTTTAGTAGTTTTAGTAATTTTATTAAATAGATTTGAGAGAAACAAAAGTATCCTACTAAAAACTAGAAATGTAGCGTAATGATTGCAGTGTGGATTTGTTATGAGTAGATTGTATGCTTAATATGACACCAATAATATTTGTATATTATTGGCAAAGTTTCTACTCTAGAGATTTATGAATGAACTACTCCAAGTAATGACTTTATGTAATTAAATATTATGGAGACCTCTGTGTTTCTAAAATAAAAAGGGAAAATCCTCTTGAGCCCAAACAATTCACAGAGACTTGTGAAGAAGAGGGAATGGGCTTTGTATCAAACTTCATGATATTGAAGGAGTGGCCCAAAGTCTCAGCAGTTAGGACATTAGTGCACCAACGCCCATGAGCAACCCAGTAAATATGCTAAAATGCATCTAGACCGTGATTGGTATTGTGATGCAACCTATGGTGCACAGACACTTAGAAAGTGTTTGTTTGTGAGCGGTGCACCTCTTAAACAAACACATTTTTTTATGGTTGTGGTGTATATATATCCAATTAAATTTTGACCAACTTATTTGATATGATCAAAACTCAATCGAATCAACTATCATAACCTAATTTATCAGTATGTTAATATTTTGGATCATTTCACTTTTAATATTTTATGTTTTTTGGTGTGTTTCATTTAAAAAGCATTAAATTAAAATATATTTTTAAATTAAAAAATATTTTACACCACAGTATCAAACACTTAGAAAAGTGAGATAATGGGTTTCAGATAAGGTTAGCACTGCAACGAGACGGACATGACATATGATGACATTAGTCACCAAAACTTAAAAGCCTGAAACAAATGTTTGTTCCTGCGAATTAGATGGTGTTTTGCAATTTAGTAGCGATTGTTTTTCAAAGTTATTTTTTAAAAAAATATTTTTGACATCAGCATATCAAAACAATATGAAAACATCAAAAAAATTAATTTGAAGTAAAGAAAAAAATAATTTTTTTTTCAAAAACACTTTTAAAACGTAAAAACAAATGGAGTCTTAGGCTAAAGAGGGGAGGTACCAGTCTCTACCTTTGGTGTCGAAATGTCTTCCCTATAGCTCACATACAAATCACAATAGCTTAAAAAATAGAGATGATATTTAACAAATCTTTATACATTTTTTTGTTTTTTAATGTTTTAGTCCTTGTTACAAATCAATTATGAATAAGGTTTTCTAGCTGGGTTAAAAAAAATATATGAGAGTTCATATGGTCTAATCAAATCAAGAGCTCAAATTGATTTATTATTTTATTGACTGTTCAGAACCTATTGATTTTTTAATTTAAAAAAAAATATTTTTTTTCTTTGAAGACTTTTCTTTTGATCCGATTCAACTTATCTAACATTAACAATATACTAAAACATATGGAAGA
Organism: Populus simonii; assembly: GCA_007827005.2. Classification (NCBI taxonomy): domain Eukaryota; kingdom Viridiplantae; phylum Streptophyta; class Magnoliopsida; order Malpighiales; family Salicaceae; genus Populus; species Populus simonii. Next base: position 4,723,034 of record CM017471.2, on the reverse strand, counting down.
AGTATTGTAGCAATAAATAATGCTTTCCCCACATGTTTTGGTGTGGTCTACAAAAAAAAATATTTGCCTTCGTTTTTTTCCTTTGATTATTTTTCATTTTTTAAAAATTTTAACTTTTAATATTAGATTTGATTTTTATTAGGTTGTCTCACTTTTATGACACGGATCATAGGTTTGATGGGTTAACTCAGTATACTAGGGGTTTTTTTTTCTTATTTAACTTTTTTTTTAATTTCATCCTTTTAATAATAGGTTATTTAAGAATTAGACTTCATGATTTGTTTTATTTTATTTCTATTAGGTTATTCTGATCCAATTGTTGTTACCTATTTTTGGGTTCCCACAAAAAAAATGAGAAAATACAAAAAAAAAACATATCAAAAAATATTTGGAAGAAATCCAAAATAATAGGAGCGAGAAAAGGATGTTGGAATGCCGAAAAAAGGCCAAAATTGGTTGAGGAGGTTTAAAAATATTTTTAACCAGTGAGAGTCCTGTTGACAAGGAAAATTCAATTCTTGAGGAAGAAAAGTCCAAAATCAGATGTTTATGCACTCAATTAATTTTTATCTAAGATTTAATTGAATTTATGGAGGATTTGATTGCAAGAAAAATTGATTCTTAAGTCAATTTAGGTTTTTATTTGAAGAAATTAAAGTTCTGGGGTCCAATCAGGAGGCACGTTAGGGACTTAATTGAAACAATCCAAAACCGAGGACCAAACCAGAAAAGGCGCTAAAATTAAGGAATCCAATTACAAGTTTTCTGGGGGTTTGATTACAAAATTGCAAAACATTCAATGACCAAATCAGAAGAATCTAAACGGCGCCATTCCATTGAAGCACTATTCATTGTCTTCTTAAACATAACAGCTGGGCAGTAAAGGCAGGAGACGTTAGCAGCGACAATGGAGCTATTTTCAATCAGGAGGCACGTCTCGCGGCTGATATCCCTCGCCACCGTGCTGCATGCCGGCTGTTACAAAAATTGCCTGCATCCTGTGGCTATAAAAGCCAGAGGAGGAACCGAACACAGGGGGAGAAAAAAGAGAGAGGGCAGTGTAAGAGAGGAAAGAAAACCGAGAGAAGGAGAACATAAGGAATAGAAGAGGAAGAGAGGAGATAACACAGTGAGAAATACAGGAGATTGAAACGCAAAGGAAGGCCGCATGAGGATACAGAAACAGAAGAGAAGGAGAAATCGAGCGGTAAAGCAAAGCTCACAGACACAGCAGAGGAGGTCAGCACCACCACCGATTTCCTTTCTCCAGAACCAGGTATGCTCATTTCCTTTCTTTGCAAAAATTGATGCATGTTTGTCTAGAAAAAACAAAAAGAAACAGAAGACGAAAGAAAGCCAAAAGATCACCATTTTGCACTCAATTAATAACCAGGGGTCTTCGGTTTTGCTATCTGCAAAAAAAGAAGTATGAACAGTGCGAAGGTAATTTAATTACCTTCGCACTGTTCCATGCACGCCTAAAAAATTAAGCGTGCATGGCTTGGTTGGGTCACTGGCTTGGGCCAGTGACCAAGCTGGGTTGGTTAGGCCCAGCCCCGCCACATGCGCCGGGCTGGGCCCAGCCCGAAAAAAAAAAAGAAAAAACGATTTCTTCAAAAGAAATTATTTCAAAACTCTGTGATTTTTTGAAATTTTTTTACTGTATTTTGATCAATATTGGTTTGTATTTTTCTACTGTAAAGATACAAATCCTATATTAAAATACCTAGTTTTCGTCAAAACATTTTTTTTAAAATAAAAATAAAATAAAATAATAAAATGTTTTGTCTCATGCATATGACCAAGTCTCTCAAAAATAAAATAAAAATCATATTGTATTTTCATATAACAAAGAAAATTTCAAAAATATTTATTAGCATGCATTTTGGCTTTAATAACCAGTTTATTAAAGTCAAGAGAACTAGGCCAATATTTCAAAAATTCCAAAAAAATATTATTTTGCTTTCTTTTAGTATATGGGGTAACAACCTTATATGTAAGATGTATTCCGGATATTAAATTCTTTTACTGACGTTAGAACGGTTAAGTTTTGCCTGATAAGATAAAAATCTCCTTACCAAGGAGAACTTTTCTTAAACCACAGACGGACCAACAACTAAAAAGCACGACAAGACCTTAGATTTTATCAGACAATAAAACAATGTAGTTTACCTTAGGTATGACATATTTGGGGTGCTAATACATTTCCTTAACGCAACCAGTCCCCGTACCCGATCTCTGAGACCAGTTAGGGTTCCTAGTGATCAAAACACTAGGTGGCAACTCCCATTCCATTTTTTCACTAATAAACGACAAGAATTCCTTGTCTCCCCGTATTTGCCAGATAGATAGACAAGATAAAATATGAGGGTGGATATTTTTGTCGCAACGCCGCAAATGTGCGACACCAATGATCCGGGAATAGTGCTTAACAGGTTAGCCTGAATTAACTTGGGTCGTTATTTGTGTTTTTTTTAATGAATTTTTTTTCTAATTTTATCACTTAATATTTTGTAGGTTGGGAATTGATCTTCTTAATCTGTTTTGATTTTTTTTTCTACGGGGATACTTGGTCTTATGATCAAAGTTGCGGGTTTTGATATTTTAACCCTAGTTAAATCAAGTCATTTTTTTTTCTTTCAAAAGGTTATCTCGATCTCATGTCCTTCAACATTTGATTTGCTTTTTATTGGATTGTCATCGTCTTATGACCTGGGTTGCGAGTTTGGTAGGTTAAACCAGTTGACTCAGTTTCTTTTTCTTTTTTTATTTGACTTCTCTTCTCAATTTCATCATTTAATATTGTGTTTGATGGGAATTAGGCTTCATGAATTATTTTGATTTGATTTTTATGTGGTTATCTCAACCTTATGACCCAATAATAGTACTTAACGGGTTAAGCTATACTGACTTGGCTTATTTTTTGTGTTATTCCTTTATATAAGATTTTTACAAATTTCATTGTTCAACATTGGATCCGACATGAATGATTGAGAATTAAGTTTCATAATTTATTTTGTTTTGCTCTTTATGGGGTTATCTTAGTTTCATAACCAGAGTCGTGGATTTGACAAGTTAATTCGGGTTAAATCAGGTCTTTTTTTTTTTCTATGAGGTTATTTCGGTCTCATGAGCCATGTCATAAGTTTGGTGAATTGACTTGGGTCATTTTTTATGTTTTTTTTTAATTGATTGCTTTTTTAGTCTTACCTTTTAACATAAAACTGATTGTGAATGGAACTTGTTAATTTGTTATAATTTTTTTATAAGGTTATCTCAATCTTATAACCCGAGTCATGAGTTTAACAAGTTAACTCAGATCACTTTTTACGTCTTTTTTTAATTGATTTTTTTTTAATTTTCTCCTTCAACACTGGGTTGATTCTAAATTAGGCTTTATAATTTGTTTTAATTTATTTTCTATGGGGTTATCATAGTCTCATTACCTAGGTCACGGACTTAACATGTCAACACAGGTTAACCCAAGTCAAACCAATATTTTGTTTTCTTAATATTAAAAAAAAATGTCATCTTTGTTGCTACCAAATTTTGACCTTTTTTTGAAGTATTTTTTTTAATATATGTTCTTGACATATTTGTGTTGTTTTCAGTTTTTTTCTACGCGTTTAGTTGTTAAGGTGCTTTTTTTGAGTTGACACTGGTGTTGCTTTAAAAAAGAAGAATAAAGAAAATACAAAAAATATATATAAGAAAAAATCAAAATGGATAAAGGGACTAAAAGTCAAAAGAAAGAAGTTGAAGGATTAAATTGTTTTTTGGATTGCTTAGTCACCAAGCAATTTACCTATAAATAGTTACCACACACAAAAAGAAAAATGGGACAGAGCCATGGAAAAAAAAACTAAAGAAAGAACCTATAGACACATACCAAAAAAAACTTAACTGCCACCTATAACTTTTTCTCCCTAATGTTGATCACTCCCACACAAAAGAACCAAAGCTCTATTGTTTCTAAGGATAAATTTTTTTCTTTCCTTCTCCTTTCAAAAAACCACCACCAACTCCTCCTATAATTGTTGGCCATTCCACCAAGTCGCGATAACAATGATATTTTCTTCCTTTAACGTCCAAGTTTCTTTGGTCTCCGTTGAAGAAGAATAACACAACCAACAGTAGCATATCTCATGCCTCTCTCACTACTCCTCCAAACTCCTTCAAACTCAGCTTTTAAAGGTGGGAGCTAGCAAAGCTCCCTATATAGAGATCCATTTTGTTGCACTTCTAGTGGGGGATCCAAGAGGTGATGTTGTAGTTTCATACGCTGTAAAACTTTCTCTTACCAGTAGCCGCATAAAAACACAATTATAGGGAGAAGAGACAGACTTGGACTAAAAAACAGGAAGAAGACTAGAACTTTAATAGAGTAGAGCACCCTTTAGAAGTGTCTATTTATTGCACCGTCGGTGAGGAATCAAAGAGGAGACATAGGAGTTTTAGATTCACCAATTTCTCCTCCTCTAGTAGCAACAATGCGTGATTCCATGCGTCAACAATGACGGTGCTGCGTGGTTCCACGCACTGCCGAGATTACCTAGCAACCTTGGAAGGTTTCCAACAGTCCCTAGACAACCACAACAACCTTAGAAGGTCGATTCGAAACCCCAAATGATTTATTTGATAAATTGTTAGTTTTTGGGACAAATTATTAATTGTGTGTATGGTTTTGTGACCGTTTAATGATGACTTGTGATTGATTGAGCTGTTAGGATAAAAACTATCAATTTGTCTTTATTGCATATAGCCAAGTCTTTCAAAAATAAATTATATCTGTATATTTCCCTATATAAAAAAATTATAAAAAAATAGTTTTTACTTTGTATATATTTTTTGGATTTAATAACTAGTTTATTAAAGTAATGAGAATTTGGCCTATATTTCAAAAACACTAAACAAAATTTTATTTTGTTTAAGATTTGAGATTATAAACTTATATGTAAGATGTATTTCAGGTATTAAATAAAAAGAAAGCGTTTTTTTTTTCATGCTTCGACTTTAGAATAACTAGGTTTTAACATGATAAAATAAGGACCTCCTTACCAATGAAGACTTTTCTTCGACCATAAACAGACCAAGAATTAGAAAACACAATATTTTTTTAGTTTATATCAGAAAAATAAACAAAAAATTACCTCAAGTAAGATATATTAGGGGTGCTAATACCTTTCATTTATACATTCAATCCCCTTACCCAAACTCTAAGACTAATTAGGATTCTTAGTTATCAAAATATTAGGCAACGACTCCCATTTATTTTTTTACTGATAAAGGATAAGAATTCCTTTTCATTTGCACCCATTTCATTCCCGATCCAGAAGGATGATCACCGCGATGTCGTATACATGCAACAGAATGACGACATAACTGGAGAGTACCGTGGACTAAGTATTGTTTATTTGTTTGATTATTTTGTTTTATTTTATGTTATTCTATACATTGTTATGCTCTAAATTTTTACAATTTTGTCTATCACTTTTATTATCAATATGCATTCTTTTATGTTTTAATTTTTCATGGCACATGTATTTGTATACTGAATAAGGATTAATGACTCATGCATTACTTGCTTTAATTTTTAAAAGCACACACAAACTTCTAAATTAGATGGGGGACTAGCAGTTTGCCTTATGATTATAGGTCAGGGTTCAGATCCGTGAAACACTCAACTCATGTTTGAGTGCCTGCTTGGTAATGGTGGACATGCGTGTTTTAACCATTCCTTACAACGCCCTTATACTGTTTTTTCTGAAGATCGTCACTGGGAAGATCTGAGACCCTTTTGAGACTTGATAGAAAACCTACTCATGCTCACTTAATGAATAGAACATGTCTTTAGGTTGTATGTGTTACCTTCATTTTACATCAAGGCAAACCTTTCTTGAAGCATCTTGAGCTTAGGACTTGCGAGTGACACAATGGTTGTCACTCAGGAAATTTATGTTGTAGAGTTTGGGCAAGAATAAAAAAATTTGTTCATCATGCAAGAGTTACGACCATGTGTCACCCCTTAAAGGGCAAGTTCATCATATAAAACATACTCATACATTTAACATGCATGATCATAGGTTGAAACGTAGGTCTCTCACCTAAGGTCTATTACACCTGACTGAGAGAAAAGATGAAAAACGAAGAAAGAGCTCAAATAGAGGTTCATTATCAAAAAAACAATTTAGAGCATCATAGGTGAAGTGGCTAGACTCAGTAACTAGGCAACATTTTGTCTGTTTTCCCCCATTCAGCCAACTCAAGCTCAAGTCATCATGTATCCAACAACAGAAGGACCTTTTGACGATAGGTCTACTAGTCCCGTGAATCATGATAAATGGGTTCTAGAAAGGAGAATAAGAGCAATTGAAGGAAATAATCTGATTGACTTTGTATTAGCAGTTAAAATTTGTTTGGTTCCAAACATTGTGATGCCAAAGGAGTTTAGAATGCTAGACTTCATCAAGTATACCAAACTAGAATGCCAAACTTTCAACAGCGAATGCTAATTCGCTGCAGGCAACTCAATTTCAATAACGAATAATAATTTTGCTGCAGCCAATACACTTTTAGCAGCGAACATTGATTCGCTATAGACTACGCAACTTCGACAACGAATCGCAATTTCGCTGCAGATATCACCCTTTTAGTAGCAACACTGATTCGCTACAGACAACACACTTTTGGCAGCGAATGTTAATTCACTGCAGACAACTCAATTTCGGCAGCGAATCACAAATTCGCTGCAGAACACACAATTTCGGTAGCAAACGCTGATTCGCTGCAAACAACTCATCTTCAACAGTAAAACCCCGATTCGCTGTAAACAACACACTTTTAGCAGCGAATGTTAATTTGCTATAGCCAACACTTTTTCAGCACCGAATGCTAATTCGCTACAGACAACTCAATTTCAGCAGCGAATCACAAATTTGCTGTAGAATACACATTTTTGGCAGCGAACGCTGATTCGCTGTAGGTAACTCAATTTCGGTAGTGAATCACAATTTTGCTGCAGACAATACATTTTTGGAAGGGAACACTGATTCACTGCAGAAACCACAACTTTAGCAGCGAATCGCAAATTCACTGCAGACATCACACTTTCGATAGCGAACGTTGATTCGTTGCAGACAACTTAGTTTCAGTAGCGAATCATAATTTTCTGCAGACAATACACTTTCAGGAGCGAACACTGATTCGTTAAAGACAACGCAACTTCAACAGCGAATCACAATTTCATTGCAGACATCACACTTTTGACAGCGAACGCTGATTTGCTGCAGCCAACTCAGTTTCGGTAGTGAATCATAATTTCACTGCAGACAATACATTTTTGGAAGCAAACACTGATTCACTGCAGAAAATGCAACTTCAGGAGCGAATCGCAATTTTGCTGCAGGCATCACATTTTCGGTAGAGAACGCTGATTCACTGCATACAACTCAGTTTCGATAGCGAACCACAATTTTGCTGCAGACAATACACTTTCAACAGCGAACACTGATTTGCTGAAGACAACGCAACTTCAGCAACGAATTGCAATTTTGCTGCAAACATCACATTTTAGGCAGCGAACGCTGATTCGCTGCAACCAACACACCTTTGGCAGCAAATCACAAATTCGCTGCAGAACACACACTTTCAGCAGCGAACGCTGATTCGCTGTAGACAACTCAGTTTCGACAATGAATCACAAATTCACTGCAGAACACACACTTTCAGTCACAAAAATCCAACATAGTCACATGTCACAGATTTTAACTTGAACACACACATGCATTTGCAATTCCAGCACACAATTAGTCACAACCAAGGTTGTCAAAAACGTATTTTTAACACGACATGGAAAGTACAATATAAACTCAGATTGTAAAAACGGATCGTAAAATCGTAAAATCGCAAGAAAAGTTTTTTACATTGAGATAATAAAGAGTCGAATTATAAAACATGGTTCAACACTTGATAGTATATAATAAAGTGAAGCAATCAAACATGCAAAATATGCAATCTATCATGAGAGGAGCATGCGTCCAAGTTCTTTTTATTGTCAAATCTTGAAACTGAAATTCTCAAACAAAGTGGAATATTAAGGACAATATCTCAGACAATATTTAGGCTTAAAAACTAAATTTTAATCACAGATAAACCCGACTTCATCACTTGTCTGGGTTTAATTATGCTGGTCACTACCAATTATATAAGTAAAGATTTGTTATTTGCTAGCAAAATCTCCCAATAGTTTTAAATTCCAGGATCAAGTTTCTCTTACTGAGCTTTCAAGTGAGCTTCCCTCTCTTCTAAATATGCAAGTTTTGATCGAAGTAATTCTAACTCAATGACGGATAACTCAACCTGCAAATAAAAATACAATGTGGTGATTAGGACCATATAAACCTCAAAATAATTGATAAACATTCTAGAATAGGTTGTTGCATAAACCTTTTCCTGACCAATGGCGCTAGAACCCCATGACAGCCTCTATAGGTTAAACAAATTCAACATGAATGTAACACTTCTTAGTTTTCTTCTAGACCAGAAATGACCATTTGAGTTATTCTAAATCAGAAAAAGAAAAAACATCTATACAAATTCCACCAGTCATTCTCAACAAAGGATCAAACTCAAGCAATTAAAAGTAATTATCTAATTTATGGGAATTTTTCCTTTGATTTGTGAAATACGAACCCCTGTTCATCATTCCCAATTCTAGAATCGACAGCAATATTCTAATCAACAAAGTAATTATCTATGATTGATTGAACGAACTCGGCATTTCTTCAGTTGTGGTTTGGATTGATTCAGATGCATAGAACATGTGAAGAATAAGAGACATGATCTAACAACAAAAATAAAACGGGATTGAAAACCAAAATTGAAGAAAAAAAATACTTTGTATTAAAAATCAAACCAAATATAGTGTGTGGACCATGATCATGAGGTTTACTAGAAGAAGAGTGCAGCGGATCTGACATGATTTAATTTGCAAACCCAAAAACCCTTTTTTTCTTTCACTTGCAACCAAATTAAATCGAACCAAAGAGAATTGAAATCAAACCAGAATTTTAAGGACAACAACAACAACAACAACAACAACAATAAAAAATCACAAATTAAAACAACACTTACTCTTTCCAGTAGCCGAGCACTGATTTCTGTACTGGGATTCCTATGAGCTAAGATGGTAGATAAAAGGGTAAGATGCTGGGTCATGCTCTTGCTGCAAGTAACTATTGCTAAGGGGATGATTTTTTGAGAGAAAGAAAGAAAGTGGAGGCGTTGCTGGTGTTAGTCTGCTTTTGTTAGGGTTGAGTCGAGATTTAAGAATCAAAGAATGTGAGATTTGGGGGAAGGGGGATTTTTGTTACATAGGATGGAAAGGAGATGATAGGACTGAGAAGAGTCAGTCAATGGTTTTTGTTAATTTTGTTAAACTCGATAAACTCGGTCCGAGTTCATCAAGTTTGACCGATTTTAACTGAGTTTGCTAGTTTTCGAGTTTTCTACCTAATTTCACACGATATATCTGTGTTGACTCATAAAATCATACGATTTTATGAGTCAACTCACGAGTTTGACAACCATGGTCACAACAATCCAACAGAGTCACATGTTATAAATTTTAACATGAACACATACAAGCATTTGCAATTCCAGCACACAATTGGTCACAACAATCCAGCAGAGTCACATGTTATAAATTTTAACATGAACACACACATGCATTTCTAATTCCAGCACACAATTGGTCACAACAATCCAGTAGAGTCACATGTTACAGATTTTAACATGAACACATGCATTTTGGCCAACTTTTATGCTAGGGCCAATCCTTTTTCATGTTTTGTTCATTCCATTCATTCATATTTTTTTGTTAAGTGTTTTGGGGTTTGGTCCCATTGTGTCTTTATTTCCTTGTTCTCCTAGTTGATTTCGGTTTTCTTCATAGTTGGCCCAGAAATCCTTGGTCAATTTTCTTAGGGTCTTCTTCTTTATTTTCAGTTTTGGGTCTTAAGAACAAGAGGAAGGGAGTTTTATGACCCATACCTTTTGAATCTAAGTAAGTTTGGGGAAGGTTTGACAATATTCTTTCTCTTCTTCTGCTGGTTCTCCTCTTTTTTCTTCCTTTCTCATTTTCTTGCCCCTTTTTCCTTCCCTCTAGCCAGTCCAATCTTCTCTCAAGATCTTAACTATCTCTCTCTCTCTCTCTCTCTCTCTCTCTCTCTCTCTCTCACACACACACACACACACACACACACACATTCACAAGGCCCTCTCTGCTGTTATGGTTTAGGTTTTTATTGGAAGGAAAAAGAGAGGAGAAACATGCAAATGCACATGTAACTGCTACAAACAACTTTAGGAAGAGGAAGGCTCACCTTCTGTCTCGTCCTTGTATTTATAATCCCCATTAAATAAGGTAGGGTGTTTGGGGTTGGTTTAAATGTGTTCATATACTTGTTTTGGTCTTTTTAAAATCAGTTTTACCCCTTCCTCCCAGCTCTTTAAGACAATCTGATTTGTCTCCCTAAACTTTTAATTAGACTGAATTGGTGCTGATTCATAAATCGACAGTGAAAATTACATCGCTGCCAAATCAAAAGTAGGCAACAACGGTGGGGTCATTTTTTATTTTCATTTTTTTTTGGGTGTTTACAAATAAGATGTCGATCTATTTTTTCCAAGATAGTCTAATAGGGTTTGCCTTTAATTGGTGTATAAGACTAAAAAATATCAGGATCAAGAAATGAAAGACCTGATAGGCGCCTTATTGAAGCAGTATAAATTCAATCTAGAAACTGCTCCTGATAGAACCAGCTCGATGACCATAGAGAAAGGGAAACCAATAGTTTATGAGGGCATATACGCAAATATGACAAGATAAGCCAACACATATCCAACCTTCACTGATAGAGATAAAAATGGTGATGTTGTTCACCAACACCTTCTAATCCCCTTCTTATGAGCATTTGATGAGAAACTTAGCTCAATATTTCCATGAAGCCATGAGGATTACTAAAATAATTGAACAAGCTATCAAAATGAGAAAAATTAAAGGTCTTATCATGGATTCTAGAATAATGACAAGAGATGAATCAGAAGATGGCTCTTAGGTGGGAAATCTTAATTGTGGTCTGGCCAAGTCTTGTTGTAACATCAAATGCTCAAATGTCTTTGTCAAAAATTGATATACCTCTGCCACTTGAGTTTGTCTACCAACATATGTTAGACTCCAGACTTGTTGCCCCGACTCCATCAAATTCCATACAACCACTGTTTCCTAGGTAATATAATCCAAACAAGAGATTTGATTATCATGGTGGATCCTAGGCCATTCAATTGGTAAGCAAGGGATGAATTGAGTTTGTGAAGAATAGTGGTGCCTACCACATAGTCACCCTTATTTTTAGCAATGACTAGTAGCTTGCAAAATGCTAACATGGCATAGATAATATGTAATTACCCAGAGAATGAGCATTGTATTTTGCTTCAATATATTTCCATAGATCGTGAATGCATCACATACTTTCAATGAATTGTGTTTTGTTCTTTGTCTTATTATTGTCCTGAAATAAAGAGATATTTCTTTTAAAGGGTATTTTGATAAAATATTTTGATTAAACTCCGACTAGTCAATCCTAAAAAACTAAAAGTGTTTTGATTGCAGAAATGACTCGATGTTCGTTAAAATGACATGATAAATAATATGAGGTGACCAAACAAATTTTGAACTCACATATGAAATTGAACCACACATCATTTAACTAAGTTTTAGTATTATGCATAATGACATATAGTGGACTCGGTAGTTATGGACTCACGAATCATGATTCTTATAAGTCCAAATCAGTATGTTGGACGAGGTCAAAATTTATCGATTCAAACCGATATTTCTTGAAATGAGAAAAGGCCATTTTTGTTTACTCCTTTCACAATTCTTGAAATATATATCCATTGCAATCCCATTTAAGCCTGATAAAAATATTTTTTTAAAATAAATAAAAAAATCCTGACATGGATCACAGCCCATACTAGGGCAAAAGAGGGATTTTTAGTTGAAAAGATAAAGACAATAGTAGAATCAATGATAAAGAGAATGTTAAGAACAAAAGTCCAATGACTGAGAAAAGGGCTAAAGGTGAAAAAAAAAAGCCATAGATTGGGGGGCATCCAAAAAAAATTTGAGGAAGGCTACGTGAAAGCCAAAAAGTGGAGATTATCAGCACTTAAAAGGTAAGTGAAGGTTAAAGGTACGAAAATGCCTATCAAGTCTAAGAAGGGCAAAAAAGATTTTTTTTAATTGAGGAAAAGCACAACAAATGCCAAAAGTCAATACTAGAAAAAATATTGAGCTACAAACATGTTTTTTTTGTTAATAAAGCCTCTCATATCTTCAAATGATTAGATTATTTATCTATAAAAAAAAGTTAGATTTTCCTTATGGCCTTTGTTAAGAGAATATTGATCTTTTAGGTGAACACAAAATGAGTGGCATGGTTATATGTAATTCTTTTACAAAGATAATAAAATGAAAATAAGTAAATAACGAGGCTAATTATTGGCAAAAAAACCCTGACCTTCCATTTGAATTGAAATTTGAGATAAAAGAGTATTATAGAGATAAATGATAGGTAATGAGTTTTAGCATTCTCTTTAAGTTTGAGATTGACAATGAAAGGAGTTGCATGGTTATACGTTAATGTTTGACCTTAATAGGTAACACAGAAAGTTTTTGATTGATTCTAAAATTTTGTTAAGAGTGAGGCATGATTATTGTTTGATTATGATGGAGTTTCCTGCCCAGTTTTAGAAAACAAGATTTATTGATGAAATGTATGGCATGATTATATGTCGTTTCCTCTATAAAAACAGCAAAAGAAATAGAGTTAATGAATAGTTGATGTTGACTCTAGGTTTTTGAGACCCTCACATACCTTTTGAGCCTGTGGATTTCCTTTTCTTTCACAGCCATGAACCATAATCTGCATTATATGCTTTTTAAAGTCATTTTTAATCAAGTAAGCAATTTGACCCAATAAATAGCGCTCTAAAAATCTTGAAGAGTTTTTCTATAAGGGTCGTGGCTTCATGAATTAAGTTACTAGTTATTATGCATACTGATAAAATAGGTGCTCAAAAGAAATAATCTTTCTTGATAAAGCCTCAAGTTTTAACTTGAGCATCCTGTTTTGTTTTTAAATTTAAAAAAGGTCACCTCGTCACATACCATCAAATGATATATCCAAGATTATAGATTAAAATTAACATAGAGAACTATATAAAATACTATTTTAATCTTACAACAGGTTAATTTATGTTTTCAAAATACAAGACATTCAAAGGACTACATGTATTAAATGGCGTGTTTGGGTCTTTGACCAAAAAAGCTTGATTTTAAAAAATACTTTCAAAAACTGACATCTCTCTTATTTATTTCAACAATTAGACTTAAACATACATGATCTTTGAAATATGCGAATTGATTCTAGAACAAGAAAGATTTTCAAACAAAAAAAATCAACTGAGTTTGCAAAGTCCTCAACAGAAATGACATTGACACTTCTTTATCATTCTTGAAAAGTTGAGTAACTGAGGGCAATATAGTGGACCTTAGGAGGGAAAACAAACAATATTCAAATCAATTGAGGGCAAAGAAAGATAATCAAATGATGAATCAGTGAAATCCATTGAATTTATGTTTAGCATATGGCAATGACAAATACCTCTTGATTATAAGCAGAAGAACGAGCACATTCCGATCAACTAATGGCAATATTTTTCAAAGATAGTCTATGATTTAGTGAATTTCAGCAGGAATTAAGAGTAATGTTACACTTGAAGGACATCTTCATATTTTCTTCTTGGTTTACCCTCTGAAACATGACTATAACTCCTGAAATATGTTATCGCATAAGTGCATTTCAATGAATGTCAAAAGGATGCACACCACCAAGACTGACTATGAGATAATTTGATTTAAAGCCTATTGACTCAAGGTGCATTTTCACCATATAAATGTGGGTGATAAAAGGGAATATCATGGATGATGACAATGCATTTTTTTCATAATATGATTAGACAAGTTGGGAGGAACTTGTTGAGAAAAACACTGAGTATACAACAATGAGCCTTTTATTGCAAGCTATGAGATGTGTGCCTGGATGACTTGACAGTTCCATTAAGGTTGATGATAACATATACTTGAAGAGTATGTTTCAATTAGAGGCAACTTCATGGCTAATTGAAAATTTAAGATGAGATCGACTTTGGTAAACCTTTTGGTGATTGTTGGCAAGATGCATAGTCAAGCTTGATAAACAACAAGATTAGTAATCATTATGAATAACCCAGGATGAGCTACTTACATTTGAGTGGAGAACTAACATATGATAAACTCAAATAAGTCGGTAAATCAAAAAAATAGAGAAGGCTTTGGATAGCAAACAAAGGCACCTTATGACAACAGAGTATCAAAGAGGAGGGCCTATATTTCAAACCAAGTAAGGATGCATATATGTCATCTAATCCTAAAGCACTGCATAAATATTTTTGAATTTTATAAAAGAAATCCATCAAGATTTTGATGAATCTGAGTGTCCAAAGAAAGAATCATTGAGTTAATGATAGCAAAGAATCATAGTTTTAACCCTGGAACGGGAAGAAGACGAAATAAACCTTATCATTAGGAAATTCTCAATAAAATAAGAAGATTAACCCTATTATCAGGAAAAGTTTTCAAGGTAACCCTGCAATCAGGAAGTACTAAGTTTTCAAACCCTATGATTGGGAAGTTATCAGGCCAACCATGTAATTAGAAAGCACCAAGTTTTCAACCCTGTCATCGGGAAATCTAGTTAAATTCATTCATTAGGAAGAATAAATGTTAACCCTGCAATCATGAATCACCAGGAAAGTTCAAGGAGAACTTGACAAGCCCTATCATCAAAAAGAAAGAAAATGAAGAACCCTGTCATCAGGCATCCTAATTTCAAACCCTACAATTATGAAAGAAAGTGAGAAGAACCTTATTATTAGGAAATTCTCAAAGAAAGAAGTTCAAACTTTGTCATCAAGAAGAACAAGAAAAGCCTACCATCAAGAATTTGAGTTTTGAGAACCCTGCCATCAGGAATCTTAGTTTTTAATTCCATAATCAAAATGTTTTGAATTCAATCAAAATAATTAAAAACACCTTCAGAGAGTTCTAGTTGATGGGGATCGTTGAGATTCAGGATTTCAGGTTAACCGATTTTAGTTCTAGTTAAAGGTGATTGCCAGATAGGATCTCAGGTTGATCGAGTTGAAGACATAGATTTTGGTTCTAGTTAAAGAGGGGCCTCTAGATTGAGATTTCAAGTTAACCCAACTGAGGACAAAGATTTAGGTTCTGGTTAAAGGGTTGAGATTTCAGGTTAACCTAATAGAAAATAGAGATTTTATTTCTGCTAGAGAGTAGAACACTTGTGCATAACACACACACGCGCACTAATGGACTTGTGTGTGCTAGGTCCTGTGCATCATCACTTGTGTATTCCGCTTGTCTACGTAATGGGAGAGAGTGTGGGAAACCTCTTGGTGAGGGAAACATTTAGTTGCTAGGCAAACACGAGTGAATCAGTGAGGGAAAGGCTGAGTCTAACGGGGCTAAATTGTCGTGCGAGGTCTATTTTTGGGATGAAAAATTAACCCCATGACAAGTATCGTTGATTGGGGTTTTATGTTGATCGAGCTACTGACACAAATTTTGGTTCTGGTTAAAAGGAATCACCAGATTGGGATTTTAGGTTAACTAAGTTGTAGACAAAGATTTTGGTTCTAGTTAAAAGGGATTGTCAAATGGGATCTTAGGTTGATCAAGTTGAGGACAAAGATTTAGGTTTTGGTTGAAAGGGGTCTTTAGATTGAGATTTTAGGTTAACCCAACCGAAAATAAATATTTAGGTTCTGGTTAAAGGTTTGAGATTTTAGGTTAACATAAAACAGAGATTTTGGTTCTAGTTAAAGGACATCGTCAAATTGAGGTTTCAAGTTGACTGAGCTACTAAAAAAGATTTTGGATCTAGTTAAAGGAAATCACCAGATTTGGATTTCAGGTTAATCGAGCTGTAGACAAAGATTTTGATTGTGGTTAAAGTGGATTCACCAGATGGGATCTTAGGTTGACCTTGAAGACATAGATTTAGGTTTTGGTTAAAGGTGGTCTCTAGATTGAGATTTCAAGTTAACCCAACCAAAAAAATTTTGGTTCTGGTTAAAGGGATATGTCAAATTGGGATCTCATGATAACCAAGTTGTACATAGTTTTGATCGTAGTTCTGGTTGAAGGGGATTGTTACAAAGACAGAGTTTCAAATCAACCGAACTAAAAGTCTTGAGAATATTAGTTTTGAAAAAACAGTTTGTTTTTACAATCTTACTATGCAAAGCACTTAGCAAGTCTTTGCTCCGTAAGTATTGTAAAGAGGGCGCATTTGTTGCTACCTAATTTTTTATATAATTTTTGAAGTATTTTAAAAAATATATGTTCTTGATGTATTCGTGTCATTTTCAGTGTTTTTTCTACACATTCAGTTGATAAATTCTGTGGATGCCAGTAATTTTTAGAAGGTCAATTCCTAACCCCAAACCATTTATTTGATAAATTATTAGTTTTTGGGACCAATTATTAATTATGCGTATGGTTTTGGAACTGTTTAATGATGATTTGTAATTGATTGAGCTGTTAGGATAAAAATTATCAATTTGTCTTTATTGCATATGGTTAAGTCTCTTAAAAATATATTATACCTGCATATTTCCCTATATAAAAAAATCATAAAAAAATAGTTTTTACTTTGCATGCATTTTTTGGATTTAATAACTAATTTTTAAAGCCACGAGAATTTGATCTATTTTTCAAAAACACCAAACAAAATTTTATTTTGCTTAATATCTGGAATTACGAACTTATACGTAAGATGTATTTCATGTATTAAATAAAAAGACAATTTTTTTTTTCGACTTTAGAATGGCTAGGTTTTAAATTGATAAGATAAAGATTTCTTTACTGAGGAGGACTTTTCTTCGACCATAAACAAACCAACAATTAGAAAACACAATATTTTCTTAGTTTATATCAGACAGATAAACAATGCATCGTACCTCAGGTAAGACATATTAAGGGTTCTAATACCTTCCCTTTACGCAATCAGTCCCCTTAATCGAACTATGAGACCAGTTAAGGTTCCTATTGACCAAAACACTATGTGACGACTTCCATTCCCTTTTTTTACTAATAGAAAACAAGAATTTCATGTTCTTTCCACCCATTCCATTCCTGACTATTCTCGATCTAGGATGATGATCGTCGTGACGTCATCCACGTGCGATAATCTTGAAATTGTTTTTAGTCAAATTAAATTTTTACGGGTTATTTGAGTTATTTTTGCATCCACAAAATCAATTGAATTATATCGATCAACCCCCATATAGTTTAAATTATGGATAACGCGGGTCAATTATCTAGTTAACAAAGAAACTAAATCATGTGGTGATATTATTGTTCATGCAAACTCATGCAACTATGGATTACAATAGTAACCCACAGTGCATTCCTTCTTTCTTTTTTCACTTTTTCAGTCTTTTTTTGCACTTTTTCATTTTTTTCCACTTTCCCCCCTTTTCTTTTATTTTTTCTTTTTTTTTCAAAATTACTTTTTTTTTCAACTTTCCTCTTCTTTTTTTTGCTTTTTTTTTTTCCAAAATTATCTTTGTTGATTTTACTTTTTAAATATTGAGCTGGTTAAAAATTTCGCTTTGTAATTTTTTTCTTTTAAAATACTGTGGATTGCTACGATGTTTTCCCACATAGTTTTTCTATTTTATTTTTTAAAATTATATTTGTCGATTTTATTTTTTTTATATTGAGCATTTAATTTTGTAATTTTTTTCTTTAAAACATTGTTGATTGCTACAGTGTTTCTCCACATGTTTTTTATTATTTTTGTTTTTTTATGATGTTTTATGAAATTATCTTTTTCGATTTTATTTTTTAATATTGAGCTGGTTAAAAATTACAGTTACAATATATGAGGAAAGCACTGTAACTTTCCTCGCAAATTACTATGGATTGCTACAGTGTTTTTTTCCACATGGTTTTTTCTGTTTTGTTATGTTTTTCACTAAAATTGTCTTTGTCAATTTATTTTTTAAATATTGAGTTGGTTAAGAATTGCAATTATAAGTAAATACAAGTTTTTCCTCACCACTATGGATTGATACAATTTTTCCTCACATAGTTTTTTTCCAGTTTCTTTTGTGTTTTCTTTTTTTGTAATATAATTTTTTTAAAATTATCTTTTTCGATTTTATTTTCTTAATATTGAGTTGGTTAGAATTTAACTTTGTAATAAAGCTTAATCATATGTGGAAAGCACAGTAGCTTTCCTCACAAAACATTGTGGATTGCTACAGTGTCTATCCACATGATTTTATTTCTTATGATTTTTTTAAAATTATCTTTGTTAATTTTATTTTTTTTAATATTGAGCTGTTGAGAATTACAATTACAATTCATTACAAATAAAGCTAAATCAAGTGGGGAAGCACTGTAACTTTCATCACAAAACACTGTGAATTGCTACAGTGTTTCCAACATGGTTTTTTTTTCCCTTTTTTCGGTGTTGTTTTTTGTTATTTTTTTTCTAAAATTATTTATATCGATTTGATTTTTTTTTAATATTGAGCTGATTAAGAATTTAGCTTTGTAATTGTTTTGCTTTAAAACACCGTGAATTGTTGCAGTGTTTTCCTATATGATTGTTTTATGATTTTTTCTAAAATTATCTTTGTCGATTTTTTTTTAATATTAAGTTGGTTAAGAATTATAATTACAATAAATCTAAATCATATGGGGAAAGCGTTGTATTTTTTCTCACAAAACACTGTACATTGCTACAGTATTTCTCTAAATGGTTTTTTAATTTATTTTATTGGGGAAAACATTGTAGTTTTCTTCACAAAACATTGTCAATTGCTACAACGTTTTTCGTCATGGTTTTTTTTCCTTCCAAAATTATCTTTGTTGGTTTTTTTTTTTAATACTAAGTTGGTAGAGAATTTAACTTTATATATTTTTTTGCTTTTTATTAACAAAAAAGCTAAATCATGTGGCGAAAGCACTGTATCTTTCCTCACAAAACACCGTGGATTGCTACAATTCATTTTGATCAATCTCTAAATTTTTTATCACCAACACAATTTTTTTTTCATCATACCTTTAGTTTCTATTACTTATTTAGCGATGATTCACAATTATAATACTATCAAGTATATTTGTTTTATAAACTCACAGTAGCGCGGGTATTCCATCTTTTGTAATATAAAAGATGTGCATAATCGAACCCGGGTCAGTTTAATAGCTCTGCTTTTTATCATTTTATTTTTCAACACTTGTCACTTTTAAGCTGATGTGCTAAGCCACGTGTAATTCGACTAATATATGTGTCTTTCTTTCACCTCACCAGTCATCGGAAAATTGATCAAAATTCAATCGGAGGAGCTCCATTAAAAAAGTTAAGAAGAAGAAGAAGAAGAAAGGTTACATTAAACCAAAATCCATTGGATGAAACACAGGGAGACGACGGCAGAGATACGGCAGCATAATATTTTTTTTCTTACAATTTACAGCTACGGCAAGCCTGAGTGATAAACAAGGGTAGAAATAATACTTTTTTTTTAAAAAAAAAAGCTTTTTTTGATCGATCGGTCGACGAGATGTCGTTTTCATTCTTCAAAGCGTCACGCCCGAAGACACCACAAGAAGTGGTGAAAACAATCAAAGATAGCCTCATGGCTCTTGATACCAAAACCGTTGTTGAAGTTAAAGCCCTCGAAAAGGTATCCTCTCTCTCTACTTTTATTTATTTATTTTATGATTTCTGGCTTGTTATTTGATGATCAATTGCAGATTAATTTTTCCTTGTTTTATTAGATTAAATACAGACTTCATTACTGTTTTGTTTATGTAATTATTTGTCAATTGTGAGAAATATATAAAAAAATTAAAAATTCTGTTGGTGGTGGTTAGGATGTTTAGACGTAATTATTTGTTATGTGAAATGCAATTGGCGAAAAGAATTTTTTAAAATTTAAAAATGCATTTTGCGAGGCGAAAACTAGGGTTTTTAGTGATTCTGGATGGATCATTGGGATTTAATTGATTGTTGATTGATATTTTGAAAGTTATGACAGGCATTGGAAGAAGTGGAGAAGAATTTTGTGACATTGAGATGTATGCTGTGTGGAGATGGGGAGGTAGAACCGAATATGGATCAAGTTTCGCAATTAGCACTTGAAGTTTGCAAAGAGGATGTTCCTGCTCTTATGATTCAAAAGTTACCAAATTTGGGATGGGAAGTAAGTGCTGCTGCTACCCCATTCCTATGGTTAGCTCATGCATTCTGTTTAGTCTTTTTTTTTTGTTGTTGCCGCAGAAGAGATTATAATTTCTTAGTTCATGTTGAAATGCAGGCGAGAAAGGATTTAGTCCATTGCTGGTCCATATTGTTGAAGCAGAAGGTTGACTCCAGATATTGCTCTGTAGAATACATAGAGAACCATTTTGAATTTCTTGACTTTCTTGTTGTGTGGTAAGCATAAGCATAGAATACTTGTTGTTATGCTCTGATTTAAAAATCATACTTTTGTGTCTTGTGGGCCTTTCGGGATATAGTTCTTTGATTTCTTCTGATTATCATTTTTTTTTTTGTATGGGTATTCAGGGGGTGTTTGGGAGTGTGGTAGCTGTTGTTTTTCAAAGTGTATTTTGTTCGAAAATGTATCAAAATAATATATTTTTATTTTATTTTTTAAAAATAATTTTTTACATCAATATATCAAAACGATTTAAAAATATAAAAAAAATTAATTTTAAGCAGAAAAAAATCAAATTTTAGGGAAATGTCGTTTCAAACGCGTCCTTAATCTTTATATAGTCTTCCTGAGTACTGCCATGTGAATGCATTTTCTGCCCAAGAAGGAAACAGGGTTGTTTCATCTAAAAGAGTTGGAATTTTGTGTCTATTACCAAATTGTAATTCAGAATGATAATGTTGCAGGAACATAAAATGAAATAAGAGAATAACTGATGTCAAAGATCCTTCTAAATTTTTTTCATAAGGGTATCATAAGAAAATAGTACCCTAGTCAACGAAGTGAAAAAAATAGTTTTTGCCTAAGAACCATAAAATGTGTCTTGTTTTTGTGCCCAAAGTTATTTGTTTCAAGATTATTTTCTCTGTTAGAAGGTTTAAATCATACTTGCTATTGTGTGATGGTTGGAGAAGGGATTTGAGTTTTTGGAAGTTGTAGAAACTATTAGAGACACACTAGTAGGGTTTCTTGGAATGATATCTAGAGGATAGAAAACTTAAGGTTCATACCTAGGGTTCTTAGGAGTCACAGCTAACAGTAACTTGAGTCACACAATCAAAAGCAAATTGCTGGAAATTTTATTCGTAAACTGATTTTCTCTCTGTATTGAACAATTACATAACCTAATAAAGTAGTTGTCCTATTTAAAGTAGGAAAAACCTAATAAACCTAATTAATCATTAGGACTAATAAAATACCCCATTAAAAAATTAAACCTAGACAAATTTTCTGGATTTTCCTGCAAATCTGGATATTACTGCTGCAAAAATACGTTAATTTTTCTTATATTGTTGTACATGCTAGTTTTTCATATGGAGTCTCTGTGAATAAGAAATTTCATTAAGGTTACTGTATGAGATTTAATGTTTTACTCTCTGAACAGCTATGATAACAAGGAAATTGCCTTGAACTGTGGACTTATGCTAAGGGAATGCATAAAATTTCCGACACTTGCAAAGTAAGACATTCAAGCTCTTTTTTTTTATTTCTTTTGTGGCCACTGTGTTATAGCTAAAACTCTTAAATTTTTTAATTTGATGGTATCAGTGGAAGGAGCTCTATTGTTATCCTTGCATAATTGATCAGTGCACAAAAGTAGTAGTACTGAAATATGGAAATGGTGACTCTTATGCGCTTCTTATTTGGCCTATATGTAAGCTTCATCTTCATAAAACTTTCTTGTACTTTGGCATCCTCATGTGTTTGTATTTATGATCACAAGTCATCATTACCATTATTGTGATGACCTTTGACTCCAATGGATTACAATCACACTCATAGGAGGCCTTCTTGAGGTGAGACTTCAGGTGGTCGGGGCTTTGAATCCATAGCTTTTATGTCACCCATAAGTGTGAGACAGCAAGAGGTTTGAGTTCTCATTAACAGCTCAGCACGGTAACTGTTTCTCATGCACAGCGAGAAATTTTGACCTTCTTAGGGGAGAGGATTTATATAATGTGTTTGTAAGCATGAGGAGTTGCATATCCTTTTTTTTCCTGATTAAAAACACATGGAGATTTATGCCTGTGGAATTGTGAATTTTCAACACATTATTTGGTAGAACTCCTTCCTGTATTTATTTTTTTCTGTATTCATTATTTGATGTTTATATTCCAAATTATTTTTTTTATGGTTAATGGTTCATGTGAGAGCTTCCCTGGAAAATAGGAGAATAATAACTCTAAGTCTGAGTACCTGCGACCAGGGGCTGGTTAGAATTTAGTTTTATTTGGTATCTTGACATGGCTTTGGGGTTTCCCCTTCTGTACATTTTTGTGCATATAGGGTTGCATGCCCTTTTATGTTTTTCCCTTTATTTTGGCTTCAAGCTGATTTCACAGGGATCTGTTTTGTCATTTCTATATTTTTGTAAAATACTTTTTGTGATATCTTCTCCATCAATGGAAAGGACTGCTCATGTGTGACCTGGGTTTCTTTATGATTTTTTTTATGTGCTCATTGGTTGTTGCTTCTACCCTGGTCCTTGGGGTCTTTCACTGGTTATGGCAATTTGAACTGTGCTCACTGCTGCTAAAGTTATTTAATTCCAAAGTTTGAATGCTTTGATATGATTTATTCAGTGACTAACTTATTTACTGTAGAGATTAATGGCCCCACTTCCACTGATTGTTAATGGAATTTGATAATTGTTAGCTTATTGCTTTTCTGAGATTTGAAATTTCAGTCAGTTTCAATTCTAACAATTACTCAAAGTGTAAAATGGCTGTTACAGTCAATGCTGCTTTTGACATCTGCTTTTGATGATTTATTTTTTTATTATGACAAGCAAGTTTTAAGTTTTCACACAGATAATTTTTGTAGTGATGTTTCAGATACATATTAGAGTCTGCAAGCTTTGAGTTATTCTTCAAATTTGTGGAATTGCCTAACTTTGATGTTGCTTCCGATGCTTTCTCTACTTTCAAGGTCAGAGTTATAAGTTTGTAAGTTCTTGTGTTTCCTTTTCCTTTTATCTGTTCAAATTTGTGCTTCCAGTTATTCCTACTTCTTATACGTTTTGGTATGCTTGCCAGGATTTACTGACAAAACATTGCACTGTGGTTGCTGAGTATCTTACTGCACATTATGATGAGGTACACTTGCTTGTCAATTTTATGATTCTAGATAGATATAGGGAGACCAATCTTGATTGAAATGTTACTTAAAATTTGTTGATCTACATATTTTAGTTAAAGAATACCCAGAATGTGCTTTGAACAAGAACCTTTTTTGTGATGATTAATGAATTATACGACAATGTGCAAGTTGTGGAAACCCATGTAAACTCATTGGATTTTGGACTCCTAATATTTGTCTAGACTGTTGAGCAAATCCACTACCATAATAGCTCCTTTTCACAATTATCTTTATCTTTTCTCTTGCTTGTGTAAGAAGTGTCTCTTAACTAATCTTAAAGCACTACTGTCCCAGTTCTTTGATCTATATGAAAAACTCGTGACGTCTTCTAATTATGTGACAAGAAGACAATCATTGAAGGTTAGTTTCCAATGTACCTTTTCAGATATCACTCTGCTGTTGCTTTGATCAATAAGTTAACAGTATTATGTTGATTTAGCTTCTCTCGGAATTCCTTTTGGAACCTCCGAGCTCTCATATAATGAAGCGCTACATTCTAGAAGTTCGGTACCTTAAAGTCATGATGACTTTGCTGAAGGTATCAAGTCGTTTCTTTTCCACTTTTATTTCTTGTATCTCAATTTTGATGTTATATTTTTGGTACGACTAGTTTGATATACTGTGCAATCAAAAGAAACCATAAGTTTTTAATTGGCAATGCTATCTTTATCAAACCAAAAGCGACAAAGCAAGTAAGAAACCTCTGAATGATAGAAAGGCCCTCACTTTGTGTTTCACCATGCTTTTCTGTTCACTGGAAGTCTGGAACGCTTCTCTCATTGGAAATCATTACAATGATGCCAATCTAGCCCAGAGCCAGCAAATGGTCTAACTGTGCCTATCCTTAGGGGCAAAGTTAAGAAGGGCTTGTCTCCTCACAGTACGATGGGTTGTGGATGCAGAGAGGTCTCTGTTTCTAAGAACTGGATCATTTTTTTAAATCTGGCTGCCTAGGTTATCAGATTTTCTTTTTTCTTTTTTTTTAGGGGGGGGGGGGGGGGGGGGTCTGTTCAATCTTGGATATAGGATACGGTTTGTAGCCATCAGAGGTCAGCGCTTTAATGTGCCTGTCTGATAAGTGGTAAGAGTAGTTCTGATTTATTCAGGCATGTCCTGTGCTATATTATAGATGGGCCTTCTGTGTTAGATCTATTTCGATATGTATTGTTTTTATGGAAGTTTTTATTGTAGTTGCCTTCCTCTGCTTGATTTTTGTTTCATTTGTCTGGGCAGGACTCAAGCAAAAATATTCAGTTAGCTGCTTTCCACATTTTCAAGGTTTTAGAATCTTCCTCACCCTCTCTTTTTCTTTAGTGTATGCATTTCTTTTTCTAGTTGTGCTCTAGGCTTGGTCATATGCTAGGACATCGATTTCCCATGCTATCATGTCATATTATGATTCCCTGGCCTTCAAGGTGTTCCAATACCATTAGAACCAAGGAGATTGCTTATCTAGGATACGTACAACATTGGCTAATTTTTCTACCCCCATCCAAAGCATAAATCGGTCAAGTTATAGAGCAGACAATCAACTGCAATCGCTGTCTGATATGCATCATCTCTTGCTGAAATTTCCCTTCATGTTAAGTTTTTTGGTGAAATTATATTGGTCATGTTTGGTGGGCAAGTAAAAACTAAACATGGACTTTCCCTTTACTCTTCCCTCTCCCCTCTTTCTTTATCCTCCAAAAAGGGTTGCTGAAGTGTGTGTGTTTTTAATTTTTTTGGGGGATTTGGTATTTTTCAGTGCATTTAAATTGCCTGAGCTGTTTTCTTGTGTTAGTTGTATTTTTATCAGCACTACCCCAAAAAACGTGCATCTAAGGTTATTTCTTACTGGTCTTTCTGGTGTCTGTATCTTATGATAAACACAAATAGTCATATGCATACTACAGCCTTTTAGTGAAGATAAACTTTAAGTGGAACTTTCAATGGTTGTTCAATGTCTTTTTGATATGCAATCATCTATTTAATTTCCATGGGGAACATGGACACCATCTCGATTTAAGGTTTCACTACAGTAGCAGAGAGTCCTACTTGATGCAAGAAACTTCTACAAAGTGTTAGGATATCTATCTGAATGTCTTTTGCTTGCAATCTGCGTCCAAATTTCATTTTTGATGAAGATGAATGCCGCAGCTGTTCTTGTTTTTGTTGTGCCCCCTTTGCAAAGAAGCAGTGTCCTAGACGTCAAAGATGACAATTGAATTGTATGAAACGAAAAATAAAGTTGGCTGTTGAGTAGACATGAGTGATGAATAGAGGTCAACACGGCATTGGCTGCTTCGTTTAGATGAAAATATTTTGGAATTGGCCTGGTTGAGTTGCAACTTATAAGTACAGATTTTTTCCATACCTTTTCCTTGATTGAAAGGTTATGATGCTGTCAAAATTGTGTGATTGTGGTTGCACTTTACTCTCTTCGCGTAATCTGTTGGATTCTGCGCCTCTGTGGATAGCCAGATTTTGTAACATTGGCTCTCATGCACCTTGGGCAGTGTCAATCACTGACTTTTTGTTAAATTCTCATCAAATAAGAGTCCTTTATTTTTCTATGATAGTGAAATATTTTGCAGCATAAATGGTCATTTATGGTTCCAAGTGTTAAACCCTGTCTTTGTTCTCACGTCAGGTCTTTGTTGCTAATCCTAGCAAGCCAAGAGAAGTAAAAATGATTTTGGCAAAAAACCGTGAAAAATTGTTGGAGTTGCTTCTTAACCTCTCAGCTGGAAAAGGTAATTATGCTTTCGAAATGCACCCGGGTGCAATGGGTACTAGATACACAAATAGCTGAAGAAATTTCCTTTGAAATCATGTTTATAGAAACACTTCTCAATTTTGAAATTTCTTCTGTGGAGATCGATGACATAGTGTCCTCATCAGGAGTTGAGGATGAACAGTTTGAAGAGGAAAAGGAATTGATCATCAAGGAAATTGATAGACAATCTCGCCTGTCAAATCGTGATCCTTAGATCTTCATCCTAATTGCCAGCATTTCCGTTTCTACTCAGATCATGTTTCAGGTTCATGCTAATCCCGTGATGATTGATTGATTCCTACAACTGATAGTTGCGCAAAATCATGGTGTCAAAGCACGGTAGGAAACATATATAATTGAGAATTGCATGCCAGTTGCATGCCTTTGTAATATTTGTCGTGTCAGAAGTCATAATGAAGTACATCCTGCCGATTTGTCTTAGAAGTGTGTCTAGAGTATTGGTTTTGAGTGCTCAAAGGCACTGTATTATAAAGAAACTCTCTACCCCTGTTGCTTTGTGCATAGTGTTTCAAGGTTAAGGCTTGTTTTAACATTGAGCAAAAGATTTAAGTTTGCTATTCTTTTCTGATTCAACAATTGGTGTCTGTATTTCCTACACCTTCAAGTTAGAGTTACGTCAACTTAGCAGAATTCAAAAGCACTGGAGACGATTTCTTGATGCATGTTGATATATCCAATAATATGTGAATGCCAAGTGCATTATATACTAGCTATTCTCGTCTGGTTCTTGGTTTCTGATATTTGGCCTCGCCAGTGCCAACCAAGGCATGTGTGTATGAAATGCATGATTAATTTTTTGCTCTTTGTTTCATATAAAGGGATTGCATATATAATTAGATTAACAAAGTTACAATGTCCAGCAAAACTAAATCATTGACGGGGTTTGTGCAATTGAAATGGATGAGCTTCAAGAACAACAACATAAGGAACTCTTACAACAGGTTTACAGAACTTTAGCAGCATCATATACTCAAAGGCAAGGTCAGTTCTTGCTAGACATTCTGACTTCTTATTTAAAAGTTATTTCAGTTTGAAGAATGTAACAAGCCATGCATATATAGATACCGACTCTTTTACTAATCCAGCATATATATGAAGCTCAGCAGCCATTTTAAACCCTATGGTATACTCCAGGAGACAGGATCCAAATTTCAAACATGGCAGCACAAGACAGCAAAGTTTGTGTTTTCTGCCACAATAAATAAATATCACCTCTGCATACAAGCAGTTCCAATAACATCAATTTGCATCTACATTTATGAAATCTGATAAAACTGTGATGACATCCAATTACTTGAGCCTCACAAAGAAAGATGCAAAGACAATATCTACAAATTGCACTATAATGGAAAACTAAATGATATAATTACCACATAGAGATGAATAATTACTTTACAGGCAAATCAACTTCGTCTTCATCTTCATCTTCAACATCCCAACTCAAGTCCTCTTCTTCTGCACTTCCAAACCGATTATGCAATTCCACTCCACTTGTACCAGCACTTGCTGTGTTCTCAGCAGCTTCCACCTTGCTCTCATCATTACTCCCAATAAATTCAATCTCATCCCAGCCAAGATCTTCCTCCTGCAACGACTGGCTTGAAACGATGGACACATCACTGTCTTTACACGATCCACCATTACCCCCCTTCTCCTCCACCGTATCCATGCTTTTGTTAGGCGATCGGAGTGAGGGCAAACCACCATCTTCCCTCTCCTCAATTTCCTTCTCAATTACACTCTTCTTATTTGATTCACCTTTCGACAAAAACCCATTACCCTCCTCCTCCTCCTCCTCATCATCATCATCATCATCAAAATCCCAGCTTAAATCCTCCTCTTCATCACCGGAGATCGCTCTTTTAACAAGCAATGCCCTTGCTTCCTCTGCTTGTTTTAGCATAAACAGTCTATAAAAATACCGGCTCCAAAAACTTTGATCATCAACCTTACTAGGCACAACCTTGTAATAAATTTGATTAACAACCTCATTTTCGCTGATTAATCTCTTAATCTCTTCATTTTTCTCTTCAAACACAAAACCCTCCGACTCCCATTTCTCATAATCCTCCTTATCCCCCGGTTCAGAACAATAGGTATCCAAATCACATTGCAACGCACGCACTTGAGCATCGAAACGACTGTACTTCACGCCCAAATGGTGTCGTTTAGTCGAACTACTTGCATCACTATCATCATTCAAATCACGATGATGATCAACGGCTGAGAAAACGGAGTCCTTACCGTGAGAGATGATCTGGGCCGTTGAATTCCAAACGGTGGATCCGATATCATCAATGACTTGGCCGACGGACTCGAGGGAGTGTTGAGCGACGGCGGCGCCGGATTCAAAAGAAGCTGGGAGGTCGTGGACAGCGCGTGAAGCGACGTGGCGTATGACGGCGGTTTCTTTGTTAAAACCGGATCGTAATTCATGGAGGTCTTTTTTATATGTTTGGATGATGGATTCTGATTTGGTTGATATGGTTTTGATTAACGAGTCAAAGGACCAAGCGAGGTTTAAGGTTGAAGGTTCCGCTTCCGGTTCCGTTTCCGGGTCAGGGTTGTCGGAGCTTGGGTTGTTGGGTGGTGCGGTATCTTCATCGAAGACGGATTTGAAGAAATTCATGGGAATAATTTAGGGTTTTCTGTCAGAGCGTGAAGGGAATCGAAGAGCGTGATCTTCTTGCTCTCCTCTGCACTGCACTGTTATTTATTTATTTATTATGTATATATTTTTTTTTTTTGATAAATAAGAAGAAGGATTTATTTATTTATTTATTGAGATTGAGATTGAGATGGAAGTTTCAAGTTTAAGTTTGAAATGACAGTAACGGTCAACGGTTGTATAGTGGATAGTTTTTTTAACAAAATATAATTGAGTTCTTATAATGAAATAGATTTGAATCCTAATTAAATATGATTGTGTAACTGATAATTTTTTTAATGAAACAAATTTGAAACTCTTTAATGAAATAGATTTGAGTTGAGACTGCTATAGCTTATATTATTTCCATTGGCATGTGTTCTGTTTTTTTAAATGTAAAAGTAAATATTAAAAGTATGGGGGATTTTTTTATTTTTTTTTTACAATGTTATTAAATCCGGTAAAACAATTAAATCTTAAAATTTTTTAACCTTATTCTTTACCTCCCGCAAGTTTTCAATTAAATCACAGTGGAGCTAACCTAATGTAAATTGATTAATTTCATGAGTTTAAAAGTTACGTGAATGCCCCCACAAAAACATATTTTAACTTATAAAAACATTAAGATGAAAAAAAATTCAATTCACAATCCGTGAAATTCCAGACCTGAATTCAATTAAGAAGTTCAATTCTCAATCAATTTAATGTTGAATAATAAAATTTAAAAAAAAAATTCCAAAGAAAAAAACTTATCAAAGAAAAAAAAAATGAACATCAAATATGAAAGAAGAAAAGAAATGGAGGGTGAAAGTGAAAAACAAAATAAATTCAAAAATTGTCTTACATAAAAAAAATCAAAATAATAGGGATCAAATCTGACATGTTAAAAAATTGAAGGATGATGAAATTGAAAACAAAATCAAATTTTAGAAATTAATTAAAAAAAAGAGGGAAGACATATAAAGAAAAATAACTTGAAGGGCTAATTTGTAAATTTGAAGGGTCAAACATGGATTTCTAGGACTAATGAGAAAAGAACGAAAAAAAAAAGATCATTGGCACCGAACTAGAGGTCAATTAACCACATGCACTACATGAGGAGGAAGATGAGGCTTAAACGAATCGTATGATATTGTAGAAGAATGATTTTGACCACTAGAGTCAGCTATACACGTTGCTTGAAGGTAGCAGAGTGGCTAACCTGAGCAACACAACGTTATCGGTTTTTTTTTTTTTTTTATGAAAAACCCACATTGCACCTGTAACCCAAAAATTATTATGAAAATACCTTTGTGAAATGACAAGAAAAAAAAAAGGCATGTAGAAAAGCTTTTAAAAATGCATGGTAGAAGAATGGTTTTGACCACTAGAGTCAGCTACACACGTTGCTTGAAGGTAGCAGAGTGGGTAACCTGAGCAACACAACATCATCAATTTTTTATTTATTTATGAAAAAGCCACATTACACCTACAACCCAAAAATTATTATGAAAATACCTTTGTGAAATGACAAAAAAAAAAACACGCATATAGATAAGCTTTTTAAAATGCATGGTAGAAGAATGGTTTTGACCACTAGAGTCAGCTGTATACGTTGCTTGAAGGTAGCAGAGTGGCTAACCTAAGCAACACAACGTCATCAATTTTTTATTTATTTATGAAAAAACCACATTGCACCTATAACCTAAAAATTATTATGAAAATACCTTTGTGAAATGACAAAAAAAAAACGCATGTAGACAAGCTTTTAAAATTTGATTCCGAAAGCAATAGAGTCATTACATTGTAGCAAAAAATACAAAATATAAAAAATAGCCCCTAGAAAATCATGAAAATATCAAAATGCTCCTTAAAAATCATGAAGGCAATAGGGTCACAATGTCTATCATTGTAATTTTTTTAAGGGCAAAACTGTAATTTGCTATTATAATATGCAGTAAATCAAGGCATATGTACAATACTTCTCCCACATGTTTTAGACAGGGGGGCCGCCCAAATTTTTTCTAACATAAGAAAAGATGTTAAGGCAATGTAAGCGCTTCTAAAAAAGGGTCATTAAGTTTATTGTGTTTATTAAGCTCGACTAATTCAAATAATACAAAAAATATACAATGACAATAAATAGACCAAAAAAATTGACAATGTAAAAAAGGCTAAAAAACACCCAACTCAAGCTCATCCAAATTAGTATGCCAAATTTATGACCTAAACATGATACCGTCGTAAACTTGTAAAAAGTAAATTGAATAAAACTATGAAACTCAATTATCAAACAACCAAATTTTGAAGGGAGAAACTTAAAAAAATAAAAAATATATATATGTATGAGAAAAAGATTCAAGTCAACATGCTAACCCTGGCCATGGAAATAGGATTGAGAAGATCTAAAAAAAAACCAAAATCAACATGTGTTAACTTTCAAAACTCGTGACCATAGTCATGAGCTTGAGACTAACCATGTGGAAGAAGAACCCTCAAAAATAATGAAACAAAATTTCAAATCATCAAAATGTTGAGGGATGAAATTGAAAAAAACAATACAATAAAAAAAGATTCACAACAAAAAAAAAACATTTAAAAGAATAGGAACTAAATTTGATATAAAGATAATTTAAAATCAAATGTTGATAGATGAAATTGAAAATAAAATTCAATTAGAAAAGCATTAAAAATAACAAACAACAATCAAACTAATGGGGACCAAATTTGATATAAAAATTAAATGAAACTAAATTATGAGGGGAGAAATTGAAAATAAAATTGATCAAAAATATATTAAAAAATGAAATAAATAGCAATCAAAGAATGAAGAACAAAATGAAAACAAAATCAAATTAGATGACACCTTTATATTTTGGCAAAAGGAAGAGAAAGAAAAAAGGGAGGAGAACAAAAAAGTTCATTAGAGCCCAAACCACTACACCGCCGTGCACATGCTTGACACCAATGGAAAAGGGACGGCGAGACACTTCCAACGCCAACCTAGAAGGTGATGTTTGGTGGTGAAGCGACGTCACACGCCAATAATTTTTTTAATAAATATTATTAAAAAGATCAAATCATCCCCTGTCAACTTGTTTATCACAAAAAAAAAACTAATATGAAAGGACAGAAAGGCCCTTTTATGTAAGTTCAACAATTTTTGCATGTAAGAATAATATAGTCTTTACTCTGTGTCTTTAAAAAGTAAAAAGATTGAATTGCCCTCGTGTAATTTTTAGGGCAATATAATCATTACATCATGCATTTAAAAGGTAAGAAGACTTAATTGTCCCCAATCAATTTCACAATATCTAATGGGTCCTTTTAAAAAAGACCATTCTACCCCTAACACCAAGGCAGTTGATTTTTTTAAGGGAAAAATAGTAATAACACTTTTTTTTTAATAGTGATATGTGTGTAGGTGCATAATGAATTCTCTATAGGTTTTAAGGTTTTTTTTTTTTTTGTAATTTGAGTTCTAATGACTATAATGTATTTAGTTATTATACAATAAAAAAAAATATTATTTCTCGCAAGATATAATAAATTTCTCAACTAAAAAATTTATTAGTTTTTGATGAAGTCGTGAAAAAACTTCATATAAAAAACTTTCCATTACCAGTCTTGGGTTAGGTTGTTTTTGAAAAACCAAACCCCTGTTGAAACAAATGACACTCTTATACTTAAGTTAGTAGAGGTGTGAAGAGAGAACAATGTACTGTAAAAGAGAAATAAAAGCTAACGTTAGGAGTGCGTATCTATATGTTTTACGTGGCTCTGTATGTATGTAAGTGTGTGACTTTTTTGTGGAAGAAATTCTCTCGTGCTTCTTGGTGGATGAGTGTATACGTTCATCCTTGGACTTTTTTCGTGGATAATAAGACATATAATTGGTGGAGAAATTAATGCTAGACATTAATTGTGGAGCTGGAATCCATGCGCTAGCCATGGTGACTCGTTGGTTATTATGCTATGCATGGGCTAGACACCATTGATGGAGAAGTCGATGCCCAATACTAGTTGTTGTGCATGTTGTATGATTAGAGGAGTTGTGCTACAATTGAGAAGCTATGCTAGCATGAAAGTTGTGCTAATTGCAATTGGCGTTGAAAGGAAGTCACGACTCTATGTAGAATTTTTTGTATATAAAAGTTTGTGTATAGCTAGAAAAGTGTGTGGTCGTATGTGTGTTATAGAAGAAAATTGTCAGCAGCACTTGAAAAAAAAACATAGTGGTGCGTGCAAGAAAAAAAAGAGAAGAGAGAGAATAGAAGAAAAAAAAGGACAGAGAGAGAGAAAAGAGAAAAATGACAAAGAAAAAAAGAGAGGAGATGAGAGAGAGAATAGAGAAAAAAAAGAGAGAAAGAGGGGGGAGAGAGGGAAAAATAGAAAAAATGAGAGAAAAAAATAGAGAGAAGAGGGCCTAGCTTGGCCGCGTGGGTTGACGTGGTCAGCGGATCTTATCATGTGAGCTCAATCGATGTGATCAAAGTAATATTTTTTTAAAAAAATTTTGCTCCATTAGTTTCCTTTTTCACTTATATTTAGTTTACTTGGGGAAGTAGTGCACTATATTCTTATTATCCATAGTTGAAACTTTAAATTTGGTTTGTAGCTTTTTTTTTTATGCAGGATCCCACATGAAGCTACAAGGTGGTTTTTGCCTAAAAATATAAAAATACCTAAATCCAAAGCGGTATTTTAATAATTTTCGATTCTTGGTTGCTTCTCCATATTTAGTTTTGCTACTTGCAAATTATCATTTCATATCATTTATGTTGTTGCCTTATTGATTATTCATGCTTTTCTTTTAGCTCTTACTACTAGTTAGTGGCATGCACATCGATGTGAAGGATTTTTTTGATAATGTTATTAAACTCAATTAAGCTTGTAGAGTCCACATGGTGACCTCTCAACCTAGTTTCTAGATAGAGTTGGGTTTCAAAGTAACTATATGGGAGTTGACTTAGTGTGATCTAGTTGACCTGATGATTTGGCCAAAACTCGGTTAGAATTTTAAAAAACAATTCAAACGTTAATTTAATATTTTTTTTATAAAAAAATACTAGAACAACAATGTATTGGATTGATCTAGATCAAATTAGGTTAACCCGACTAATCCGTGATCTAGGTCATAGCCTTAACCGGTTTTAATAACCTTGTCTTTTGAAATATATTTTTTATTTAATTAAACAATTATAAAAGTAAATATTTACAGGAAGAACAATGAATATAATTATAAAGAGAAATATATTTCTCCAACCTAAACTTTATTTTCTTATTAATACATCTCTTGATTGTATGAATGAAAGTATGTTTTTTAATTATAAAAAATGTTCTTTAAATAAAAACCTATCGTGATTTTAAAAGTAAGTTTAAAAAAAATATTAAGAGAATGACTTAATATTTTGTATACGATTGAATGAAAAAAAAACATTAAACAAATATGATAAAATAATATAAAAAATCTATCAAAAAATTTAGAGAAAAACAAATTCTTTTTATTGAATATTCATGGGTAATCTTTTATTTTTTATTTTTGCATATTAGGTACATAGTAATTGAAAAAAAATATTAACATTCTCCTAAAAACCTATAATATTATTCAAGAACCATAACAAAATTGAACAATAATTTTAATATTATGTTAAGTCTTTTACTTCTAATGCATTACAATGAAAATTCAAAAACAAAAATGAAAAGAAAACATAAAAAAAATTGTAAGGTGCATATACCAAGAAGATTGAGGCCCACATGTATGATAAAAAAAAAAAGAAGCTACCTCATATGGGCTTGCAAAGCTAGGCTGACAAAATCATCTTTAATTTTATTTGCTAAAAAATGAAAGATTTTATTTTTATTTTTATTTCTTTTAGAAAAAAACAGATGACAGCATCTACATGCTTAGAATTTGACCATAAAAAAGATAGTTGAAATCAAGTTATTATTATTTTTACCCTAAAAACTATTTTTAAAACATATTTTCACTTAAAAACATGGAATAAAAACCTTTATAACCTTAATAAATCAATCTTTCAACTTGAAACACTCCAAAATTAGTTCAAAAACACAAAATTAAACACCTCAATAATATTTCTCTTGTCAAGAAGTACACATTGACCCTAAACTTGGTCTTTTTTTTATTCACAAAATATGAGCAACCAATCACTTTTTGTTTTCCAATAACTTTTCCTTTCTTCTCTCAAATTGAAAAACTAAAATGTGAATAAACTAAAGTATTGAATTAAAACATAAACATTTCAAACTAAAGGGACCATAAATAAAATTAGAAAAATCTTATATGGATTTTTTTTTTTTAAAAAAAAAAGGGCACTAGATGGACAGTATCAAAAAGAAAAAACCTTGTTTTTTTACTTCAATATCTATTTTGATCCCTGCATTTTCAATATCTTGCAGGCAATAAAAACTAATTTTTGTTAATGTAAAATTAGACATCAACTCAATATTAATATTTTTTTTAACATCATGATAACTCAACTCTAAGTAAACACCATGTAGAATGATAATTTTCCTTTTCTTTTGTTACTGGTGACCCTTGTGGGGCACTATTTTCGCAATGCAGAATCCAATATATTGCAGTGCACAACTAGCATTTGCAACAGTAGTGACTTTGTTAATTAGATTTAACAGTATACAGGCTAGATAAATCAAAAAACTAAATCATAAAAGGTCTGTGCAATCAAAGGTGGATAACCCCAGCACAAGAGCCAAATGAACTCTCACCACAGGTTTACAAAACTCTTGCAGCGTGCTAATTGCTACTAGCAAGCTCAATTCTTGCTGGAAAAGATTTCTGATAAGGTGAAGGATCATGCAGACAAAGACCAAGCAGACCAGCATCTATAATCTCACCAGCCATTTTAAACGGTATGGCATGGTAAATCAAGATTTTGGTCATAGCAACAGAAGAAAGAGTGAAGAAAATACAAGTAGCCAATAATGGGATTTTATTGCACAAGAAAACGGAAACACGTTGGCAAGCACTTCCATTCAGATCAATTTGTATTTATATTTATGGAAACTCGTAGAACTGTGACAACAGCATGAATTTAATCACTTGAACATCTAGAAGGGAAGATATGAAAACATATACATCACAATGCAGTACAATGACAAACTAAATAATAATTAGCACATATGAATAATCACTTAACTCGCGCATCATCTTCATCTTCAATATCCCAACTAAAATCCTCCTCTTCCTCTGCCGCACTCAACTGCTTATGCAAATCAACTCTACTTGTACCGGCACTCTTCCTGCTCCCAACAGCTTCCCCTTTGCTCTCATCATTACTCCCAATATCTTCAATCTCATCCCACTCAAGATCCTCCTCAGCCAGAGACTTGCTTGAAACCACCGAAACATCACTATCCTTAGGTGATTCACCATCATCCCCCTTTCCCTCCACCACCTTCTCCTCCAACTTATCACTATCCTCGCATGATTTGCCATTATCCCCCTCTTCCTTCCCCATCACGGCCTTCTCCTCCAACTTAACATTATCCTTACATGATTGAACAATATTGCCCTCTCCCTCTCCCTCCACCACCACTACCTTCTCCTCCAACTTAACATTATCCTCACATGATTGAACAATATTGCCCTCTCCCTCCACCACCACTACCTTCTCCTTCAACTTATCCTCACTTATATCCACCCCAACTATTACCTTCTCCTCCAACTTATCCTCACTTCCATCAACCCCAACCCTTTCCTTCTCCGCCACATTCTCGACAATCATACCATCAACACTCCCCTTCTCTGCGTCTACTACGTTCACAGTTGATTCACCGCCTTTCGACAACAACCC